>CM029115.1:3135000-3720000 GCA_016859345.1 Istiophorus platypterus
AAGTGACTGCAGGTTAACATGTCGTCTTTATGGGCCACGTTTCAGTCAATATTTCATACTTGTTCTGTTGTCTGACAATGGAACAAGTATGAACAGCTTTAGTACTACAGTTTTTTGGGAATTTAACTGTATTAAAATACTGTATATGTGAGCATACAGAGTATGAGAGAGCAAACCAGCTGACACAAGGCAGAATGCAAATACAATGCAATGAAGACAGAAATATGCTAATTAGTGTTTCGCATCATCTAGCCACATTTAGTGACTGCTTGAGCAGGTTTTAGCTTCTTTCCATTGAAACTAGTTCTACAGCAGTTCCAAAACAGTTTTCAACTACATCCTTATTTTCACTTAATGAAAGCCATATACCAGGTTTTGATCTAGTCTTGTTTTCTGTGGTCTCGCATACAGTGTATGATATGTGTGAGCAATAGACCCACCTATTCTGTTAGTCTCTCCAAGATTTTTTGATTGGAACAATCACAGCTTTTTTGCCATTTCCCTTCCTCCCATCATAAACATCTAATAGCCTTGCAGTTGCAAAATCACTCATATCCAAGAGTCATTCCTGATTAACTCTGAATTCACTGGTTCATTTGAAATAACTTAATCACTGGTTACTCTTATTGTGCCCCAAAAAATAAAGTGATATATCATACTGAATAGTTATAAACTAGTCCCTCATTACTTCCTAATCATGGCAAGTAGCTACTGAGTTTTTGCTTTACAAGTTCCCTAATAAAAAAGCAGCACCAGGACCACATATGTGTTAATATTCACATCTCAATATTCACATCTCAGTTGTTTTCTGTACGTACTCTGATGCTTTAAAAAATGTGATAAACAAAGTATGTTTAAGTCTAAGCTGATAGATTTGACTGGAGCCCTGTGGAATGGCAATAAGTCCAACAACAATAACAAAGCATCTTAATGCAAAAAAATAATGTCCTTGAAATAAGTTGGGACCCTCAAAGACAGAGAAAGATAAAAAAATAAAACTATTGTACCATTCGAATGTACCAGTCTTAACAACAATAACAAAATTATCTTAATAGATTTATCATTTGTGTTGAGCACATAAGTAGAATCCTAGTGCACCAGAGGAAAGTTTGGTAGTAAAAAATGGAGATTATTTCAAACATTTAAGTTGTTAACTTAAGGTCATTAACTTGTTAGCTGAATCTTTTCCTCCATCTTTTTTCCCTTCCAAGGTCCATGGGGCAACTCCAGAGTTGTTCAGACAAAAGAGGCAGAGGTCATTTTCTTGCATGCTATTGATATGGAATCTTCCACTAAATGAGGAGAACTGCCCCTTTTCCCCTTTTCCCTTTTTCCCCATGGCCAGCAGAAACACTGCATACATTTCAAGCCACATGGGAGCTAGAAAGTAAATGTTCTGATATAGGCAGGTGTCTTATCAGTAATTATACGGCTTGTGCTTCCCAGACCTGCATCTTTGTCATGATTTGCCTCATTACAGAGAACATCAAATGATGGCATCTGGATCAGCAATGAATTACATTAGACTCAGCTGTTTGCCTCCTGAGACTTCCTGTTCGCTCATACACCATTGCTGTGTCTCGTAAAAGAACGGTACTCGGTTTGAACAATAGTAAGAGCCTAGTATTGACATGTGATGGTACTGGACTTGTGCCAGGATCCTGGGGAGGAATAGTGCAGTAATGAAGTCAGGTTTGGATGATGTTATTGCTCCTCAGAGACAAACAAAGAGACAGTGGGAATAAGAGAGCAAACGCGAAGGTGTTTATGATCCAGCAGTGACTTGGGGCCCTTATTAGTTCCTGTATATGTCCCCTGGGAAGATATTATTCACTTAAATTGAGGAAGCTACAGAATCAGAAGTGAAACCTGAGACATCTGTGTCTAGCACCTCTCATGACACCCACGCATCACCATTTGTGTATCCTGTAATCCGCGACGGAGACTGACACACACAGCACAGGGCTGCCTGCAGGGCCATAAATTCTGCCTCAGCTTACTGAGTGAAGAGGATTGCAGGGCATGCTGTGTGCAGTTGCCTCCTGCTGTGGCAGACTTGCACTATAATCCCCGTTTTCAAGGTCGATGGATATTTTGATATCTGTTGGTCACAGTCAGATTCATCTTTATGAAAGCTTTCGACACCTGTTGTAGTGTAAACAAATGGGAGTGAATGTTTCCTAGGCGAAGAGAAGGCATCACTTTGTGGTAGGATTTCAGCAATGCAGCCCATGTGTGCTGTAAAGGTTTGGAAAAGGTATCTATGTTCATCTACTACATGTGTCATGTCAATAGAATGGACGGCTCACCAAACAGGTAAAGCAGGAAGCTGCCCCGGGCTCCTCCTTAAAGGTTTGTTTTCTGGGCTACATTTTTGTGAACTAACAACAACTCCCTGTCATCCATAGAGGAATCCTGAGCTGTACTATGATATTATATTATGTAATATGTATCTGTTACAGGCATTGGCTGTGACTGCAGCACGAGTGGGAACACCCTCAGCTGTGGAGGGCTCAGACCCGAGTCTGTATCATTGCAGCCAGTGTTAAGATGACTCAGGGTGGCTGCTTAACCTGGTTGTCTATATTGTGTTATGACTGGCTGCTGCCATGGGTGCAACCACAACTTACTGTAGCTGTAATTATGACTGTCTGCGGGAAGGCTGTAGCTTTTAGGCCCTTTGCTGTGATGATGGCTGTAGTCATGACAGTGGCCTTGATTGTTGTGATCACCAAGACTATGACCAGTGTTGTGCAGTAACAGATAGAATTAGTGCGGTCGGCTACCTTTTCCACTCTTTGTGAGTTAGATGGCTGGTTTGTTATCTGCTTTCAGTTGGTGCTCTGTGGACAGACTGGTCTCGGATGTGCTAGCTTTGGCACAGAGACTGAAGGTCAGTGGAAAGTGGTTTGCTTCTACCAAGAGTGGAAAACAGGACTCACAGTAACGCAAGTGTTGTCTTATTTAGCCTACATGTTGTGTCCTCTTAGCATGCTTGCTAATGCCATCCATTGTTGAGCCTACATTCACCATTCACCTGCTTCTGTTGGAGGCTGTAGAAACCCTGCAGGCTGACTGTGAGGATGCAACGCTAAGCCAGCTGGTCTGTAAATACTTGAGAAACATTGTTCTATATTCTTGTTTGATATTACTAATTGTGTTAAATACAGAATACAGTATGAGGTGTGTGGCGGTGGAGGCTTTAAACCGTTTGAAAGGCACCCTTGAAAGAGTAATGATTAATGTAACCAATTACTTTTACCTGTCATTACTAATATCACATTAGGTAAGGTGTAATTATTTTTTCAATCATTAATATATAATGAGAAATTGATTACACTGTTCAAATAACTTGTCCAACACTGGCTGACATTTTTTTAATAATGGGTGTTATTCTAACTACACACAGGGGTTGTGCAGGTGCAGTGGACTGAGATGATTGTACTGGCTGAATGTTGAGATGAGGCAATTTACTTAATTCAGTAGGTTAATCCGGCCATGCATAACAGCTTGATGGCACTCAGTTCATGTGCCCGTACATGTGCTGAGGACGGGGGTGATGGAGTTTTCAGGTCATGTTTAGACAATCAATATATGATCACTTATGTATGAGATCTGTGAGTTATTCTAACTTCACTTTTTTGATGAAGGAAAAAAAATCTTGAATCATTATTTGCTTTTTGATCATATCAAATTTTTTTTACTGATCCAGAGATTCGAAGTAGTAAAAATGTTTATTGATAAAATTAATTAGACAGGACATGACTCTTTTTGCTCTGTCCAGCAAAGTAAAAACTTATGACATGCAAAAAACTAAACCCATAAATTATGACGCATTTCCAAACTACGTCATCCTTGGGCCAGTTGGAGCACATTTAACACTGAAATACTGCTTATGTTTTAATGCATCAATTATTTAACCCCCTTGAATAAAAAACTCTCCAGTTCATTATCTTTAAGTACATTTTAGAGTGATTCTAAATGCAATTCTTTGAAGTTAAATTCTAACAGAATATTTCCTCTATGATAAAATACTCTTGTTAGCTTGTTTCTTTTTACCAGCTTTTGAACACATCCCATAGTTCTCTCCAGCGAATGCAGCTCTGGTGTCATCAGGTGACTGATGTGTCCTATTTAGGACATGTGATGACTCCTGAACAAGTTTCATTTTTTCATTTTTCCGTTTCACTTTTTGGGTTTAGAATTGAAACATCTGAAACATCCCTAATGCATCAAATCTTTATGACCACATGTTTTACTTTAGTGGCACACAGTTACTTCAAATTGATTTCTGTTTTAAAGGCGACAAAGCCTATTGATGATTCTGTTCATGACATCACCCGGGTGGGATCTATTAGCATTAATCATATGGCAGTTTCTTCAATATATGGAGAGAGTGTCTGGGTGAGCTGACATTGCGTACACAGTATACAGTTAACCCAATGGGTCCAGCCCTAGGACAAGCCCTATGTGTGAAGCAGTGAATGATTAAATAACAAGGATACCTTAATGCTTCCTCTGGCAGGACATGCCTCTGTTAATACACAATCACTTACAGCAGACAGTAACCGTCCTCTCCATCTGCTTAAGAGCGCAGACATTAGGAGCAGACAAACACCTCGGGACGTAAATATTCACACCATTCAGACCAATGGGCCTGAGAGAATATTGTCAGAGCAGTCAGCAGGGTGAAATATAGTCTGGTCTGTTCATTTCAGACCCATTTTAATGGACTTTTCATTTGCCGGCTCTTTGTGCTGACAAAAAGGAAAACACATCTTCTTAATTGAAACACTCATTTACTAACTAACTATTTTGTCTTCAGCATTTGTTACCTAGATGCATTCACTGTTAATATTTCACAGCCACAGTAAGCATATGCAGAAGGTTGTTTTATGTATGATACTTTAAGTTATGATAAAACATACATTTCTTTTTAAATAATGTTGTCCGATGTGAAATAAAATAAAACATTCCAGTTGTTCAATACTGTTTGTCAGAATGTCAACTGGCAGCAAAAATGAATGCACCATTTTCCAGATTTGTACTCAGCTGCCGGCCGTGAAGATGGAAAAAAAAATCAGGAGGTTGTCTGGGCTTTGAGCAATTTTGTAAATGCAGAGAACACTTCTTCCTGAAAAGATTGACTTCCTTACACCGTGAAAGGCTACTCCAGAAAATTAGCGACAGTCTGCCAGCTTCTGTAAATTAGCAGGAAAAGTGCACCGGTGTTCAGTTTAGTCCACCAACTTGAATGCAAGCTCAACAGAATGACAGATGGATGGATTAATACGGGAGACCTACACATGAGTACGCCTACGATGTGACGTTTTTTACTCGAATTTCATAGTAAGATACAATAATCATAGGGTCATTCTAATATTTGTGTCTTTATATATTTATGTCATTTTAGAGATGATTAGGCTTCTGATATTTTTCAAGCATACGTTCCTGAAACGCTCACTGTACTGTACATATATTGGTCATGTTTTGAGTCTCATTTGACATATAACACAATTCATTCCAAAAGGAATATGCAATGGAATTAACTTGATAACGTCATAGTTATTATCTTCATATAATAAGTCAAATGTCCACTTTTTTGTAAAAGACTTAGGCATGGTTGAAATAACAAGGCTCTGGCCTGGGGCCCCTTGATCCCTTGGACCCCTGGGCGTGTTCCTGGTAGGCCCATTAAGTATCCATAGAGATGTAAGATAACTACACTTCTTTACAAAGAACTGGAGACAATTCTAATGGTTCACTGTCATCACCGTATCCTGAAGTGTTGATTTTGACAATCAGTGAAAAATTGTTTGTTTAGTTCTTAATATTAATTAAATCTAATGTATACAATAAATTGTATTAATATAATTTTAAAAGCATTTTTCCAAAATATGTCTTTCATTATCCTTCACAAAGGAGAAGTTGTTTTAATTTATAATCAATAATCTTGTCAGTCATGTTTTTCAAATAACTGACATTTCATTATGCAATTACTGTGAAATGTCTTTGACAGTTTATAGTAGCCTTAATACAAGTGTAACGGATTGTTTTCCATCTGAAGCTGACTTCTCTTCTTCATGCTCACTGGCTTAAAGTAATGATGGAAGGACATTTGTTAGAAGATCTTTTTAAAGAGCATCACTTTCCAGAGGGCTCATCACTGGATAAGCATTTTTACAGTTCTTACAGCTCTTTCTAACATCTAGCCTTCCATCTATCTTTCACCTGTCAATAAGCTAATAGCTCTAATGTTTCAAAATTGATTTCTATGGGCACTAAGCCTCCTCCTCTCACAGCGCCCTCTCATCCTCTTTTCTTTGCTCACCTCCCAATACAACTGATTTATGGTCTTGTTAAAAAACTACATTGATTTTTTTTTTCTTTGAGTAAACCTTTCTTTTCTGATAAGTTTGCCATTTAAACAAAACATAGCTGAAAAACAAAACTCAATCAAATATCCTAATGTGTATTGTACTTCCTCAAAGGTTCTTTTTATCTGTGTATGTTCTCACAGCCTCACCAGGGCCAGTTGTCTTTAGCACTTTAACGCACCTTAACTCTGTGTCCTGCTGGTTTAGCTTGACATTGGTCCTTTTGATGTGCATCAGTTCAACCCTGCCTCCGAGAAACTACAATTCTATATCACTAAACTGCAACAGCAAATAGGTTTTGTAGGAAACGTAATTTTGACCAGATTACATTTTTTATTTACATAATGAGGACACGGGTTTACTAGTTTCAAAAATGTTGACTGAACGTAGTTCTCCACTAAAATTTCCAATCAGTACAAGTACAAGTACAAAATCTATCTCATAGTATATCATAATAATCAGCATATATCTACTTGCAGTGACTCCAGTCTTATTTAACTGTTTAGACACATAATGAGGGAACAATCCTGATCTGGTTTGATACAGGAAAAGTTCACAATGACTTCAGACACAACATGTTTATGCAATAGAAGAGCTTTCTTGCCTTTGACTTAAAAAAAAATGGAGGATAGATGAAACACCTGCAGATGAATTCTATTTATGTATTTTTAAAATTTTATTGTCTAACTTTTGTTTACTAAATTCAATTACAGATTCTATGATGATTTTATTCCTGTAGTTCGTGAATCAGAAACAACTGTTCATAAGTCACAAAGGTTTTCACAGGTTTGGACAATTGCACTGGCGGTACGACAGTAAATACAGCCCCAGACACATTTTAATTTTGGTAGTGTGTTTCCCTTAATTAGTTCTCCTTGTACAAAAAAATACATAAAAATACTTCGAGTACTGTAATTGTCAAATTCATTTCTAATGAACCCAGGGCAGCGGTGCTACAAGCCTACATAATCCTGATAAATAAACTTATATTACTTTTCCTGTTGTCTACTACCTACTGGTTAAACAATATTAAACCAGGTTACTTCATGTAGTGATGAGAGAGAAAATAGAATTTAATGCTTTGTAAAAAAATAGTGATGATTTTTTGTTTCATTGTCGTTTGTTGTGTTTCACCTGATTGAGAGGAAATAAGGAAATGATGAGGTGTTGGATGCTGTAGGATTTAGAAATAAGATCTGCTTTGTTGACTGCTGTTCACAAGTTACATATGCTTGTATATTTTTTTTATCTCAACTCTTCATACCTCTTAATGTGTTTTTCCTTCTTACCTTTTTCATTGTACTCTGCATAGTATGGAATAAATTTCCATTTTCTGCAATGAGGCATATTTTTTGGTATTGACTTGATGATGTTGTCAAAAGCAAAAACTTTTACACAAGCTGGATGTCTTGCTCAAGGAACCTAGTGGTTACATTTCCACAAAATATAATTAGAGAAACAAATTAGCAGTGAGAATAATTTCAAGGAAAAATGGTTTTATGAAGCATTTAGAAACTTTTCCTCACCTTAAGGCTAAACTACCACCATATACAGAACAGGATAACTTTGCACTACTAACATCTGATAACAGCTTTTGGTTCTTCATTTGGCCCCTGCACTTTTATTTGAAGGTTTGGTTGTAATTTATTAACTTTTAACATTTAACTGTACATTAGTCATGCAATTTTAAAGTAGTATTTGCTTTGGACTTTTAATAGTTGTTTACATGTAATTTTTTTGGCAATACATTACATGTTTTAAACACATTTATCTATCTATCTGTGTTTTGCATAAATTCATTAAAGGTAGAGGGTGAGAATAACAATGAATGCCTTTGTCATTCTCCCCATATACAATATTCAGTGTACAGGTGTTTACTAATAATACCTTCAACAATAAAACTGACGACAGAAAATGGCAACAGGAATAGCTGCATAAGTATAAGACGAGTTTGTTTAAGATGTTTTAGAAATACATTGTTAATTGTTGATTTTTTTAAAGAAATTCTAAATAACCTTTTAAAATTAACATTTAAAAAGGGTAAAGTTGATATTTTTTATCAAAAATCTTAAAATGAGCTCTTGTCACACAGTTCTTTACTACTACTCTTAATTATACTCTTGTTAATTGATTTAGGCTGCATCCTCTTTGTGCAGCAGACGCAAAGTTCCTTACCAGAAGTCAAACCTACTCTAAAACATAAATATGTGAAAATGTCTGTTTCTTATTTGAATATTTTCATCCTCAGGGGGTTACCAACAAATTTTTTATCTCAGATTTGACAGTGACACCAGAAAATGCTGCTGTGCTGATGGGCATGGTTGTGAATACTCAGGCCTATTGAGAAAATATGTCTGAACTGTATCTGTGGAGCTGGGAAATGTGAGGAATGCTTTACATCACTTTGTGAATCCTCTACTTCTGACCCGTCACTCATCTTGCCAGCTCAAAGGTGATCTGCCGCTCATTTGCATATACATTGTAATTCTGAAACATACTTCTGACTGAACTTTGCTGGTGTGATCCATGTCCTACAGACACTTCTCAAATACTGGGGGCTGTGGCTCTGGCCTCTGCATTCTTTACTGGCTGTTCGTCGTGTTGGTGACAAAGGAATGTAACTTATTCTGCTGTAGTAAATACTGGAAATACCACTGAAAGAGCATCAGGTGCATATACATATATATATATATATATTTATATGTCAGGTCATTTAATCATAAAACATTATAGCAAAACCAAAAAAAAGAAAGAAAATTCAATGTCAAACTTACTAATTTTTTAGAAGCTTTCAATCATATTCATGGCTCTCCAAAGCAGATAGAGTTCCTCAGCTCTGAAATGTGAAAGCTCTCGAATGCTGTGAAAACAAATTAAATTTGACCTTGTGTTCAAAGAGATACTTTTAAACTGCTGTTTTCAAGGTCAAAATGAAACCTTAAGATCATTAATATATGTTATTAATATCACACCTTTCAAAAGAAAGGCACACAGTGCTTCACATGAGAAAAATAATATAACAGTTCAGGACCACAATAAAAAATGGAAATGAAAAACAACAATGGAATATAATGATATATACCGCAATGAAATAAGATTTAAAAAAAAAGAAATAAAACTTTAAACTTAGTTTAGCACTTTGTGTGTTACTCATGAAGTGCTTTAAACTAAGACACCAAAATCTTAAAATGAGCTCTTGTCATCTCTCGCCTGTCCTCTTACCAGTAACCAGTGAAGAGGTGTTCTAACAGGACATAGATTGATGTGTCTTCTTCATGACTATGGTAGTGAATATTATGTTTGTGCATATGTGCCAGCGGCTGCATGTTTAGAGATAATAAAGGGAGGGGGGGCGCAAGAATGGAATAAGGTTGTTCCCAATTAAAGGACTGTTTTATTCTTGTACAATTTGTCATTGGCAGGGAGATGGGCTGTTTGGATGGGGCTGTGCGTTGTGCAGGACTTTGACACTGGAGACCAGGGTTCATGTCCTGAGTTATGGTTATGGAAATATTGTGGTTTGGTTAAATTTTAAAGTTAATATAATATACTGTATAAAATGCTGCAGGAAGTTACTTTGTCTTTTTACACATTAAACCAAGAGGACCATTTTGACCATCTACCAAGTGCACATAGTATGCTTAAAAAAAAAATGACACTTCTTTCAGTCAAAACAAAGCTGCCACAGGAGGTGACTACATTTCTCCTAAAATGCATTTGGCAAAACAAATTAGTAATTTATATATGTAATTTCAAGGATACAGTGCAGTGTAAGCTAATGTTAGGTACATTAATCGTACCATCGAGCCATGCGGATTCTTTTGACTGAATGCTGACACAGTATACAAAACACTTTCATAACTGTCCAGAATAAAACCTTAATTTATTAGAATCTACAATAGGAAAAACAATCCTTTCACATGATGGATTAAATATGACATGAATGGAGTAATGCTACAACATGCTGCACTCTGATGTTGACCGCCTTCACTTGACTTTCTCATGGCTCCTCTTCCAGTCTGCCCCACCTCGAGACATGTGGCCACTGTGTGTGTGTGTGTGTGTTTGATATCAACTCAGGCTCCGTCTCTTTTAGCACCTCCGCTCTGCTGTTAAACTACATTCCTCCCACCTCTGAAGCCCAAATATGTTCACTCACACTAACCCGTTACCAGTAGGTCATTCATCAACGTTCGACTGTCCAAACATGAGAGGTGTTAGGGAGACAGCACGGCCAGCGTGGTTTGGAAGTTTTCCAGTGTCCCTGGCTGTAGAGATGATTTCCAGTCAGAAGACATAAAGTCTGGGGGGAAACAACAGGGAGACTTGATCACAGATGCAACGAAGTGCGGATCAACATTCTTGTCAAAGATATTGACAATAAAAATTGTTTGATGCTACACCTGACTAAGGGACTGCAGCTTACTTTGCATGCAATAAAAGTAAAAGAGTAGCAGGAGTAAGCGCACCTGCTGCAAATACTCACTAGAGCACCAAAATCTATTAATCTGCTGCTGAAAACAGCTCCCAACAAATGCACCATTTCACTCTGTTTGAGTGACCTATACTAAAACCTACAACATCCAGTTGTTTTAAGAAATTACTGAGTCTTTTTGAGAAACACAAATTATTTTCAATCAAAGGCCATTGCAGTGAGACACATTCTATCCATTAACAACCTAGCTGCTTAAAAACTGATGTATTTTAATACAAGTTTGGACATTAAAGTCGAAGCGACTCATAGTGACCAGTTACTTGACGCCGGTAACACCAGCTAGTAGATACCTTTGGTAAGTGAGCTAATGGTACAGTAGCTGTGCCCTGGATGTGGTTTATGGTTGACTGTCACTTGTCACTTGTGTGTACGTAGTCGGCGCTTGAACGTTTGGACCTGTATATGTGTGTGTAGCCTGGTGTATTTATGTTTCGTGAAATCCTAATTTATAAAAATCAGGATTGACTGTGGCATTTATTCAGACGTGTTTGGTGTTTTTGTGGTAATCCGTCCAACTTCATTGATATAATAGTTGTTTTGATTGATAACTGACCAACCTAATATTATATGGTCGTGTGATAAACTGTGCAGTTTATAGGCTTTCTACATAGATTCATAAGTTTCAAGTGACCCATGAAGAAATCAACTTGCTCCCTGGTCTACCTGTCTTTCTGTGGTCTCGTGATCTCAGTGGCTGTGATTTCTTCTCAAGGTCAGTGGACTCAAGAAGACAAATAGCAATATTCCAATAACTTGCATGATCCAAGAAAACATAGGATTATTTTAAATTGATGATTGTATGAAGTCAGAAGTCAGTGACAGTCTAAGTTTTCTCAAATGAGGGAATCAGCTACTATCCAGAGTGAAGCTGTGGTAAATGAACAGGTGGCTCCTGACCTACCTGTGAGAACACGGTTGTCACTAATGGCACACTTCGTAACGATCCACAGTTTACAGTGTATTTTCAGTGTATGAATTAGGTACCAATATTATAATTGTTGGTCCCTTCTGGTACTAATATATAGGAGACAGTAAAGTAGAGAGTATAGTAGTAACCAGAGGAAGGAACAAGGGAGTAATGATTGGACATTTTTGAGGAATGGAGAAATAGACGATACAATACAAAAGTGTGTTTTTATTTGTTATAGTATTTATGATTTATCTCTGCTTTCCTCTAAAATGCCCAGTTGTTCCTTCCTTGTTGCAGATAGTCATGTTTTCTGCCACTCTACATTCATGTCTATGTCTACATCAGTAGGAACCAGTGACCATTTTATTAACTGATTCATGTAACTAAATGACACTTTAAAGTTGGAGGCTTTATTATAGAGTCTTGTTCATAAATCTTGAAACATTTCTTCAGGAAGTGAAGATGTTTCTGTGTGTCGATTGTCTTTGATGCTGATAACCTGGAGATGCCTACGTCACATCATTTTTATTTTATAATTTCTCTGCACTACTTCTTTGAATTACTGCTCCTATTATAACATCTTACACTAGTTTGACCTTTCTACCTATTCTATTTTACTCCCTGCTTTTTTGTTCTACTTGTAGTAAATGTCAAAATATCTGGCGTTCTTTTACAAAGAACTCTTTTTAATTAATTCAACCAGTTCTACAAAACTTAAACTGTTGGTGGGACTCTGTGCCTCTGTGGTCATGGAGAGTTCCTCCGTGTAATTTAGACAAACTAGAAAACTAAAATGCATCACTTCCTTCTTCCCAGTAAACATCTAGCAGCCAGCAAGTGTTAAGAGCATAAAATTCTACCAAGCAGGGATTGATACTGGGGTAAAACTTTGCATGATAAAGATTCCTCTCCCAGCTCTCTAAGCTGCTCCCACCTCATGGACCATATCTCCACTCCCAAAAGGTTTTACTAGGGAGAGTGTGTTACTGGGCAGTGACCCAGTGGAGATCTGCGGGTTTATCCTCAGTGACAGGTTTCACACGCAGCTTGTGGGCCAAACCCACAAATAACAGCCAGGCGTCTTGTTTGCCATCATTCTGGGGCCTGTTTCAGATTACTGACTGGCTCTTTGAAGTTGGCTGACAGACAGGCAGGGTTTTCCCCTGCATCTCTGCCAGAAAAAGATTGGGACATCAACAGCTCTGCCACCCACTGTATATCTTGAATGACCTCTGAGTAAGACGTGTGCTTACTTAGGCATCTGATCATAGAGCCGTTGGGAGGCTGCAACAAAAGGTCCAGTGTGAGGTATTTCCTGATTTCACAGTAAAGTCCTTGCTGAAATACAAGCCCCAGTGTGTTGTTTTTAGGAAAACTGCTGTTACCCTGTACCATTGTTTCATAAGAGGCTGCGACTTATGAGTTGAAACAAGCTATAAATAAGTGGACACTGTCCTTGAAACTGACCTTTAAACACAGTGGATGCAACTTTTATACTGCAAGTAATTGGTAGGATTTTTTTATATTTTTGATCTAATATATTTTCCTTTTCTGTGTTTCTGTTTTTTGTTCTGTCATCAAAGTCAAAAATGGTATTATAATATGAATCTTTTTGTAGTTTTGTGCATTCAAGTGAACATACAGCACATTATGAGTGAAAAAGAGTCATAGACATTATCTTGATACAGATAAAATCCAAAGATATTATCTGTGTTAAAGTTTGAGTTATGGGGCCAAGATTACCAGAGTCAGGGCTCTATAGCAGAAGAATTTTTGCTGCATATAACAGTGAAAAATAAAAACTGGACTTTGAGAAAGTGAAGAGTTACATGAGCTTCACTGAGCTTTGATTCAAAAATAATAATGAATCTCCGCTCTCTCTTAACGGCAAAGAGCAGTTTACGCATCATTCAGGCAGAGCCAGGCCAGGAATCTCCTGTTGGCCCAGGTCAGTCTCCACACTTTCACAACAGAGCACGTTTACTGCACCAGTTTTCTTGAAATATTTTTACTGGTTATGCAAGAAACATATCTTTCAGTTTAATTACTACACAAAAAACCGCTTCAAAGAACATCCAAAATAGTTCAAATCAAGCAAGTGTCCTCAGTTTCAAGAGTTAGTCAATTACAGTTCCAGAAACCAGGAAACAGGAATGAATAATCGTACATATCTTTTTCATGCTGTACTGGAGTGTTTGTCTTGCAGCTGGCCTTTCCTCAGAGCTCTGACTGGACCTGTCTTGGTTATCATGAAGCTCTGAGTAGCTGGAGCTGCTTCAACCCAACAGAAAACACAAAGACAACCAGCTTTTCTACAGAGGATGATTGAGGGATGAATAAACTTTTTTTTTTCTTTAAACACACAGTTAACTAAAACACAGACTGAGATTCGTTCACTTACTTGTGAACATATCCAATGCACTTTCCTCCAGGGATTTCCCTCTTTGAAATGTTCTTCCTCAGCTCCACCCTTTCTCTTTCTCTTGTTCTCTCTTCCACCTGCGTTGTCCACTTTTTTCTCCGCATTGCTCGGCCACATGCAACCCACACACTGACGGAAGACTGCGTTGATGCTGCCTCATGTTGTTTTCTTTTTTATTTACCCATTTGTAGGTGCAAGTGGCATGTTCAGATCAGTCTCATAAAAATCATTATCATAAATGATCGACCGTACAGTTTGGAATTTTAATAAATGATAAGGCCCAATGAATAAAGAAATCTAGTGAGCAGACTTTGGATTAAGATTTTTTTTTTGTCAGATTATAATTTCCAAGGTCAAAAGTGAACCTTCAGTATTAGACTCATATTGATTTATTTGTTAACTCAAATGGGTCTTTATATGCAAACCCAGTGATGTCACAATACTAATGTGACAGTGCCTAATGTGTTTTCTGTGGTTAAATGCAGCATGAACATATATGTCAGCAGCAAATCACTCATGTTTATCAACTTCGAATTTTTTTTTTTATTTATTGCTTTGTTTGACTAAAAAACATAGAGTAAATGTTACATTTTACACTTCTTGGTTTCACTTTGAGATAATGTTGAGCCCCAGTACTGCACATCATTAGTGGCACACATGTCCCGAACCTGCCGCCCTCACTCAAGGAAAGTTTTTACTAGGACGTTCCTGCGCTGTCATGGACCATTGAGCAATAAAAAGCGTGTAACCGAACCCAGAGCCTAATCCAGCCGGGACAATCGCTGGCAGAGTCTGCACCTCCACAGAGCTGAATCCCTGCAGACTGTCCCCATGCAGCACTGCACGGAGGAGAGACCACATCACTGGAGCAGATCAAACCATAGGGCGTTGGAAACATTCACCTCCGGATCCGCAGAGCGCTGGTTTGTCACATTTAATTGGTGACGCAGTTGCGGTGTTAATCATTAATGTGTTTTGAGCGTGTAACTGGTTCAGGTTTTGTGTGTTGCTTTGGTACTGACAGCTTCATCAGCCTGTGAGGAAACTTGAAGCAGCGTTCTCGTGCAAATAAAGTGCAATACCAGGGAAACCCCACCCACCTCTTGGTGTCAGACTGAGTCCTTATGTGTCAAGGAGCAAATCCGCTTGGACTCAAGCTGAAAGGCATCGGAGCGCGCTGGACTATAGGCAGGCTTTTTCTAAAACCAAAAATTCAGAGAAAAAGGCAAAATAGCGTTTACGTTGCTACCTTTAATGCGTCTTAGTGACTTTAAAAATATGCGGATACGTTTATCCTGCAGGTATCAGCGCGTCGTGAAACTATAACCCGACTACAGCCGTGCGTAAAAGTTTATTCTTCCTTTGGAGACCATGCACAGCTTCTCGGAGCCGTGCGTCCCAGGCGAGGAACCACAAGCCTTTCCAACAAGAGTCGGAGACGCGGCCCATCGAGGGGCCGTCCTTGCCGGACCCCCGCTGCTCCCAGGTATCGCCTTATCCTCCCGGGGGTCAGCAGAGCCCAGTTTGGATCCGATGATTCACTCGTCTCCGCCTGGGCAGTCTGCGATTTTGTGTCGGCCTCCAGAAATTCTGGAGGGAGGGGAACTGGAAGATGATGAGCCCAAAGTTTATTTGGAAGCCAACGACCTTTGGAGGCAGTTCCACAAATGCGGCACCGAGATGATCATTACAAAATCTGGGAGGTAGAGTAATTGTCTAATAACTACGCATGAATGGAACCTTTTACCCTGTTTTAATGAATGCATGCTTGATGCCGTTGTCCCTTCACGCTCCAGGCGCATGTTTCCGCCGCTCAAGGCCAGGTGCATTGGGATGGAGAGAAAAGCCAAGTATATTCTTCTGATGGACATCGTGGCGGCCGATGACTGCAGATATAAGTTTCAGAACTCCCGCTGGCTGGTGGCAGGGAAGGCGGACCCGGAGATGCCCAAGCGCATGTACATCCACCCGGAGAGTCCGGCCACGGGCGAGCAGTGGATGTCCAAAGTGGTCAACTTCCACAAACTGAAACTGACCAACAACATATCTGACAAACACGGATTTGTAAGTTCGGATTTCATTCATTTGGTAACGGTTTTTTGACGGTATATTAACCGAGATGCTGCCTGGGAATCTGTTCAATGCGCACAGTGACACGTGTATGGCCTTTTTGTGACGCCCAAAGTTTCTCAAACATCTAAATACAGTAGACTTGTTATGAGTGGACTACTAAATTGAATATTATTTCGATACATTTCTCTAGTTCTTGCTACCTCTTCGCCACAACGGTTTAATTCATTCATCTTCTCATCATAAAAAGAAATAAACCAGTTCCCCCCCCCAAACTTGTCTCAAAAACCACTTTTAAAGTCATTATTATTGTTATTTTTTTGCAGACAATTCTCAACTCGATGCACAAATACCAACCAAGATTTCATATAGTGAAGGTGAATGACATCCTCAAACTGCCTTACAGCACCTTCAGGACATACGTCTTCTCCGAGACTGAATTCATTGCGGTAACAGCTTATCAAAACGATAAGGTGAGAGGTTCACTTCTTCCTAAGTCACTCAGGAGAGGACGCAGACTTCAGCTTGTCTTGATTCTTTCAATACAAAAAGGAGCTCAACTTTCGAAAGAAAAACAGAAGCTCATATCATTTACAGTTGGTTTTGTTTTCTAGTTTCAGTAAGTAATGTGCATGTGGCTTTATCTCTGTCTTTATACCAACGTTCAGATCACACAGCTGAAAATAGACAACAATCCTTTCGCCAAGGGATTCCGAGACATGGGCAACGGAAGAAGAGAAAAGAGGTAAGTTATAGTCATCACGAGTTATTGATTCTTGTTATATATATATAAAAAAAACAACAACAAAACAAAAACAAACAAAAAAGTATTCAGCATGTTGTCACAGCATAGAAAATGCCGGATTTTCCCAATGTGCGAGGCTTTTTTTGAAACATTGTCCAGCTCCACCCATAGCATTATTTCAAAGTAAAATAAGTTATTATTATTATTGTTATTATTATTATTATTATTATTAGCATTATTATTATTATTACTCGAAGTGAATGTTATTTTAATAATAAGTTGTAATTTAATCTACAACAATATAAGTTTTTTTGCAAGTACATCCTGTTTTGTTTTTTTTTTATATGTAAAACCTTTATCTGAAAATAACTATGAACTAAACTGTCAGATAAATGTAGTGGAGTTAAAAAAAAAAAAAAAAGAAGTTGAAAATGGTGTACGCTGGTAAAGTACCGGTACCTCGAACTATTCTTTGCTACAGTAGGATTTGAGTCACAGTACTTAGGTACTTTACAACTCTCCAAAATTGTGTGCAGTGGAAAGAGAGAGCCAGTGAAGCCTGCATTTGTATATAAATTTGTCTTTGGATATGGTCAGATCATCTAAATTTTGATTATGGACAAACACAATGTATTTCAATTGATAACATGCACATTGTTGTATTGTTCTTGTACATCTTGGAAAAAATCATTGAAAATATTCACCGTGCAGACTGATAAAAAGCATGTGAAGCCCTCAACTGATGATATCAACAAAAGTTAAGTTAGAAAATTTGAAAACCTGGAGTTCGGTCACTGAAACCAGATTAGAGGTGTGGATTAAAGCATCGTATGTTTATAAAAAAAAATCTCAAAATATTTGAGTTTCTTTATTTAGACAAAGTACAAGATGGGTTACAAAGTTATGTCTGCAGGTCTGAGCCACAGCTGCTGGAAGCGCTGGTTTGAGGTTATTGCTGCCAGAGGAGGTTCAGCCAGCTATTGAATCCAACGGTTCACGTACTTTTTCTGCCATCACTTTGGATTTTCAATGGGTGTGTTCAATAAAGAGACAAAGGTTATAACTGTTTGTGAATTACTAGGACAGTGTGTCTGTACTTGTGACTAGGTTAAGATCAGATCCTATTTATGATCATCACCTTTTAATTAATAAACTTAATAAACTTGTCAGAGCAGCTGAAGAATTGTATTTCTTCCCCACAACTGCTTCGGGTAGGATGGAGCCCAAGTGACACAGTGGTTCAGCAAGAATATATTTAAACTTCATACATAAAATACTCAGTGTCTGAGCATGTAAACACCTGCTGTTACCAGAACATTCATATCAGTGTAAATCTAGATGTGGATTTTTAAAATCGTATTAATAACTGATTTTCTTTTGTTTTATTTTGTAATATCAGGAAACTACAACCTTCATCACAAAAATCTAAAGAGATGCGGATGATTGACATGAAACCTGAACCTGTAAAAGATTCTTCCCCACAATATTCAGACACTCCCAAGTCTTCAGGTGCAGAAACATTATTGTTTTTTACAGATACTTCTTCAACATGTATAATACTTCATCATGTATCAATATTGAATATTCTGTGTGTCTGTAAACATGAGCCCAATATTAAATTGTACATTTATTTATTTTTCTTCAAGATGCCCATGAAAGTGACAGCAACAAAGATGTTGAGGACAATTCTGGAGAAGAGGAGCGCAAAATCCAAAAAGAAACGAGACCCAGGCCAAAGGTCTCCATTACAGACAGGACCGTACAGATGGCAGCTAAGACACAGAGAGAAATGGACCTGAGACAAAGCCATGTCGTCAGTATTATAACTGATGGAGTGGGTTGTTCAGTACTACAAGACTCAGAGAAGGAACAAATGTGCAGTTTACGCAGCGGTTTTGCACACAATAGTGTTTATCCACCGGAATTAAGCAGCCATCTGAGGGACACAAGTATCCCCTACAGTCTGTACCACTCAGCCCAGGTGAACACCTGGAAAGGCTGTGCCACTGTGGACAGAGCAGTGCCGTGTGGACTGAGCCTGGCAGCCCCTCTCAGGACTTCAGGAATGCCAATGTTTCCCATCAGTCTTCAACAGCCTGCGCTGGTCCAGGTAAAGAGCGGACTAATGAAGTAGTGAAACACATGAAATACTCCTAGAGCACATATATTTCACTACAAGTTGGAAATATCTGGAGATATCTGTCTCACTGAGTCATCGTAAGCAGCATGGGAAGAAATGTTCAAATCCTTTACTCAGTCAAAGTCGTAATACTACTACTAAGTATGTAAAGTTAATTTACTGTTTATCCAAGAGCAAATACCCTTTCACCATTTTCTTATTAAGTATAACAATTTATTATGATATAATATTGATCTAATATGAAGTATGATATAATATTTCAGCTGGTCAAAATGGAGGTAAATCTAATTCTTAACTCATCATTAACTGTTTAATAAACACATTCTTTTTTAATGTATTATCTTAATTTGCAAAGTAATGGGTAGTAGTAAAAATTAAGAATAAAAAGCACAAAATATGCCTCAGATATGTATTGGATAAGAGGTATGAAGTTTTATAAAATGGAAATATTCAGGTAAAGTACAAGTACCTCAAATCCTAGTTAATAATGGGTTTCCAGTCTATGTGGGGAGCTGAATCTGATGATATATATTCCAAAGTTTTGTTGAAGCTAATGTGTGAATTTTTGATCCAAAAAAAAAAAAATCCTTTACAAATGACCTGAGAACTTGAACTGAATATTGTTTTATGGCTGGAAAAACTGTGAATCCTTTAAGGTGTAACCGGCATTTTGGTATTGTAGCTGGTGGATGTGACATGCCTTCATCCATTTTATAAACTCGTTACCATTTTTTTTAATGTATTTACTTAAAATTGTAAACTAACTACAACTTTCAAATAAATTTAGTCGAGTAGAAGTACAATATTTTTGATAACACTTTATAAAATGGCCTGCGATTTACCATCTAACTTCATTGTATGACTCACGATCAGTAAATTACTGACTGGTTTGTACTAGTAATTTTTGTGAATACTGGGTACCTACAGGTAAAGTAGTGGTAAACAACATGGAACTTGTTGTGCAGTTAAAATAGTAAAAGGGGAGAAGAAGCCTCACATTATATTACAACAGATACATGTTTTTCTTACTGTGTAATCTAAAATAAAAATTGTAGTTTCCTTAACAAATGTTATTTTGATGTGTAAGAGACAATACAATTTAAAAGGGGGAATTCAATTACACCCACACTACATGGCTTATTGTCTTGTCCTCTACTTCACTGTAGAGGATTTGAAATAAAGACGAGGCAAAAAATGGAACTATATTTCTGAAAGTGCGTCCAGCACTGCAACAGCTCATACCAGGTGCGCTGGAGTAGAAAGCGAGCGTACCTTTGTTAACTGCACAGCTATGACAGTTTTCTAAAGTCGTCCCAGGAGGATGAACTCTAACTAAAAAGTTAGGCAATTTCACTCTAAATGGTCAGCTGTATTATTAAGAGTTAGCTTTTTGTTTTCTGTTCAAACTGTAAAAAATATATATCTTGTGCAAACATTGTGCATGTTTTACCCTTTCATACTTATCAAAGTATACCAGTATCGTAAGCTGTTTAAGCCTGTCAGGACTCATGAATAAAAACTGTTTTTTATTCATTATATTTTGTACATATTTTCTTCTTGTTAACAGGACCTGGTGAGCCTTTCACACCTTGGAGGCTTTCTGTTTTATCCGTACGCCAGCCTCTCAGTGCGGTCCAAAGTGGACCTCAGAGCTTACCCGAGTGATCAAAGGACGGACTACTTCACCTCTCCGATAACATCTTCATCTCTTCCTCCTGTGGGTGGCAGTGAATTAAAATATCCCATCACTGATTTGCCAATGCCACCCAAAACAGAACGAATGAACTTAGCTGACAAAACGGAAACTGACTGCAGTCAAGACAAGTCACAAACAGGGAGAAAATTGTGACTGGAGGAGTTACTGCTGCTTCAAAGTGTCCCTGCATGTGGTGGATGTTATGTCACAGGAATGACACCAAACTTATTTCAAAATGAAAATTTAGGGTTATCTTGCATATTGCCAAAGACTCATACATCTGCATCTTATTGAATACACAACTTTAGACTAAATCACTGTGGTGCAAAGAGCAATTTATTTCAACAAATTTGACTTAGTTTACAAATTATATATTTTGTTGTAAGTTTGGTATGTAAAATATGAATAGGCCTGAGTGAATTAAACAAATAATGAAATACATAAATTCTAAAAAAAAAAAAAGAACTGTATGAAGATTTCCAGCCAAACTATCGTAAAAGGTATTTGTTATCCTTTGTACCATTTACACACATACAAATATTTGAGTTGGGTAGCTTAAAACAAGTCAGCTGTCTTTGAATTAAATGAATGCATGGATGATATTGTCATTTATTTCTCAAATGCTGAACGACTGGTCCAATAAATAATAATAAAAATGATTGAACAATTATTTTGGTTATAGTGATTTGTGTTTATTTTCGTTTATTGAGACTGATATATGATCCAGCTTTGTGTCATCCTCAGACTCTGATGGCAGGGAGCTGGCCCATTGTGGGCTTGATGCCACCCTAAAATGCTTGCAAATCCCAGGGAGGGGGCCTGTTCACTAGGTATTGGCAGTTGGATTCAGTTCTGGTCTTCACTGCAAAAAGTCAACCATTCTAAAAAAGCATATAGGTTGTTTGTCTCTACCCTCTCATTTGACCCGGAGGAGTATCCCCTGAAATAGTGTCCCTACAGTGGCTGGTGTACTGGACCTTTATTGTAATGGTAATAATAACAAAGCACTAAAGCTTATGGAACAGGTTTGGTGAGGTCTTGGCAAAAAAAAAATAGTTGGTTAGTGTGATGTCTGCTTGACATCTAGCGAAGATGAAACACAACTTGGAGGACCCTGAACCCTCGGTAGCCTTATTGAACTGCCCCTTGACCATGTTGTCAGTACAAAACAAGGTCCTTTCTGGTCCATACTGCGCTGATGCCTTCAATGAACTGTCACTGTAGGAAATTCTGCTCATTACATCTCCCTCGCAAAGACATATTCATCCTGATAGTTATCACACTAAAACTCGTTATTTCTGAGGGTCCCTTAAACCATTTTTATCTAATGCAATTAACATTCTGCATGAGAACATTAGTACAGGTATGGAAGAACTTTTTTTTCCTAAATCCTTAAATGTCAATCCCATTGATTACATTAGTCACACATCCTTCCAACACAATCTATATCTCAACACTAACATCTTGAACAGTTCTCAAAGCATTTCTATAACCTGCCTTATCTATATTTCCTGTTTTATTTCAGTGTACTCACCTGCCTTCAGATTGCAGACTCTTCTTGCCCCGAGTGACTCCCACCTCTTTCAATACCTGCTTTGCCATAATATGTTGCACCTTTGTTTCACTACCTCCTCCCCTTGTGTATTTTAATCTTTGTCTCTCGGGCTTTCTGTGCTAGATTGTCATTGTCACTTTTGTTGAGCCATAGTTTCCTTATGTAAGCCTTGCTTGTGTTTTTGATTATGATCTCTTTTGTTGTTTGTTTGTTTTTTTGCCTTTGCCTACTCCTTGTTGGATTTGTTTGCTTTGTTCTCACTGATCTCCTGTATATTAAACCTTTCATGTAAACTTTTGGATTTTTGGACTTTAGACCTGTCTGTGTGTCATGCATTTGAGTCATGTATCTATTGGCTGACTGGTCATCCCAGTGGCCCCCCACAACCAGTCCAGCTTTACCTTCAGCATACCTTCAATACAGACTTCTGTTCCTTCTAGCCCCTGCAAGGTTCCTACCATTTCCCACTGAGGGATTTCTGCTCCACTCTCTTCAGTTGGCCCATTTTAACTGTTTCTGTTCTACTGAGCAAGCTATTGCCATTTATTTTAATCATATACATAGGAAACATAAATTCTGTGCACCTATAGACAGTATTAGCTCTGAACCAGCCCATACACATGAGCTCACCCCCTGGGCCAACAAAGGGTGTGTCGGCAGGACCCAGTGAATAGGATTTAGGGAGTGTTTGGAATGTCCTCTAAGTTATAACAGTCATTTCTGCCCTTGTATCTTAAAGGTTAGGGTTGAATTTCCAATGTCAAGTCCAACATTCTGTTTATCTGGGATTGCTTCCTCACTGACTTCTCCCAGAAAGGGAAACTGTCCCATACTCTCTGTGACTTCGCTCATAATTATGGTGTGACACACTCATACCCAATGTCCTCGCTTGTTGCACTTTTTTTGCATGTATTCTTAGAAGCAGGGAATTTCTCAAAATCATAGCTTGATGCTTCTCGTGCCATGTTTCCTCTCCTGTGTTCCTTCATTTGCTGTCTGCCAGTGCTAACATTAGACCCCTGTCCTGGTGTGTTTGGCTGGAGGTTGTTGTTGGCACCTTTGCTGGATAATTTCTGCTAGCGTCAAATATGCTGTGAGCTAAGGCATCTGAGACAACTCCTGTTCCCTGATACCCATGACCAGGCTATCATAGTTGTGTTCGCCCACCAGCTGACCCAGGGCCTTCCTCTTCCTCTCTGGGTGGCTGACTTCTTTGATAAAAGCATGCTCTTTCAGGTATGAGGCTCTGTCTTGGGATGAAGCAGTCATCAAACTTTTTCTAAAACACTATTGTAGTCTTTAATATGTTTCTCCTCTTTGAATTTAAAGGAGCTGAATATATTTCACTTTCGTTGCCCATGGCATAAATGACCAAGCAGACCCGGACTTCCCTGTCTTCTCTGTTTAACTTAGTGGCTGTCCTGAAGCACAAATATCTCTGCTTCCACTCTGACCTTTTCTCAACACTGGAAAATTTAAGAACCTTTGGCAGATTAAACTTCGACATGTTGATCAGTTCTGGTCACCCACACCACTTCTGACACCATGTAATGTCTGCTTGACATCTAATCAGCCACTGAGTGCAACATTGGCACCCAGCTACCGGCCATCAAAGACATTTACCAAAAACGCTGCATCCGGCGTGGGTGTAACACAACCCGTGACCCCACTCACCCTTGCAATAGACTGTTTGATCCGCTGCCAAGTGGGAAACGGTACTGGTGCCTGCGGGCTCGAACTACATGGCTCAGGAACAATTTTTTTCCCAGGACCTTATCCCTGCTGAACTCTAACACCCCTGTGCCCATATGATCTTAGCGCTGAACTTTATCGTGCCATGGAAAGACATAATAACTGGACCAGAAACTGCTATGCACAGGGCACTTTAGCCATAATAACTGACTGTTAATGATCTTATTTTACATTAAGGACATCTTTTTACCTGCCATTTTAATCTTTATCCTGCTCTATATTGTATTGTCTTATTTCTCCTTTTAGATATTGAATGTCTCATTCTTCTTTCCAAATGCTGTACTTGTACTTCTTGTGCTGTGCTGCTCTGATTGGCATCACAAATTTTATTGCACTGGCTCTGCTCTGTATGGTGACAATAAACTGAATTTAACTGAATCGGAGTGAATTGACCTGAACTGAACTAAGATGAAAAACAACTCAGTGCTTGGTAGCATTTTTTCCCCCTTGACTATGTTGTCAGTACAAAACATAGGTTTTCCTTGTCCACACTTCACATCACATTCCTAAAAATGTCACAACATGGGTACTGATGCCTTCAATGTACCGTCACTTTAGGAAATTCTATTTATTACAGTTAGGTTTAGGAAACGATTATAGTGTGGATTACAATAACTACTTTGTTAGGTTAGAGGACCTTTGTTGTCAGGGTTAAAAAAAATACACTTTTTTCAGATTGTAGAATGATCATGGTTAAAAGAAACTGTGATAACTGTTGGTTACAAATAGGAAACAATATGCAGTCTCCTGTGTCAAAGTCCTGTGTTTTGTGGACTCATACAGGCACCTACTAACACAGAGTTTGCTTCTCTATTATTCAGCGCCGCCTGACTTTCTCTTTTGCTCCCATTGTAATTACTACAGCTGCTATAGGTCACCTAACAATAAAATCCAACTATATGTCATAGTATGCTCCTTGCACCTTGTATGCTCCTATAATGTTGTTTTTTACAACAGTCATTGATTATACATATTTCATATGAACTATCTGTAATATAAGCTGAATTTATTCAGCCTCTCTGACTGATAAAAGTCATCATTGACAAATAATTTATTCTATTAATACATTGAATATCAATAGAGGAAAAAAACCTACTAATAAAATCAAAATCTCTCCAATTAAACTAATTTTGATCACACACTTAAACCAATCAGATGTTAGATCAAAGGAGAGCCAGGCATTTCCTCTCATGCCCTGAGGTCTTGCAGTCAATGGAAAGTAACTGCAAAGGCTGTATCCAAAATCTGTTCTAGCACCACTCAAGAAATGTGACCTCTCAGAAATGAATGGTATCCCTGTGAGGAACACAGTTACATGAGTGGGTTGTTAATGTAATGTAAAATGAAAAAAAAAAACTATGTAACTTAAACTTCCCCTATAATTGAACACATGATAAAAAAGTTCAGTATGTGGTTGATGAGAAATCTTTCACTGGATGGTAGAGTTATGCTATCTAAGACTGAGGGAATACCGAGATCTATCAGTGTGGCCTCGTCATTGGAAAGGTCTAATGAAATATACAAAAAAAAAAAAAGAAAGATTTTTTTAAAATTTCATTTAGAGGAACAACATTTTATTATTCAAGAAAAGATATTCTATGCAACAGAAAAAGAATGGGGCTCTTGAGGTACTAATCTTTGAAATGTTAAATAATGCTTTGTAAGCTAACTAATTTAATTACAGAAAAAGACAACATTAGAATACCCTCTGAATACAGAATACGTATTCGGTTTAATGAGGGGAGCTGGATTTCTCCTAAAGTGTGACTACAAAATTGAGAAGTTGTCTGTACAGTTATTAAATTTTCATATACAGACTCTGCTGGCCTGGAAACTAAGTTACAAACATATTTTTACATCAACTAATTATTGAAATAAATCAGTATATCAATGAAAATTGGTAGACAATAGATTTTTTTAAAATTGGTTAAAAAAAAACAAAAACAAACTTTTTGGTCCTGATGAACAGACAGGAACTGAAAATGAATTCCTCTCCAAACTCAGGCTACCAATAACTCCCAAAGGAGTGGCACCATGTTTACAGGCCACAGAATGAGAAAACACTGAAAAGTATGTTGTCTTGTGTTGTGTTGTCTTGTGTTGTGTTATGTTGTGTTATGCTGTCTTGTCTTGTGTTATGTTGTTATGTTGTGTTGTGTTATGTTATGTTATGTTGTCTTGTGTTGTGTTGTGTTATGTTATGTTATGTTATGTTATGTTATGTTGTGTTATGTTATGCTGTGTTGTGTTGTGTTGTCTTGTGTTGTGTTTTATGTTGTGTTGTGTTATGTTATGTTATGTTGTCTTGTGTTGTGTTGTGTTATGTTATGTTATGTTATGTTATGTTGTGTTATGTTATGCTGTGTTGTGTTGTGTTGTCTTGTGTTGTGTTTTATGTTGTGTTTTGTTATGTTGTGTTGTGTTTTGTTATGTTGTGTTGTGTTGTGTTGTATTGTGTTGTCTTGTGTTGTTATTTTATGTTATGTTGTGTTGTGTTGTGTTGTGTTGTGCTGTGTTGTGTTGTCTTGTGTTGTGTTGTGCTGTGTTGTGTTGTGTCATGTTATGTTGTCTTGTGATTGTGTTGTGATTGTATTGTGTTGTGTTGTGATTGTGTTGTGTTATGATTGTCTTGTGTTGTGTTGTGCTGTGCTTGTGTTGTGTTGTGTTGTGATTGTGTTGTGTTATGATTGTATTGTGCTGTGTTGTCTTGTGTTGTGTTGTGCTGTGTTGTGTTGTGTCATGTTATGTTGTCTTGTGATTGTGTTGTGATTGTGTTGTGTTGTGTTGTGTTGTGATTGTGTTGTGTCATGATTGTATTGTGCTGTGTTGTCTTGTGTTGTGTTGTGCTGTGTTGTGTCATGTTATGTTGTGTTGTGATTGTGTTGTGTTGTGATTGTGTTGTGTTGTGTTGTCTTGTGTTGTGTTGTGTTGTGTTGTGTTGTGCTGTGTTGTGTTGTGTCATGTTATGTTGTCTTGTGATTGTGTTGTGTTGTGCTGTGTTGTGTCATGTTATGTTGTCTTGTGTTATGTTGTGTTGTGTTGTCTTGTGTTGTGTTGTGTTGTCTTGTGTTGTGTTGTGTTGTGTTATGTTATGTTGTCTTGTGTTGTGTTGTGTTGTCTTGTGTTGTGTTGTGTTGTGTTGTGTCATGTTATGTTGTGTTGTGTTGTGTTGTGTTGTGTTGTGTTGTGTTGTGTTGTGTTGTGTCATGTTATGTTGTGTTGTGTTGTGTTGTGTTGTGTTGTGTTGTGTTGTGTTTTGTTGTATTGTGTTGTGTTGTGTCGTGTTGTATTGTGTTGTATTGTGTTGTGTTGTGTTGTGATTGTGTTGTGTTGTGTTTTGTTATGGTTGAGCGAGGCTGTTGCTGCTCCCGGCGCTTCCCGACTACGTCATAATCACGAGACGGCAATAAGGCCCAGACAAACCTTCGTATATAAATGTCGCCGTTAACCATGAACGGCTGCTGTATGGTGATTGATGCGGTATTTTGAGTGACGATGATTTCAGTGAGCTATATTCTGCTGTGCGGACAGTTCCTGCTGCTGCTGACGGTGGTTCTGTTACAATTTCTGGAAGGAATTCACTCTCAAAACTCGTCGACGACGGAGACTCCCGCTGCTTCCTCCAGCCACGGAGCCACCGCGTTTCCGTCCAGCGAGCAGCCGCCCGAGTTAGTGAACTATGAAATGACTGTGGATAATACGAGCGATACGGAGAGATACGAGTACAGGCCCCCGTCACCGGTCGTCCTCTGCAGCTATCTGTGAGTAACGTAGCGGTGGTGCTGGGGTGTCATCGGTAGCATGCTACCGTTAGCTAACGCTGACTACGCGCAGCAAACGTCAGAAATCTGGCAAATCCTCCTAAACTTGTACATCGATTAACCACGACCCCAAGCAGGACCTGTTTCAGCGAGTTTTAATTTCCTATGATGTATTTCCTATTCCAAGAATAACTTGTAATCGTCTAAAATAATCTTTGGCCCATGTTGAACAACTGCGAGCTGCTGATGACCAGGCTGCTTATTAAATTAGTATTAAAAATGAGGTCCCGCACTGGTAATAATTTTCATGCCGAACCTACTATAAGGTCATAGTAATAGAAACGTGGCCAAAAGTCATGTTCTACCCACTATGCATGTTGCCAATTACTTCAGGTGATTGGTACCTGCCAGATATTTGAATGAAGTTTGGTATGTGTTCTTTACCAATCGGAAATCTAAAGTTTGCTGTTTAGGTTACTATACTTGGTACTGATATACCATATTCCTCACTTTCTACCTTTTTTCTCAATACCTTCAATGTTTGTTGAAGACCGGAGGAGTTCATCTACTGTCAAGACCCTGTGGATCATGCAGGCAACCACAGTGCCTTTCAGGAGATGGGCCATGGTTGTGTTGGGGTAAGTGTTGTTTTCAAAGCAGATGTCATATTGTTAATCACAAAGCACTTAATTTACTTTTTTCTCTTTCAAGTGGGGTGGCCAGACCGAGAAAGAAGTGAACCACACTCCTGTTGTGTGCACTGCCCTTGATGATATAGAGTGTGCCGGATCCAGAGAATTCCTCAGAGGAAAAGTACCCTGCATCAAGTAAGAGATAACATGCTGGACGCACGACTGTATAAATCAGTGTTGAGCTAAACTTCCTGTAAAATGTTATTATTTGTGAAGACCCACTGGTATGTTTATAATATCACCCCTAAATCAGCTGACATTTCAATTTACTTTTCAGCTAAAATCTCAGTACTATATTTTAAGTCAGATTCTCAGACTTTACTAGTTTATGGCACTGTTAAGAGTCTGTACCATAATTTATCAGGAGATAATTTAACATTTACATTCTAGAAAGCGTTTCTTGTTTGTCATTCAGTCAGGAAAAAAAATAAAAAAATCTTATTTAGGTTATACACATGTTATACTGCTAAGAGCCACTTGTAAAATATCTGGTAGATTAAACTATGACTCCGTAAAAAATAAGGAAGAAAATTGCAACTGAAATATGGAGAAGCAAGCAAGGAAAAAATAGATTGGTTGATTCTTCCAAAGCAAACTCTGCCTATATCTGATTGATCTTTAGGAGATTAATAAACAACAAAATTTTCGATTAATTTATCATTCAACTCTTACATACTGTTCATAAAATGTGCATTCACAGAATGGAGTATGTCATTTTGACCTGGTCCACGTTTTTCTTCATATTTTGTCCAGATCATACTAATAACAAATTGTCAACTTTACATTCATAAATGCATTATTAGTCAATGTAAATGAGTTATAAACCCTCAATGAATGAGTGAATATAGGGTAGAAGGATTTTGGGAGAATGTGTTCTTCAAGTTTGACCCTAGTTGTTTATAAAGAAAAAAAAAACATTTACAATCACATAGCATTATAATTCAGTTTTTCCTGTGTCAAGAGAACATAATGGGGCAGCTGTACTGATTTCAGTGGATTTGGTTGAATATGAAAAGGACAACATATGTACTTGTGGGTTTTATTATAGTCATCAATCAAAAATGCCACCACTGCTCCATTGTAAAATGACAAAAATGTACTTTCATGCCTGTATATAAATACCCATCTAAACCTAATGTAGTCTAATAGAACAGCCTGCAACAAATCGTACCTCCATAAAATTTCAAAGGGTTCATTTGGATTCTGTTGAAACATTTTGAAAGAGGTTTTGATTCAGTTTTATGCTCATTTGAGAAGCTGTAGTTTGTGGTATTACATTATCCTAATGTGCCAATCCTCACTGATATAAATTTAGTGGCAAGTCTTTTTTTTGTACATACATAAGGTTTCTGCTCCCTACTAGGGAGTTACCTAGTGTAAATAACAGAGCTGGTTAACCGAAGTGTCAAAAACTTAAGATAAAAACCGTGAGCAGTTGTTGTAATCATTTTAATCTTGCCACCATGGAGGTTCTGAACTGATATCTCTAGGAGGGAGAGTGATAACTCAGTCTGTCTTGTCAGTCTGTGACACTAACATTGACAGTAGCTCACAGTAAGAAGCAAATGTACAGCGCAGAGATGCCACCAGAGCAAATAGGGATTGTCAGTCAGATATCCCAAATAAATAACTGGCTATGCAGCTGTTATCATTTATATAACAGTAATATATTAGTTAGTTTTTCTAAAGAGAACAAGCCCAGATTGCTGAGAAACTGATTTTTCTTTGACTGAAAAAATTACCCTGGAATGTCTGAACAACAAGCATTGTTTTATCTGAAAGCGTTCATACAGAAACTCTTAAATAATATCTAGAGCATAAATGCAGGCCTGAAAATTTCATTAAAAAAAAATCCAATATTGGTAAGAAAAATGGCAAGTAGACATTTTCCTCAGATTGTTTAGAGTTGGATGCACTTTATTGAGCTGCTATTCTTACCAAAGACTTTAAAGTCACTCTTCTTTCAGGGAAGGTAAAAATGTTCTTTAATGTCCAATGTAAGTCCAAAGTTGAGATTTTATTGTAACAGTATTTTGCTTAGTAGATCTTTCATGTAGTGTTTATCTGCGGGTCCTATACAAGGAAGAAAAAACATCTCTTAGGTTATTTTTTCCGAAGTATGTTCTGGTACTGACCTTTGAGTATGAAATAAAGTGAAGTGATGGATTGTATGTAGTTTTTAGCTTACATTAATGCAACCAAGAATAGCATGGATTTGTTGTATGAGGGATTCTTGTGGTATTTAACATACAAAGAACTTACACTAATTCAAAATAAATCTTATATATGCATCTTGTCACTAAACAGTGAGTCAGGAAATACGCAAACGCATTTTCAATTAATGCTTATGGTGTGTCTTCATTATCACCAGTTGATTTATGAAATATCCTGGTATTCTTTCAATTTCCACATAGATACTGATACTGGGAAGTAAACCGAGGTCTGTACATTCTTTTTAGGTCCAGAAATTGATTTCTGACAACATCAGGAAAGCTTATGTAGATTTATTTTCAAAAATGTAATACCCACCATTATGATATATATCAGTTAATGAACTAACTGTCTTCAAATGCCAATTGAAATTTTCATGGGTTCATATTCATTTTTCAGATGCATATGTTTTAACTACCTAGTGTATTGAAATACATTTATTTGCCATGCTAGTGGCATGGCCCTAGGAATAGCAGTATAGCTGGCCCACCACTTTAGTCCACAGTGAAATGTCTCAACAACTATGGACTTATCATTACATTTAGTATGATTGTAGTTTTCTTTAGGATGAGTTCTCATAGCTGTGGTTAACCCTCACATTTTAATGTAGGACCACCATCAAGCCAACATTGTAAATTGATTAACACAATGTATTATGACTAAAATCAAAGCAAAACTAATCACATTCCCATCAGCTGCAACTGCACTTTTTTTTTGCTAATTATCAAATGCTACCAGTCTGAACTAAACACATTGTCATTGTGATTATGGTAAAGTACTGATTTTAGTATTTACTAGGTGTACTTATTAAGACAATCGATTTTGCCTCTTAATTGTATTAGTCTCTATAAAAACAGGTAAAATTGTACTGTTTTAGTGCTTTCTTTGATTTGAACAACTTGACACATGAACTTGACACATCAAATCCTCTAGATCTTGTGGATTATACAAAATAGCCCTTTTTTTCCCCTTTAAAAAAAAAAATCAGGTTGCTCTTTCCTCTAAGGTTTAATTTTATGATCCTTTTTTAATAATACTTCATTTGATTTGTCTTTTTTCTTCTTTTGACGCATCACCCAGTAGTCAGTAAAATTTATCGACACAGACACCGCGATATGATGCATCTCTAGGGACACATCCCGTAAACAATAAATGTGTGCTGTTAATCTGATTAAATTTGGTAAAATGCATGGTAATTGGGCAATGCTCACAGATTTTAATCCTAAAGCAAAGAGAGATATTTCTACCCCCCCATTCAATACAAACTCTAACTGAACTTGTTTGCAAATGTACAGATCAAGTTAAGACGTTCAAATATACACAGGACATGTAAACTGATCCAGTTAATCCAGATAAAAATCTGAGCCATCAGTGTTCCCACTAGAGGGCACTGTTTACAAATGTATAGAACCACTGCATCACCTTTTTTGCAATTTTTTTTCACAGCACACCATGTTCACCCAGCATTCTTCAGCACATGAAGTTAATCTCTATAGTAACTGCACAGAGGTCAGAGATGTGCAGCGGCTGGACACAATCAGAGTAGCATCTGTACAAAGACACTATGGCAAAGTAGCACTTGGATAAATGCTGCCCTTGTGAAGCCTGTAGTGTTCAGTGTCTGTTCAGACAGTATCCACCCATAATGGTGTACAGACCAGATGTTGCCTTTACTATCCACTCCTTATTGAGAGCACTGCACTAGCGTCTTTTAAAATCTTTTAAAATCTTTTGGTTTGTTACTTCATCATTATATTTGTATTTCAATTATATCTCCTTGAATATAGGGATATGTATTTAGTCATATATTAACCATTACACTGAACATCTGCAGGTTCAGATATTCAATAAATATTGAAGGTCAGTATATTAAATTGTGTTTAAATTAAATGTAACATTTATTGTTCATGGTTATTTTCGTTGCTCATGTATTCATATTTCATTCCAGCTAACTTTAACTAGCCTTAAATGTCCTCTTTCACCTTTTGCTGGTGGTGTTTCATAGATACACTGGACACTATTTCATCACCACGCTGCTGTACTCCTTCTTCCTGGGTTGTTTCGGGGTCGATCGTTTCTGCCTGGGCCACACCGGCACGGCTGTTGGGAAGCTGCTCACCCTGGGAGGCCTGGGAATCTGGTGGTTTGTGGACTTGATCCTGCTCATCACTGGTGGCCTGATGCCCAGTGATTACAGCAACTGGTGCACTTATTACTGAGACAAACAGCAGAGCGTAACGGAGGACTCTGGCCACTTCTCACTTAGGTATTATCAGTTAAATACAGAGAACTTCAGGGATGTGGCCTCAGCCCATGGTGTCATGAATCTGGGGGCTGTCTTGTTCTAAGGGGATTTACAGCTCTGTTGTGCAAAGTGGAGTCAGAGGACCTCCTGAGGTATCCTACAGAGTTCCTAGGCACTCCTGAGATAAACGAGGAAGATGATTTTGTTGTAATTTAATTTACTTGAAAAGGCATAAGAATTACTATAGTATTCACAGCTCTCACCAGAGTGATGGTGATAGCAGTTTTTTTTTGCACTAAATTGTCAACTAAGGTGACTTTCACAGGTTTGGTTCAGAAAAAAGTTGACATATTGTTGCCTTTTGGTTCTGGTCTGTTTTGATTCTTCACATTGATTTATTACAAACAAACCAACACATCAACAGAAGTCATATGGACTGACCAGTAGCTTACTGAGTGGACCATATTGATGAATGTCATCCTGCTTCATCAGTGCTACACTGACCCACATGGGGGAATGAAATTCCAAAAAAAAGTTCTCTGCGGCTGCTATTTTTCACTCACTTTCTGATGAGGAACTGCCAAAATACACAGAGTAGGACATAAGCACAGTACACCGCTCCATCAGCTAATGTATAACACACACATGAGAAATGATTTTAGATGAGAAATGAACGAAAGGTCAAGTTAGTGCATACTAGTGCAACTCAGTTATTTATTTATGAGCTCTGTGACACCAAACAACATGAATAAACACATATGGATCATATGTACTGAATGTTTTGCAGTCAGTTTTCACCACATGGGTTCATGTAGCGCTGATGATGCAGGACAACAACTGTCCAGTCGATATGACTTCATATTTACTCCTCTTGCTTTATTTGTAATAGATAAGTGTGAACAACACCTGTAACAGAACTTAAAGATGACAATGGATCTTTTTTTCTTTTTTTTTTGTAATGGCTAAGACCCAATGAGCTGAAGCACAGATGTGGAAGTGTATGAAAATCTTACAGGGCGTTCTTACAGGGACAAATGAAGCAAATCCGGGTCTGTGGTCTGTAGTTTTGGAATTAGCCTTCACATCCTCTGAGGTTTTGGGTTCGATGAATGATAGAAAATACAATTCAGTCGTGATACACCACATTTTCTGTTGCTACAGAAAACTGCAGCAATTCTTATTTCACATTGTTCCCACACTGTAGCGTGTTACAAGCTAGTTGTCAGTCATGGTTCATGTACATGATTTGCATATTGACCAAGAATGCTTCATTCCAGATAAACTTTGAGCAGTGATCTTAGAACTATTCGTCCATTTCCTGAGGGCAACATCTTGCACTCAGTTATCATCATAATTTTCCTTCTTCAAATTAACAGACAGCCCAGCTTTGACCCTAACTGTCTTCTTCTGCTGGAGGCAATCTGAAATCAGTATTTTCTTTGCTGCTTTCATGTTTTTCAACTGTACTTGGACTGATTAACATCACAGCCTCGAGGAAGTAGAACTAAAGATGCTAGTGAGCACATAAGTCACACTGCCTAGTGGCAATTTATCAGTTTTCTCTATCGCGAGTGTTTTGAGATGGGGCAAGCAGTAAATTCCTTTTTCTTTTACTAAAAGAAAACTGTGTGATCTGTCTGGGAGCATTTCCCTCCTTTGCATTCAGGTGCACAGCCTAGCCCTGAAACTAAAACCAATTCTGATTTTCATTTGCATTATCCAGCTCAGTTTAAGTCTCACATTAAATATTCAAATCTTCATCTTTCACTTTGTTAAATTTCTTGTCTTTACCTGAACTGAAGGTTTATTTGCTCTGCCATAGATAGAGCAGGTTTCATTACCTAAGGATCCATAAAAGCCTTTTAGTTTTTGTAAAAAAAAAAAAAAGGAAAAGACATGATCGTCACTGTGTCGACTGTTCTCATCCAGCAGCAGCAGCAGCAGCAGCAGCAATATGCTTTTAGCAGGAAATATATTTTAAGGTGGCTGAACATAGCTTCACACATTACAGTTGTTTTCACTCAATTCACAAAATGGAAATGTAGATGCTATCTTATACACCTATAGACCTATAGAGTTTTTCTATGCACATGTACATTTTTGCTCTAAATCTAAATCCAGCTCAGCAGAATTGACCTACATTAATTTATAACATGCTGTATAAATGCCTGTTTCATATCTTTAATGTTCTGGAGTCTCTTGCCTTTGTAAGATACTGTATATAATATTGATCTGCCCAATGATCTACCTTGGTTTTTATACTCTTTAATCCATTGAATGATTTATTTATTTTGCTTTATGTTTTTTGTGTTGATTCAGTCATGTTCCTAGGAGCATTAGAGAAATGTACGTCCTTGAATCTTATGTTTATTTGTTTCAAATGATCTCAATTGACATGTTTCTCTGAAAATTAAAAAAAAAAAAAATTCTATGCTCTTGAGCTTTTTCATTAAAGCTACAGATGTCCCCCTGGAAAACAAATTCCCCTGTTTCAGTTGTTGGAAGGAATCCAAAGTGTCTCATGAAGACTTTCACTATATTTACATTGTTTGTGGACTGACATACTGTAATTAAATCTCGCTATAGTCCTGCTTGTTTAAGTAAGTACATGCACACCTCAATGGATGCTAGCTTATCCTTTGACATTATGACAGGCAAATTATATCTCTTAGGTCCATCAAATAACATGTATTTTGATCTGTTATGCAGTATTAAGTGTGTTTTGTGTCTGGAATGTTTTATGTACCAGTAAATATGCTTGAACTTCATGAAACTTTAACACAACAAAGTCTTACATAGCCTGTTGTCCTCAATAGTAACGCAAGCCTTAGACTGGTGTCCCAGTACATCTTCTGTGCAGTGACTTGCAGGCTTAATATTAAACTCACCAAACTCACTTTAAGCATTTGGAATGATGATACAATGATATTACAAATCCAGCTCCAGTTCCTCTAATTAAATTCATTATTAAAGAAGTCACACAGCACTTAATGTTAACCAGATAGTTAACTTTTAATGGATTGTTGCACCCAAATTAGAAATCATATTCTAATTCACTCTAATTGTATCCAGCTAAGCAAATAGTTTTTTTGTTGTTTTTTGGGGGTTTGAGGATGTCTATCTGTCGGATTTGTGAATTCGCCCAAATGCAGTGAAGGTGAATGAATTTCTGATGTTACTAAAATATTGAGAAATTGATCTTAAGCAGCGCCATTTCCTTCCAGAAACAGTTGCCTCATGCGCGAACCACTCGTACAAACAGATTTGGTTTTCATTAGCACATATGAGTGATTTACAAGACTTTTTGGTACTTTTGGTACGTATTGGTACGTATAAAATCTATGAGTGGATCAGACCTTTTGTATGAGCCATGAACAGATAAACTGCCTTTCTCTATGGGAAGGAAATTCATTTGAACTGAAAACTATAATGCCTTAATTTGAATTAATTTGGTTTAAACATGATACCAAATATCATACCAAAATGATCTAAAATAAAATACATAACTAAGACAAACATATTGCGAAAGATATCATCATTCAAGATATCATCACCATGCCTTGCCAATTTACTGAGATTCGTAACGTCTTTATTGGCATATTTTAATATAGCAATTTACTGGTATACATTTTCGGGAAAATCCTCTTACACTTCTCGCGGCCTCAGGATCTTTATGCAGGTCTGTGTCCAGTATTATCGTTTGTTGCACCTGATAGTGTAACATCAGCTACTGTGGGCTTTAATATTCTCTCCTCTACAAATGTACACCTCCTCATGAACAGATTTCATTCATCGGGTTGAAGTCAGTAATTTTCAACATTAAGACATTAAGAGAATTTGATGAATTTGAATTGAAACACAGGAAAAATTAAAAGAGTTTCAGGATGAGCATATGAAAATGCTCTTGCTCGAGGCCCTCTGACACTGTTATTCTGGATAATCTGCAGAACAAGCTCTCAACAGCTTTTAATAGTACCTCAAAGTGAAGGCTGTTGATTATCCAGAGCAATTGGTACATAGCCTTGAACATTCAAGTTGGTGTGGGCACTACAGATTCAATCCCGTTTACCTCTATTGCACTGAGGCAGAGATGGATTTCTTTAAGCCTGTGAAAATAAAACCACAACCATGTGCATCAATTTCGGTAAACAATCTTTCAACCACCAGTTTTTGATGTACAATGTGTTACTGGAATTATTTTGTAACAAATGTTGCAGTTTATTTCTGCAACCAATGTACATACCAGCTGATCTTAGATTATTTCCATCATTGATTTCCCTCATTTCCTCCTCACTTCTTTCTATAAAAATAGGGTATATGGGTTTTAACAAAGCTAGACAGTCATCTAATGTAGTTTGTGATCACTGGGGTGGTTGCACATCGCCAGCAGCTGTTTTACCAATCTAGAGGTACAGTATGTTAAAGTATATTTATTCTTTGTTTTTGACATTTACGGCCACTGATTCGTGTCTGTCTATTCTGAAATGAGAGTTAATGTAACTTTGCTGTCCTTTCGTCTCACTACCACTGAAAGCACTGTACTGCTCTGGATGGCTTTGCTCACTTCCTGTGTGGTGTGGACGGGCCGCCCGTTGATGCCAATGATGACGTCGTGATTGATCATGCCGGTGCTGCAGAGAAAACAACACCATACCAAAGTCACACAGAAAGCCTACCTAAAACAGACCCAACCCAGCTGGGCAGATCTCATACCCTAAAGGAAAAAAAGTCTGTTCCTGTGGCAGGTTCCTTCCCCCTTAAGAGACAAGTAAATGTGCGGTGGCTTTGTAATATGCTGCACTGCTTGACATTTATATTTAAGGCAATTACTCTTAATGATGATCTTATGCAGACTGATTGTCAAACCATGCAAGTCTGTAGAGTTAGATTAAAGATTAGATTCAAATTTCACCCAAGAAAAGTGAGGATTTCAAGGAGTAGTATAGTGAACAATTCAACACTGTCATGATGAACTGACATCCTCTGCTGTACTTATATGTTAGACTACTGCTGCATGCTGTTCAAAGCTTCAGGCTTTAATGTCGCAGTAGTGCCAGACTATTAAGAATATTGAGAGTCCACAGAGTCATCTTTCTCTTGGTCTTCACTGAAAGAAAGATGTCAGTGCTTTGCCTGTGGGAAGCACAATTATAATGAGCAAGCGGACCACGGTTGCACAGTGCAGCCTTGACAACTGCAGGGATCCTTTTATTCCACACCTTGGAAGATATCCAGAGGCCTCCAAGTGCCAGTTCACTGTGCTGCTGTTGCATTTTGTAAAACCTAGTGCCTCAACAAGCTGTTACTGTGCATCATACTGATTAGCTCCAATAACACTTTTTGATAAAAAAACAACTCACTGGTATGTATCTTACTTTGAAACTCAGGCCGTTGGGAACAGAAGACATATTTAATCTTTTAACAAGGTAAGAACTAACGTCGTAGGTTGACATTGCTGAATAATTACATGAGCATTTGCCTATTAGGTTTGGGCTGTTTTTGAAGGCTGCTAATGATGTTGATATGTTTTGGACAAAAACTGCAGATAAAAGAGGTACGGAAATCTGTTCAGATTCATTTTTCATTCCTAAATATTCCGACTGCTTCAGAAAAGTCTCTGCAACTATATACATGTATATATGACTACTTAAATGCAGTGTAAAAACTAATTATATCAAGGCTGCATTTGTTAATAGTTTTATGGATCAAATGACTAAGTTGTAATGAGAAAGCTATTGCTCTTAATAATTAACCCACAGAGAATTATAACTTGACTCTGCTTTTCCCATTTGTCCAAAACAATGAATTGAACGTTAAAATGGTATTTAGAGCAGAGAAGTGCAAGATTGGTTGTAATTTTCTGGAGATTTCTGATGAGAAATGGATCCTTTCACATAACGCTTGTGCTGTGTCTCAAACTGGATACTTCAGGTAGAACACACAAAATGCATGAATTTCTACAAGTTGGTGGTGTCTCAATTCAAACATGATTGTTGTGCGCTTGCTCGAAATCACAGTTGCAACGTGTATGTGATTGTCACTCGCCGAAATATTTGCCGACTGCTTGGCTCATTTGAGTTAGAAATGAATGTTTAACTACACATGGAAATTACGCTGCTATTGGCACCAACAACTTGTCCCTCTTCATTGGCCAATTTTTTATAAGTATGAAAATATGTTGGCTGCTATGAAGCCAACATGGCAGCCATCAAGGATGAGAAGTATCCATCATTTCACACTAAACTTTTGACCGTTTTGAGTGCACCATCCAGATGTGTATATTGCATTGCATGTTGCCATAGTTGAATGCAGTCAAAATAGAAGGTGTGAGTATATATAAACTATGCAAATTGATACACAGCAAAAGTCATTTGGTTCACTGTTAATGTTAAAGTATCGATTAGTGCAGCTATAAATATTCTTGGAATCTCTTAAGATAAAGGGTCTCCCATTAACAACCAGTGTAATGTCATTAAGTTCTATAACCACCATATGAGAGGTGGATCTGATTTATATGAAAAGAAAACATTATCAGCCAATATCATTTACAAGCATTTGATTCTATTTTTGCGAGCTGAATAAAATGTCTAATTAGCACTGCATGCTATTAGAGATAGTTACCTGAGTCTTACCTGGATGCAGCTGCTCCAGGTAAGACCTCATAAATGTAAACTCCTGTGCTCACATCTGGAAATTCACCCTCTTGCTCCTTGAGATATTGTATCAAACTGGACAAAAGTGGAAAAGAAGATGGACTACAGAGAAACTTTAAAACAGTCTTTCCCAATTGAGACAACTCAAACTTGGATCATTGAACATTTTGTTTAATGAGAGAAATGCCAACTGAAAAATCCAGCCATATAATGTAACATATAGCTAAAGGCTTATATAATTCTAATGTTTTAAAGTATTGCAGACTGCAGTTTAATTCTATAAGGCAAAAAAAACATTAAAGAGACTATGTGTGATGATCATTATCCGAAATGTATGTTACATGTTATACACTACATGTAATTGTGACTGTAAGATTGACGGTAATAAGTGGAATACAATTTTCTGATCAGCCTGCATACTCTCTATCATATCCAGAGTTTATAATGGGTTAATATATTATATTGCAAAGCATAACAATAGCCCTTCACTTTTGGTACACTTATTGTGTTGTAGATTTAATTTCAAATGGTTAAAAGTGCCATTTTTGTGCATTGATCGATGAATGGATCCCATCTTGGAGTCTGGTGTCCAGTTTTCATAATGCATCCACTGTACAGCCTCACAGAACTGCTAGCTACGCAAGACAAGTTTTCCTGAAATGAACATGTGCCAATTTGTAAATTAGGGAATTAGCACTGCAGATGTTTACTTACGTTGGTGCACCGTATTTCCTAAAACCAAATGAATGAAAACAATTAATAAATGATTGACTGAAAAAAATGAATGAGATCACAGAGTTATTCCTAGAGACAAGACCAACATAAGATCCTGCTCACTGTTGACTTGTCTGTTGTAGGATTCAGCAAGGAACTGGCATATTTTGTCCGCAGGAAAGGCAAAAGAAATTCCTGCTCCACCTTTCAGAGTATTTATACCTATTACATCTCCATCCTGTTAAACACAGAATGGAAGGACAACCATGAGACTGTGGTCTTACACCGATTAAAACCAGTTGCCTGTTTTAATGTGACTGATCGGTGGGAGTGATTCATTGATTTCATAGCTTTGCTACATGGAGCAACAAAACAGCAGCAAAACTTTTATGTCTCTTTTTCACCTAATTCACATTACATAGTTCATAGTCCTCTAAAGTCTTGGTTAATGTGGTAACTTATCTGCATTTTCCTGGGGGATACAATTTATAAAACGTACACTCAACATGGCAACTGTTTTCCTTTAGAAAGTACAACATTTAGGAAAAGGAAGCTGAAGTCAGAAACCTCCTATAGGATTTTATTCAAGTGCAAAGGCCTCCATTATCAGGTCTTTTCATAAAATACTGTGAGGGAGGCTTAATCTTGAACCTGAGGAGGAAGACTGGAGACTTTGGATATTAAATAAAACAAAATGATGACCTTGGTCCTCAGCATCTTAAATAAAACAAGGAAGCTCGCTAACATAGTAGAAAGCATAACAAATTTCAAATGGCATGATAGAATCCCTTTACACATGGTACTACAACCTCTTACCAAGTTGACAAGTGGTCCGCCAGAGCTGCCATACTGTGAATCAACAAAGCAACAAAAAATGTTCTTACTCACTGTCAATTTAGAACAGAAAACTGTCAAAATAGATCAAGAGAAACAAGAGAGGTATTTTTTTCACTGACATTAATCATGGCATCTGTTTGGATGTAGTCCATGTAAGCGTCCTTGAAGCCCAGCTCCAGGCTGTTGCGCTGGGCAGTGCTGATAATGCCAGTGGTGACGGTGCTCTGCAGGGAGAAAGGGCTTCCCACTGCCACCACAAACTCCCTGGGACGCAGGTCTGAAGACTGGCCGAGATGCAGCACAGGCAGGGGAGTCTGCACCAGGGCACAAAGAGATGATGACCCACCAAGAGGGATAAGAATAAATATTATGAATGAAACACATGCTGGGGAACTTAATAGTTCTTTCATTATTGTAACGAGCCTCCCTAGAGCCAGTAGGTACTGCATTGGTTGGTACAGATTAAGTAAAAGGTCAATGAGGCTCACACTGCTGACCCTCTGCTGAATAAGGCTTGATTGTCACTAATTGCTGTGTTTTTTAAAAGAACCAAGAAGATCTGCTCTCCACATGACCATCATCCTCTGCTATACTTTTTTTTAGTGCTAATTAGCAAATTCTATCAGGGTAACGCTCAAATTTTAGATGGTAAACAATTTACCCGCCTATCATCAGCATGTTAGCATTGTTGTTGTTAGAATGTTCGATCGCTACTATTAATACAAACTTTTATACTATTGTTTTATCAGATTATTTTTCCTAATGGGAAAATCTCTACCAGCAACTCTCCCTCTCAGAAATGACTGTGAAACTCAAATGTCAGTTGTACTTTTATTTTCATACATAACAGTAAGTACCCTTATGAAAAAAACTATTTTCCTGAATCTTATTCAATTTTCAAATAAGTCTTTGGGACACACTGGTTATTTACAGTTTAACATTATTCACTCAACATTATTAGTAGGTAATTAAAATCACAAAACTACCTCCTTACTCTTGATTTCTGCCGTTCAAGCCCATTGTAATTCCCTGGTAATAATAGGTGCTCTTCATGAATCTTTATGTTCTTATGACCAAGCCCTACAATGGAGATGAATAACTGTTTCTTTTATAATCTTCCAATGTATGGTCAGTATAAACCAAACTAAACTAAGCCTTGGCTTGTCTCCCCCTGCCTACTCTTATTCCTGGCAGAGGCCATTTATCTCGGGGGCAGATTGTAATGTGGAGCTGAATTTATAGTAACTTCTCGCAGGCCATGGAAACTTATTTAACAACCGAATTGCCTTTCAGGCAAGTTTTCAAACTCCTTCAAAAAGGAATGTAATACTGAGCCATACAGAACTGTAGAGCTGTCACCACTTCTTGATTGTTTGAGCTTGAGGTAATCTTGTATTCAGATCAGTACTAAAAATGTTAATCATGATTCATGCTGAGCAGAGTCTCACTGAAATGGCTGGGGGTAGAATCCCCTCCACCATACAAAGCAGCTGGTTCTGTAAGAGCGTATATGAGCAGTGACATGTTTTATTTAGAACAGCACTTGTGAGTACACAAAAAAATGGCTTATGCTTTGAATTTATAAGAAATGACCGTATACCACCCAGAGGAATTCAGATGAAAAACTGCCTATGTAAAGGAATAGAGTCACATTTTGGAGGGCAAAGGCCCTTGATGACTTATTCGCCCCACTTTGTTTGTAGGATTGATGCTCTTTGATGGTAGCTGCTGACGACAAGCTGCCAGTTCAGAGGACAACCACTGAGTCTAAAGCCTTTTGGAAGCTGAGAGGAAACATAAACACTCACATCTCGTTCGATTGTGACGATTGCAATGTCCATCTTCTGGTCCATGTCCTTGACTATAGCATCATAATGTGAACCGCTGGTCAGCCTGACTTTTATCCTCTGCTTGTTTTTGAGTATATGTGCATTGGTGACGATCCAGCCATCCTCTGACACTACATACCCAGAGCCACTCAACCCAGAGACCTACTCGCTAGAAAATGGCACTCTGGCATGACATAAGGCAAAAGATGATCGTAACTGCAAGAACATGGGTGTTGAAGTTGACCCTTTTAATCATCTTAATTTTCTTAATTTTACCTTTGGAAAAGCTCCAGGTGCACTGCAGCAGGGATGATTTTATCTACTACCTCTGCAATGAAGTTGAACTTGTAGCGCATGCTTCCTGGATGCTGCATTCCTTTGAGGATACAAGATGTTAGACAAAAGATTAAGACACCTTACAGAGTTAGCCATGCTAGCAGTGTAGCTCTAGAAATGTCTCTGTGATGGCATGACTTTGGTCTAGACTGAAATGTCTCAACAATTATGGATTGCTATGGAATTTTGTACAAACATTCATGGTCTTCAGATGATTGCTGCTAACATTGTTGATCCCTTATTCGTCATCTTGTAACACCAGCATATTGAGCAAATTCTTTGTTGACAACTAAAACTGGCATTTAGTTTAAAGCTATCAACAGAAAAACAAATACTTTTGCCTGTCAGATAGCTCTACTTACAAACCAAGAATTCAAACTGATGGCAGCTTAAACTGTAGCTTTCACTATGTATTATTGTATGTTTATATATATATATATATATATATATATATATATATGTATATGTATATGTATATATATATATATATATATATATGTATATGTATATATATATGTATGTATAGAGAGAGAGAGCTAGCTAGCTAGCTAGATAGATAGATAGATAGATAGACAGACAGACAGACAGACAGACAGACAGATAGATAGATAGATAGATAGATAGATAGATAGATAGATAGATAGATAGATAGATAGATAGATAGATAGATAGATAGATAGATTTAAGTTTTGTTCACAACCACAATGGATTTGAAATGAACAAACAAGGGTGTGATTGAAGTGTAGACTCTCAGCTTTAGTTCAAGGAGTTTAACAAAAATTTTATATCAACTGCAGTCACTGCCTTAAGTGTGGATCCCATTGACATCACTAAGTACTGAGCTTCCTCCTTTGAGATGCTCCGCCAGGCCTTTACTGCAGCAGCCCTCTGTTGCTGCTTGTTTGTTGGTCTTTCTGCCCTCAGTTTTGTCTTCAGGAAGTGATGAGCATGTCCATTTGGGTTGACATCAGATGACTGATTTGGCTATTGAAATGTATTCAGTTTCTTTCCCCTCAGAAACTTTTTCTCTCTGTGATCATCCACTTTAGTTGTTTTCCATGGTCTTCCAGGCCCTTTGGTGTTGCTGACTTCACCAGTGCATTCCTTCTGTTAAAAAATTTACCAAATTGTTGATTTGGCCAAACCAAAAGTTTCTGCTCTTTCTGATAGGTTTGTTTTGCTTTTTCAGCCTAACCCTGATGGTCTCCTTCATTTGCATTAAATCCTCTTTGAAACGCATAGAAAAAGTTCCCATTAACAGCTACCAAACGCAAAGTCAACACCTAGAATGAACTCCCAAACCTCTTATCTACGTTATTTGTAATGAAAGAACACAGAAACAGGCCACATCTGGTTTTATTGTTGTGGCTAATTGGTGTAAAGCTGCTCATATGACAGGATTAAGATTACACGCTAGATTTAAAATTTCCATTACAGATACATATTGTTTTCTGATGGTGGTTTCTGATTTTGGAAGAACACGTTTTCTGATATTCATTAAAATTATGGTATTAGTACAAGAACAATTCTTAGATTTATAAAAATGAAAATAAGACTTAGAATTACTCTAAGTAACTTTTACTGTTTCACCCATACAAATAAACAAGTTGATGAAGTGTTACAAAGATTGCACTAAATAGTGTATGACCATACTCTAATTGTTTCAGTTGTTTATATTATATATAAAATGTTTTTCACAGCTATGTGTTTACCTGATCTTGGGCAAATTTACTGCAAAATATTTTGTTACTGGTTGAAATGAAAAGAAGTAAATACAACTCCACCAGCAAACAGACATTAGAATATTCATGCGCTGTAATTTGTATTTCCAGAATTTATAAAAAATAGAAAAAAAAAAAATCGTAGCATGTGTGAAAATTTGGATGCCCTACTATGTTGGTAACCTCCCTTTACTAACTCTTAAGCATGGGGGTGGTACCCAGTGGGACAAGAAATACTTCACAGAGGGAAGAAGAGATTCCACAAATTATTAGCAAATGTCAAGCAGTCATTCAAGATTGTGAAAGTGCAAAGAGGCTGATTTCTACAACAGGACATTGATCAAAAGCAGACCTAAGAACTCACCATGAACTACTTAGAGAAATGTATCTTAAGACTTTGGGGATTTGTACATATGTCCAGAAAAAGGGACACGTGTAATTAAAAAAAGTATTTAAAAGTATTTAACTTTAATGGCGATAATTGTATGCACTGCAAAAAAGTCAGAGAATCAATTATTTAGATTAAAAATCTAGTCTGATTTGTTCTGACTGTGGATTGGATTATCTAGGGGTGATTGTGCAGGGCTGTTGGACTTCACTCAAGTAAATGTCACCTACCTTCTATTAATTAGATGCTGTATCTTATTTTTGGTTATGTTTAGCGAGACATAAAGCATACCTGTTCCATATATCTATTCCAGGACCTCCATACTATACTTTGACTCTTATTTTAAGCTCTTAAATTTCAAGACAAAATAACACCTTATTTCAAATCACAGTCCTTTTGCTTGTATGATTGTAAATTCTTAACTTTTAGGGACAACATATCTAATTTCACTGTTTAGACTTTGGTTTGCCTGTGTTCATTTACTTAACCTGTCAAATTTAAATAATGACAGTAGTACTTTAGATGATTTATGAACCATTCAGTACAATATAAACCCATAGTGTCAGAATAACCATGAGCCCCATTAGCCGCCCTTCTCAGATGAAAACACAATAGTGTATTGTACATCTACAGCAATGATTACATGTACTGGGAACAGACAAAATGAATAAGGCAATTCATGAAAAAGGAATAACTCTTAAATAATGACATGATTATTGGTCAAATGTGTCACCAAATGTGATATTTTCACAGTTTACACTGTTAATAAACAAGACTAAGAGTCAGCATGTTGGCAAGCTTAATATTAGAACATTTGTTAATTAGCAGTAACCACAAAATAAAAAAAAATATTGCAAATGTAGTTTTGTGATTATTTGGTCATAAACCAATGGACAAATTGAAATTTAGACATTATGATGATGCAAGATGAAAAGTCAGAGGAACACACCAGGTCAATGAGATTCATCCTCAGGGGATCATGGATGTCCGTACCGTATTATGTCCCAGTCCATCTGGCAGATGTCAAGATATTTCACTAGATAAGTAAAGCCTCTGTCCAGCTGGTAGTCATTGGCATTGTGGGCCAAACCGTTAGCACATGTCACTCATATTGAAGATTGTATTTTCAAACCCTGGTCGGGAAAGGATCTGCACAGGTATGACCTCTGTGAAGTTTAGTTATCTAGACACAAGAATAGCAGTCTTAAGTAATGATGATGTTTTAAGATGTATGGTGGCTGGACATCTGGAATTATTTCAAGATCTTATAAAGTAAAAATCATTGACTACACTAGCAGCCAGATTTGCTTGTTTCAAGTAAGAGAAATCTAAAATGTTTTCACTTAAGTTTGATCGGCATTTTTGAAGTGTGCACAGTGTTCAAAGTGCACTTTTATGAACGTGTATATCTATATTCACTGCTTTTACCTGGCTTGGTCAATCAAAGGGTTCAGCAGATTCCTTTAAATGTTAAAGCTGAACAAAAACATGATTGTTTCAAATCAGCCTCTAGGACAGAGTGAAGATATGTTGGATATTAAGTTCTTCCTAAGATGTTTTTGTTTGTTTGTTTGTTTTGGGTTTTTTGTATTAGCTGCCTCTTCCTTTTCTTAACCAGAAGGTTAGAGCACATTCATTTAATATAAAGTTAATAATATAAACTGCAGTAAAATGAATGGATTGGCTTTGACCCCACGTCAGCACCTTTTAAATCTTGAGAAACAAAAAGTTCTATCTCATTGTTTAATCTGTACAAAAACAGAAGTGCAAAATCGAAATGTTGCAGTTTCTATTGGTTTATAGGACCTGAGCCAGGACAAAGAAGGAGAGACTGAAAGCAAGGAAGAAAAGTCTTGTTCCCACAGCTCACCTGAATCACACCGACCCCTCTTGATCAGAATGACCGGGGGGTCCCACCGAGCTCGGCTCTCCTGTTTTCAGCTCTCAGATGCAGATGCTGGAGTAAGTCCTGCCGTCGCTGCCGTACACCGGGCCAGAAGGAGCCGTGGAGCCCTCCGCCCGCTCCCGGGACAGGGTCGCATCGCAGCCCGTCACCGCAGGAGGGCTGGACGCCGCGGGGCTCGGCGCACACCACGCAGCAGCCGCATCCGTCCCGCACCTGTCCCGCACCTGTCCCCGCTGGCGGGGCAGGGCACCGGGACGCATCACAGACCTGCGGACATGTTTGTCTCTTGCTCAGCGGTCCTGCTTGAGCTGCGGAGGTGAGGAGGGTGAAGTAAGCTACAACACTACCTTCCTCCCGTCTCTCTTCTGTAGGTGTGGGTGTGATGCTCTGGTGCTCGGGTCTATATTACTGCTCGGGAAGTGCATCCAGGTACACACCACACACACAGTCTCATGCTGCTGTGTTCATAGCCCACAGGTCTGGCTGGAGGCCAGTGATTCTCCTCCAGTAGCAGCATGCTGACCCTGGACTCCATGTTCCTACTGTGCTGTCATATAACCACTGAGGAATGCAGCTACTTCAGGTTTCATGGTATATGTTCTTTTTTATTTTTATGTGGAAACCCACAGGCATTGTACTATGGCCTTTTTCCTCCCACTGTGCAAAAATGTTATATTTTGAGTCTGTGGTTTATGATTGAAGTGCTGGCATTTAATGCTGCAGTGAACCCGCAGCATCAGATACTTCAAATCTTAAGTGGGATATTTTCAGACTTACAATTGACATTTGTCTTGTGTTGCATTAAATGGTGTTTATTTGATCCTTGATAAATGAGACGCTTAAAGGGTTTAATGTATTTGTTGACATGCCACGTCACCTTAAAACACTTCTAGCAACTTTGGCTCTGCTAAACAGGTCCTGGAGTTGTTTTTGAAAGAAAAAGAAGATGGTTAGAGTCAGGTAATGCAATAAAGAACTAGTTAGTACAACCAGATTATCTAACAACAATGGAGTGCTAAAGTTTTTAGGTATAGAAATGGTATAGAGAGTGTTATGAGGCAAAATCATTTTAAAATAAGGATAACTCATATACTTTGTTAAGGTTTCTCCTGGAAAATATTGTAATGTTCCAAAGGTTACAGAGGTTTTGGGATCAGTGCCAGAGAGGTGGAGGTGGGGAGTTGTTTTGGTTCTGTTGAATAATATTGACCCCTTTAAAGCACACACTGCCATCAACGAGTTATTTTTGAAATATATTAAACTTTTTGTGACATATTTGAATCACACTCACACACACACACACACACACACACACATACACACAGACAACCAGCACAGTAGTCAAGACACTTAGGCCAATAAAGCTGCACAGATCAATGTTTTTGTAATAGAAATACACCTCAGGACTATTTGTAATGTAAAAGCTGTCACTTGTGTTGACAAAGCCATACCGGTACAGTCACTGAAGGGTGTTTCAGTGACAAGGCTAGATAAAAAAGCCAGATAAACCCACCCTGTGCTAACTGGCCAACACCAAAGAGCAGAAAGACATAGTAAGTTTATAGCTGGTGAATTGACAAGAGAATTTAGCAGCTAAAGAGAAGAATATTTCAGTGCTAAAAGAGGCTGAAGTCTGGACTAACATTTGCCATGTGGACAGAAACAGCATCGAATTAATGATGGTGCTCCATAAATGAAATGCTGCTCTGTAACTGCTGGATGCTTACACAGGGACCTTTTTTTTAGACATAAAAACTTCATAAATGGTAAAATATAGGTTATAGCTTCCTGTGCCTCCCCCCAAGTGACTAAAACAATACATTTTTGCAGATTTAAACAGAAGAAAATGTCAAATGTTTTAAGGCATATGCAACTACAGACATTGCAGGATTTTGTAGCATGAATTGTGTGATAAAAACTTTGTAAATCTGGACAAGGAACCAAAGCTCTGGTTTTAGGACAACATGCTTCCCCCCTCCATCTATTCTGGTGCCTCATACTGTAAAGCAGAGTGTAGGTGATAAATTTTTTTATGGCGCTATTTCTTCATTTCAGTCACATCAAGGATTCCATTAATAGTCCACTGATTATATCCTAATGTTATGCATTGAACCATTAAATGCCCAATCAGTATATCTTGGACAACATGAATCTCTGATATATTCCAATTTACAAATCATATCACAAACATTACTGACTTTTACAAGCAGCAGAAAATAATAACTACTGTAATTAATTGTGGAAATATAGTTGTTGTCAGATGTTTGTCTGTGTTTTGAAAGATCTTTCAATTAGTTTGGGAGTGACAGCAGAATCCCAGGCCTGTGTTTTGGTGATGGGATCCCCCATTTGTTTACATTGCTCATTCAATGTGCTTTTAACACCCTTTACCAACGTTACTGCTCAAGCAGCCAACAGCTGGAGTTCATGAAGGTTCAGAGCTGCAACAGCCTTATAACATATGGTGCTCCAAATGCTCCCGCTCCTGTACAACTATAATGGATGACACAGGGAACCTGGGTAAAGAAGATGCTTGTGTCAAAAGTATTCAGGCCTGCATTTATTTAAACTGCTTGTTACCCTCTTTTCTGAGATGACATACTTTTTACACACTAAACAAAAATGATTTTATGTAGTAGGCTACCAGATGGGTCTCAAAAGCAATACTGATTTATCTTTTTGGCCATGTGGGGGCAGTGGACAGTCTTTATCATAAATATAACAAATTATTCAAGCGGTTGACAGCAGGTCATGATTTGGGCATAAGGACATCCCGTAACTAGACATATTTGTGTTAGGAAAAAATCTATATATATCTGTATATATCTATAATCTATATATTTCAACCATGCGTTTTGGAATATTTTCCCTTAAGTTTATATCACCAGATAAGAACATGATGAATTACATTAGAGTTTTTAAAAAAGAATGGGGTTGAATTTCAGAATACTTGTTTTTAAAATAATTTCCTGCTGATATCCTAAAAATATCACTTCCAAAAAACTTGCTTTCCTTTAGTATCTAACTAGCTGTCACAGGGAAAATGAACTGGAGCATTTATTTACAAATGTTAATTACCCAGTAATGATGATGTTTTACATTAACCAAACAAAGTTGTTTTTTTCTTGAATGGCTTTTAACTAATTTACTGTCTGCTCCATTAACTGAGAGAATTGCTATTTATTGATCAGAGGCATGTATCTCCCTCACCTAAATTACACCTGCTGGAGAACAGTGCCTTTGTGTGATCCACAGTTGGAACTCATTCGATGCTGTTTTTCAAAAGTTGGGAAATACTCTATATGACTCACAAATGTCATCTTGAAGGTTCTTCTCTGAAAGATCCAAAGCAACCTTTGATCATGTCCTGCACTCTGGTAATAAATAAAGACAGTGAAACCTTAACTCAATTCTAATTCAGAAAGTGACACTACCATAATGCCCAGAAAACTACCAGTGACTATTTAAACTGAACAGGAGATGCCAAATAGAATTTTTTAAACAAGTGTAACTCAAAACAGATCCATTTAGTCCAGCACTGTTATTTAATAATTTACAGTATTGACAAACCTTAGTTCAGCTGATATATGAGGCTGATATTGGCTGTCTGATATGATGCTGTTTTATTGATTACATGTTAATTAAAGTATATAAGAGATCAATGCACTGGTCATATATAAGACACTCTTCTGATTAATGGATTCCACTGCGGCATATTTATCAATCCAGTAAAAATATGTATGTCATGAGTGTATGATTGGTTTGATTATGTTGTTATTAGGCTAAAACTATTTTCCTGGTGTGGTTTAATCTAAAATGTCTCTCTCACAAGAATAAAAATTAGATTTCTGCAACATGTAAACATTTTTGGAAATTTTATGGTGTGAAATGAGCATAAAATTCAATCAAGCCTACTGACAGGTTCCAGCCAAAAAAATCTAGCCTGGTCAAAGACCTTGTATGTCTTCAGTCATCCCAAAAAACATTAATAGCTCCCAACATTCACTACCAGAACTTCCATGCAGACTGAAAATTAAGTTGGTGGAATACATGGAATGGTAGAAGAAGTGCTCAAATCCTTCACTTAGGTGAGCGTAGCTATTTAGATATCTAAAGATACATCACCAAAGTACAAGTTATAGTTTCGCATTTAAAGTTTCATTCAAGTTAAAGTAAAGAATTTATTCAGGTGAATGCGCTTAAAATATTAAAAGTATTCATTGTATGTATGAAGCATGCCATTATATATTGTATTATTAGATTATGATGCCTGAATGTGTAAACAGCATTTTACTGTTCTAGCTAGTGAAGGCAGAGCCAGTTTCAACAGCTTTATTTATTGCTGAGCACAATATGGATGGAAAACCACCCATTTATTGTTAGCTATCCACATATAATGTTCAGTTCAATAAAAAACAGAACTTTGGGCATCTATAAGTTCACTGATCTTCTGACTGAGACCTGGGCGTCACACAGTTTTGCAGACCCATTCTTTCCATTTGACTACTCCTCGGTGGCCCTCGTGCAATTAGTTTAGGACACTGTTTTTCATAGTTCTTGCTCCTTTCAGTAAAAGACCGTTGTGAACTGTGAAGACAGCTCTATCTGTCCAGTACTGTTTTCGTTGTGCATTGCAAGCATGTGTTGTGTATCTTTGTTGACACATGTCCATGGTCATTGAAACACACATTATCTCACTTTGAATGCTCATTCAGACTGTCCAGATAGAAAGCACTTGAAGGAACGTTCTCAGTCGTGTTATCGACGTAAACATTTGTGCTCTCCGTGAGCTCAGTATCAATACAAGAATGAGCAGTGTGTAGCAGTGCATGTGACAGTGTCTGCTGTCCATAGCTATTTTCCAGGTACATGAGTTTGAGGCACACAAGCCTCTTCAAAGCCTCTGGGGAACTCTTGGAAACACACTCTTGTGTGTATGAGACCAAGCCAATTACATGGTTTTGGATAGTTATCCTTTAATGTCTGTGCATCAATGGGCTCAGCTCTACAAACTGACAGATGTGCCTAACAGGGGTGTATGCAGGTTGCTAATGACATGTACTGTGTCTTTCTCTGCTTTCCCACCTTTCTTTAGCACCGTTTCTGCCATACTAAGTGAGTATAGAGGGGAACCTCCTGGTCCTAGCAGTACTTGTTCTGATATCTTCAGGTTGGGCTTGTTGGTCTTAAATGCAGAGATGAACGGATGGTAAGAGATCACAGTGACATCTGCACCTGTGTTAATTTTTAATACATTGATTTTTGATTTTTTGTTGATAGTTTTTTTTTTTTTAACTCTTTGAAGTTCCTAAGATGACCATTGATCATCATCAGTCTCTACTGATCCCTGGGATAGGTCATAGGTCATTTTCTGGTGTATATCACACACCACTTTAATAGTGGGCCAACTTGCTTTTGGGTTTGAGGGCTTTCTCCATTTCCTGTATTTTGACTGTATGTATATGTCCAGTTTATTTTGTTAAAGTTCTTTGCTCAGTAGTATTTTTCTTTTAATGATACCTTTTTTATCTTTGCTTATGATTCTATTGAAAGAGCGTGTCTTTCCTGACTGCCTGGTCACCTCTTAAACTGCTCTGTTGTTGTTTGATCTCCTCTCTATGTCTTGTCATTTCTATTGCTTTTTCAAGAGTGAGATTTCTGTCCAGTTGACAGTCGTACATTAGCTAGTCTCAGAAGTAATCTGTCTCTTATTAGCTTGTCCCTCAGTTGTCCGTTATTACATTGTTCAGTCACTGTACAAAGCAGTCACAAAAGAATCCACCGTTGCCTTTTTGCCCTCTCATTTTCTCATGTTAAAACAGACCATTTTCATATACACTCAGTTGTCAGTTTATGTGGTATGTGAACAGCTGCGGACACCGCAGATGCAAAGTTTTTGTTATTTTACTACTGTCCAGTCTGCACTCGGTGCTGATCATGGGCAATTTGTGGCCCTTTTAGCGTGGCTGGCTGCAAGGACAAATTTAAGTCTACACAAACACTGGATCCTAACGAACCCTCAAGTACTGGCAGGTGTGGAAAGTATACAACTGGCCTAAGACAGCAGATCTGTGGAAAATGGCACAGATAAGAACAAAAGCAAGAAATATAAATACAGAAGCACATGTTGAGTTGGCTTTTAATATAAGCAATTGAATTCTAAATGAATAGAGGACTTACTACACAGCAGACCTAAAATACATTAGTTAGCACCTTACTTTCTAATGATTCATTTACTAGAATAAGCCTGTATGTAGGCCCAAATAGATGAATTTGGGATTAAAGTTATCAGCCATCAGAGTGACGTAGAACACAATAGTAGGGTATTAACAAATGACAATTTTGCAGTTAAATTGTTAGACCAACTGTTAGATTGTTTTTCAATCTAAGACTAAGGATGGGTTGCCAAGTTCTCTGAAAGAGTCCCTATCTGTTTGACATGGTGACATGGCAACAGTGTTTTTAGAGATAGCCAGGACTTCAGGCCAATCCCTTACTCTACCCAACTCAGTCACCCCAAATATCCCAGTTAGAGGGGCAGGAGGACACTACCTATGAAAAGCTTCAGCAAACAAATCTCAAAAACGACCCCAAAAAGTTTGTAAACTTGGACATTGGTGAGAGAGACTTTTGACCATTTCACACAGAGTTGTGAATCATCTTTAGGTATTTTTTGTAATCTAGTGGGAAAGAAGTGCAGTCTATCCACAACGCTGAATTGCAGCAAAGTATGCCTTGCATTTATAGAACTACTATGAATATTTTCAATACATGTTTTCCACACTGTCTCTGTAGTTTCCGTACCCATTTCGTCCCACCAGTCTTGCCTAAATGTGTTTGACGATGGACTGTTTAACTATTTTGCTCTTACCGTAGGACATAAGCCCTTAAAATTGCAATTGCAGAAAGTGGAAGAACTGTGAATTTTGTGGCTGAAATGGCTGCTGCATTTGCTGAAAAGAGGCCAGGTGATCAGTATTATAGAAATCTCTTAGCATGGTGATACCCTTCTCTCTCCAGTCCTCAAGACCTGGTCTAAATGCATGAAGCATGCCATGCTGGCATTTTTTCCTGGTAATTGTCAAAAGGGAAACCATGCTAGAAAGAGATAGTACGGATAGTACAATGTAACTGGTACTGCCCAGCCCCTCTCCGTTGTTTTGAAGATGCATTTTGGATGAACAATATTTGCATGAGATAAGCTCAACAACAAGCACAGTCAATTTTTCTGAGACTACCTCATAACAAAGGTCAATTTATGTTTCACCAGTTAAATGCTTTTAATCTGAAGCTCCTCCAGAAGGAAGTTGGTTTATGTTAGTGTTAATTTAATATGACAATTTTTCCAGGAATGTCACGCCAGACACCCATAAAACTGCAGTCTTCATCAGTGATTCAATGTGTTTCCTCATTAGACAGTAGATAGGGAATTAACAGGCATTTAATTAAATGAAAATCTTCGAGACTGCCACTTTAAAGTTATGTCTGTTTTTGTATTTAAAAACCAGTACTCGTAAAATTTGACATTATGTGGAGATCAGTCTGTGATAATACAGGCAATCATTCCAGATATGTTCTGCTTCCTACAATCTCGTAAAGCTAGTGGCTGTTGAAATTACATCTGATACTTTCTTTAATCACCTCTTGTAAAAGTTGAATTTTCGACTTCTGACATTTTCCTCACTTTTGATAGCAAAGATATGATCCAGCGTGGCGGATTGACCCCTGAGTAGTTTTTCAAACAACTTTTATCGATTGGAGAAGACATAGATTGTCCATCTGTGTATTTATTTATTCATCACTGTGCTCAGTAACACTGTGATTGCCTGCAGTTTGAGTCCACTTATTCGGCTCAGTAAGAGAGCTCTTAATGATAGCTTGATAGTCTCTGACAAGCAGACAGGCTCAGTATAACAGTGTGAACTACTCAGTGACACATACTGTAATATATGAAAACTGGAATGTTAGAAATAAAAATTGCAGGTCATACAGATATCTAAGTCTAAATGTAGTTTGAATTTAAAAAAAAGTGTAAGTGTAAGTATTCACCCATGAGAGTAAGTTGTATGCATAATAGTTCCATCAAAAAGATACACAGTATATCATGACAAAAGTACTACTAATACCACGGCTACTAAAATACTGAATACTACTGCAGTAGAAATGAATTACTCCTGTTTTCTGAAATTCAGTTTGAGAAAAAGCAAAAAAACTAATTCATTTGTCTCAAAATAAGATTTTATGCATTTTACTATTCTATTTGGTTTAATTTGCTTTGTGAGCTCTCAAGCAGCAGAAATAGACAAACTACTAATATACATGTATACTACTCTATATCATGTACTAGCTGAGAGCCAAAAAAGGAATGTATATACTTGTAAGGGGGCCCTTCAAGGAAAAAATACAAGTGTGAAAAAACAAGTGTGACTAATGTAACAATAACTCAGCTGGATGTACACACCTTACTTCTAACCTAGGAAAATCTTAATGATTATATAATAGTACTTAAGACATTGTGGCAACAGTTTGTATTTGTCCTTTTCCTGTTTCAAAATATTAGCCCCAGGCACAAATCCAGTTTCATAAAAAAATGTACTTCACTCAGCCCTGACCTCAGCCCCGTCCAACAGCTTTGGGATTGTAGTGGAAAATTTTATGTGTTGGTATAATCACCATTGCATTAAGGTTGTAACCACCTGTGTCATTCTTCCCACCCTCCCCTCTCTACTCCCTGTTCTGTGTAAGTCTATAAATATTCATGTGTTACTTCCTCATGCTGAGACTCTCCCTTAGCAGACTCTCTCCCTCTGTTAGAGGATTGCCTCCTTCTTGCAAGAATAAAACACACAAAAGGCAACCTGGTCTGTTGAATTCTTTATCTCACACTGACTACAGAAATTTGCCAGCACAATTTTGGTGTCAGAAGTGGGATCCTGTGATTGTTTCATATGCCGCCAAGGGACCGTCAGGGACTGATCCTCCTGAATTAAAGAAACAAAGTTCAGACTCTGACTTTGCCACCATTTTAAGGAAGGGAGGACTGACCCTGAAGGCGGAGAGGACCATTGCCAATGGGATCCGAACAACATAAAGTAACGATGTTTCTGCCTGGGCAGTCTTGATCCAGAATTCCTAAATTGATGTCGTAATTGTATTGCTTATTTATCGTCTCCCCGCCGCTCACAGTTCCTGCATATTTTATAATTGGGTGAAGACCTTACTTTTGGACACGAGCAAGCGCTCGGAGCGCTTTGGAAAAGGTCAGAGACCTAAGTAGTGAATTCTAGGAATTCACAGTTATAGCTCAATATAGGCAGGTCTGGGACCTGAGGTTTTCTTGGTTGTACCGTAAGGCGAACCATAGTCTGTGAGGACGCTCACTGACGAGCAGATAATTTAGGTTGATTAGGTGCCCAACGCAATTTACCAAGGTTCTAAAATTTTCTTCAAAAGGGTAGTCTTCTAGAAACTCTCTATAGTACAAAGGTTATGGTCCACAAACGGTGAGGTAGGGATGGAAAAAAGAATACAAAAGATTTGCGTGCGATTGTAGTGATGATAGCATAAATAAAACAAAAAAAACGCTTCCGCTGTACTTAAGAGACACCCATCAAGGAGCAGCAGGAGAGGCGTCTCCTGCGCATGCAGCCACGTCCTCATCGCCACCAACTGCCTCTCCGGTGCCTCTCCACCTGGTAGCACAACAACCTAGCCAACCATGGCCCAATCACAGAGCCCTCCACCATCACTCCTGTCGTCTTGATCTCTTCTCATCACACTAGAAGGGGTCTGATCTGCAATGCAGATGATTCTTTCCAGCCTCCCATGGTCGAGTTGGCAGGCCCTGATGGGGCCACAGCTTGCTTACCGCCCATGGACAGCAGCTGACATCACGGAGGCGTCCCAACACCTCCCTAATCCTGCAGACTCAGGGGAAAAGTATGCCAGGGAGCTGGCAGAGTTTTGCCGGGAGTTCAGACTCACCATGAATGAACTCAAGAGACTGTTGGTCACCAGTATGAAACCTACAAAATGGCAGAGGATTGCAGGCAGTTTCCCAAACAGAGATGAATGCTGCACCGACGTGGATTGGAATCACAGGAACAACGCCAAGGCCATCAAGGACGCATTCCCAGTCAAGGTTGATATGTCTAAGATAAATGCCAGCACACAGTCAGACTATGAGAACTCATTTTTGTAGTGCCTTTCTGAATGGACTAAAACCTGATACTCAGGCAGCGGTGAAAATCTCCTGTGTGGGCTTCTCTGATGCCTGCCTGTCCAAAGTGAAGAGACACGCTATGCATGCTCATGATATGCAGCAAAACAAAAAGGCCAAATGTGATTGCTAAGCAGCTGACCTGCATAAAACCGCCCTCACCATGATGAAAGCAGTACATCTAGATGCCTCCGGAGAACATCCACAACAGTCTCACTCCTCAGGGGCCCGAGGTGCAGGGCGGGGAGGGTGGCAGAGACAAGAAAGGGGACGGGGACAGCTCAGGGGCTGAAAAATATTTCACCTCACCTCTGCAGTGTCCAGATGAGGATGAAATGAAGACAAAACACTTGTTTCTATTGTCCAAAAACTGTCTTATCAATCTTTTAGGCAGAGATTTAATGATTAAATTGGGAATTTCAATTTGCATTCTACAGCTCTGCCCTGTTGTATTATGCTTATCGGTGGAGTTTGTCCATATAAGAAGCCACTAGCTCATTGCTGCAGGAGGTGGAGACAGTTATGTCTGCATCAAAAACCACTTTAATGTTTCTCTCTGAATTGAATTGCACCACACGTGTTTCTGAAGGGCCTGATTTTGAATGTGATTTGATGCTCACAGAAAAGCAGAAGTAATGTTTCCTGCACCAGCCCAATTCAAACTCCACTCTTCATGGTAACGAAAGTTAAAGATGCTGGTCAGCCTGTGCAATGAAGATTTGTACAAGATTTGCAAACTATAAACAGAGCAGTCCATTCAAGAGCTCCTCAGGAGACATCACTGCACTTATCATCCAGCCAGTGCAGACGCGGTAAAAAGAGAAAATGGCATTCTGAAATCCAAATTGGCCAAGTCCTGTGCAGACACAGGCTTGCCATGGACAAGATTTTCCTTCCCATCGCTCTGATGTACATGCGCATGCGAATCAGATCACAAGCTGGTCTAAACCAATTTGAGATTCTGTTTGCCGAACCTCCCTATCTAGGATGGAGCAGTCCTGAGGGTGGGAAAATAGTCCTGCCAACCAGTGAGCTGGTGGACTCCTCAATTGCAAGATATTGCTCTATGCTAACCATTTGTCCAACATACACTCAAAGGTGAGAGCTAGCCTCCATGACCCTGCCACTAGCACCCTGGTCACGCTGTCACTCTGTCCATCCATTCAAGTCTGGAGATTGGGTCGTGGTAAAGGATCTTAGAGCCTAGAGGTGAACCAAAGGAAATGGTTGGGACTGTTCCAGGTATTGCTGACCAGCCATACTGCAGTTAAGGTCACTGAGAGGGACACATGGAACACAGACTACGATGAAGTGTTACCTATAACTTATGTTTCCAGTGATGTAGACCCTGAGACTCCAGATCTGTTTCCCAAGCCAGATCTGATCCCGGATCCTTCTTCTTCTGATACCTCAGATTCCTCAGACAGTGACGACATTACTGTGTAAATGTGTGTTGGAATTACTTGCTATGCACTTAAGAACGCCTATGTTCAGCTAAACTGGCAAATGCATTTCTCAAGTTTATAGTGTGACGACCTGGATTGAATCATTGGGAATTTCCAAGTTTGATGTACCGCAAACCTTGATGTTCCTACTTTTGTGATCAAAGAATGATCAAAAGGGTCGAAGTGTACTGGAAAATTTTATGTGTTGGTATAATCATCTTTGCATTCTACCATGAAAAGTTATTGTGACATTTATCTCAGCCTTGAATAACTGCAGGTGCTTCCTTATCATATTGCTTTGCACAAACAGAATATACTTTGTCTTCCTTGACCTTGAATAACAGGCTCAAATGAGTTTTGAGAATTTCCACAAGCTAAGTTGTAACCACCTGTGTCATTCATCCCACCCTCCCCTCTCTACTCCCCGTTCTGTGTAAATCTATAAATATTCATGTGTTACTTCCTCATGCTGAGACTCTCCCTTAGCAGACTCTCTCATTCTGTTAGAGGATTGCCTCCTTCTTGCAAGAATAAAACACACAAAAGGCAACCTGGTCTGTTGAATTCTTTATCTCACACTGACTACAGAAAATTGCCAGCACAGGATCAACTGGAACGCTGACCATTGGGGCCGAGCCTTATCACCCATCATTAAACGAGGGGTAGCATTGGCAGTATGTCAGCAGAGCTACAGCAGCAGCTTCAGGGTGTGTTCAGGTAACAGTATTAAGTTGTAAGTCATCTGTGTTTTGGAAGCACTCAGAGCCTAATACACAATCAACGTAGTTTTGTGTATCAAACACAGGATATTAGATTTTAAAATAAAAGTTATTATCCATGGAAAAATATGTTTCAGGTTGTGATTATGTGCATGCAACACAAGTAAAATGCAAGCTGGTATGTGCCCTATCTATACAGCTGCATTGATCACCTGAAAGAATTGGACGTGGTCAAAGTGTTATGTAGCTTTTGATTTGGGAGTGATAGCTACCGAGGGGACTTAACCTCGCTCTGCTGTGGTACCGTCAATTTGGCATAATGGATGGAAAGTTTTAATAGGCCAAGAATTTAATTCTGTTTCAAACCTTAAAAACATGACTGGTTGGCTGGTTATAATGTAGCTGTTTTCTACAAGAAGATCTCTGTATCATCACGAGCCAGGATACACTTTTGAATGCACATGAAGTGTTTCTCAGCAGAGCATCAAGCATCATAGATGGCCATGTGCTAAATGAAAAAAAAAGCAAAACAAGAAATGGAACTCATTTCTTTCCATATATTAGTCATACAAACATGGTAGACAAGCCAGAGTATGAAAAGTTGGCGTGAAAAAGTTCACCATCTTATTACATCACACCTTGATACCCCCTCCCCCCGAATGAAAAAGTACTCCCACTTCTCTGTAATTTTGGGTTCAACAATAGCTATGTTTTTTTTACATGTTTTGTTTTTAATAAATGTAGAAATAAAACATATTTATGCAATTTAAAGGTTCGTTGATGACATGGGATATGATAGTTTGAATTTTGTGTAAAATATTTAATATATTTATCTGATTTATTACAATTTTTTTTATCAGATCTCTCTCAAGTAAATTACAGGTAAATATTGGATTAATGAAGTAATTTATAGAGCTTTTTTTGGTAAAAAAAAATGCTTACCAGTTTAATCTTAATTTTTCCTTGTTGATATAATTGTATATAAATGAGGAAAACAACATTTAGGTCACTTGTAAATGTGATACTTGTTTCTTTGTTTGTTTTTTAGGTGAGGGACCCCTGATCCATGCTTTTGTTGTTCCATTCAGCCTTGACATGTATCAAGTCATATATTATAATAGTTTATTTTATTCTTTAATGTCACCTTTTGGAACATTCATCTCCAACAGGCCTCAGGGGTTGACATTGTTATGGTAATTGGACAGGCTGCTTAAACCATATGGAGGAATGTTGCTTTTAATGGGGTCTTGATGATAATGCTAAAATCTCTGATAAAAGTAATGATACTGACATTACAAATGCCCCATCTTTTGGCTAGAGTTCAGTTACAAAGAGTTATACGATGTGTTGACTGCCTTCCAGGCTTCATTATATAGTGATGGAGAGCAGATGAACCAAAGACTAGCATCTGCCAGAGTTTCGTTCTGCCTGTGAAAGAGCTTTCTTTTTCTTTTTTTTTTCTTCTTTTGTTTTGAAGACTGGTTCAGCCAAAACCAGATCATCCCGGTTTGAAAGTAAAAAAACGAATTGAGTGAATTCATGTTGCAAAATCTTTTCATATACACATACATAATGTGTTCTATACATTTGGTTTCTGTAGCACGTAAGCATGTTGTGTGATTTCATGGTAAAGACTGGGACAACTGACATGGACCTTTAAAAGCATTGCCCATATCACATTTCTCATGCTCACTGTATAATGGCTGAAGTGAGACACAATAATGGTAGACTGTGGTGGAACTCAATTTCCTGATTATTTTGTTTTGATTGTAATTACAGTATGTCCACACGGTAAATAGATTACATTTAACATAATGCAGTCAAGAACCCTTATATCAGAGGCAAAAGAAATGACCTGACATTTCCGTAATGGCTGACTGTAACTGCGTGAGCCGTTTTTTTTCATCTATAATGGCTGTCATTCTGGCTGCTCCCTTAGCATACAAATCCATTATTTCTCATGGAAAACTCATAACTCATAAGCTCATTACAGAGAGTGTGAATTAGAGAGGCTGCACCCGTCCTTTGTGCAATTTCCTGATCAGGAGTGGCCTAGTTTTCAAAGTCAAGAAGAGATTCAATAACATTTATTCTTCCAGCTTTTAGAGATTCTCTCAGTGACTTTGAAAGAAGTTTGTTTGTCCTTGTGTAATGGAAAGTTCAGATCACACAAAGTGCTTGTTCACAGGGTTTTCTGCCCACTCCATTTAGCCATGACTTTTCACACTGCTGCTATGGGCCAGGCCTTTGTGTGACTCTGTCTTCTCCGGAGTCCTATCTTTTACCACTGGGGCACCATTTGATCACCACCTACTGCTGGTCTCTGGAAAGAAAGAAGTTAATGGAGTTGAATATCCTCTTTCTGTCAGTAGGGGGCAGAAGGGATCCATATTTCTTGTTTTGTGTAATCTAGTCTCTCCTATCTAATTTGGGGCAGGAGGTGCAGCAGGGAGAATGCCTTTAAGCTCTACTGCCTCGATAGACCCAGATGTGTGCAAGGAGGGCTGCTGCTCCCAAGGTCGGCCATCTGAGGACCAGCACTGACCGCAGCTCCTCTCTTTTTCCACTGATGACTGCCGGACTAATTGGCTATGGGCTGTCTCTGTGACACTGAAAATGAAACTGAAGCAAAATGACAGCCCCTCTGGACTATATTAGATGCAGCTCTTTAAAAGGTCCATATGGCAATTGTCAGAGCTGGGGCTGTTTGAGGGGAACTCTTCATATCCTATTTCATTTGCCTTGTCTGCTATTGTGGATGAGATGTAATGTGGTGGCAAAGTGCATCTCAACATCCCCTGTCTGGCGGTAGCTGTCAGATCACCACCAGGGCAAATAAGCTTAGTCATGGATGTTGAGTTTACTTCCTCATTCTCTTTTGTGTGCTGATTGATGGTGCGTAATCTATTAAGAGGATTAAGGCTAGTTTGAAATTGAGGGCTGAAGTGCCTGAGAATTAGCTTTCTTAATGTCAGGAAATTCTGGACGAAAACTACAGGAACAAGGGATGGGGGCAACTTCAGCGGTGATCTCTGAAAGCTCATTAGCTTCGGAAGCTGTTTAGTCACTACGTACAGTCTATGTGTCCGTAGATAAGGACAGCCTGCAGGAGACATTTTGAGTCATCGCCAAGCCATGAAGGAAACACATATTTTCGCTCACTCCCCAACCTCAGCCCTTGGTCATATAATAGCCAAAGGGAAACTGCAACTTTTGCATTCTGTTCCAAAAGTGAGAAAACCTCATTTGAAACTTCATTGCCACTTGTAATAATGCAAATGACTTGTAAGCTGGCCCTGCAGGCTATTCTACAAACTATGTGAAGTATTAGCTTCAATGTAGTAGAAGAGTTTCACTGGGTAAGTCAGTTTAAATTGGAGAATTAAGGTATAACTTTGACTACTTTGTAGCACTTGTAACCACACCCACCAGTGATGTCACAGTGCCCCGCACTACATCTGTACATTACTGCAGCAAGGTGAAATGTTGGAGGTCAGCAAAAACAAAGTGAAAAAAGTGCAAGCACTGTCTGTCGCAACACAGAAATATGGTAAAAGTAGTATAGTATAGTATAGGGCCAGTTTCAGGTTTACAGTAAGTGTTGGGGTAAGACATTCACAGAAGGCAAAGGCATCTTAAAATTGTATAAAATTTATTGTTTAACTTTGTGTAATTCTTACCACTACTACAACAGAAAAACTACTTGATATTATAGTGCGAAATCTCCTTTCAGTGTAAACTGCCGCAAATGAGTGCTTGACATGACTTTTAGTAGCAACGTTGTGAGCTGAACTTATATCCTCAGTAATCTGAGAAGATTTTGCTGATGGACCTGCAGTTGATTGACTCTGTTGCAGTAACTCTAACTTATATCAATGTTTCTCCATTTATCAGCAGCTAAGTCTATAATATTAGCACCAAAGCTACATTACATACGCTACAAGTATTAAACTATTAACAATGCTAGCAAGTTCAGTCTCTTCTCTCCTTTGGTAGCCTGAATTTACTTTTAATCCAATGACATGATCAGTATCATTGCAATGGGCTCTGATATTGTTTTAGACAAAATAAATAGTTGATCAAACTATTTTATTCACTCGACGATAATAGTTCACTGATAAGGCTATTGATTGTTGTTTAAAAGAAATATCCTCCTCATCTAGACATATGGAGTGAACCACACAACATTTTACTGAGTCACACACTGTTTTTTTAAAATAATGTCAATGTGATTTTGAGACTATTAATTCTGAAGAACATCTTAAAAGCTCAAGTTTTTCTTCAGCTTCTAAAAGTTACAAGAACCCAAGAAAGAAGCCTTTTTCTCTATAAGAGGCACCAACAGCATATGGGTACTTTTATCATGGCCAGCTTTACTGAGACATGGCAATGTAAGAAAAACTTGCCTCGTAACTTGCTGCTCAGCTTTGGAAATTTAAAAGAAAAACGATGAAGCCCTTTACAGGGAACTGATATTTGAAATCACTTTGAGAAACTCAGAAAAGATTCCCCTTTGTTGCTCTCCTTCTTATTTGATTTCAATTTTTTTTGTACAAAAGGGTTGTGAATGGTTGGCTTCGTAGAGTTCAGCAGACATTTCACAGTAGATACTGGTGATGATTTGCCATTGCAATTACCCCTTGGGAGTAGGCAGTGACAGCTGGGGGAGGATGAGAGCGTGTGTTTTAGTGTGAACATGGTGAATATCAAGCAGATGTTGAGGGAATCCCATCAAAAAAATTTCTTTCTGCACTTAGATGACACATATGTGCCCTTCCAAACTCTAAGGAATCTTTTTACAATGTGCAATTTAAAGACTGTATTTTAAAGACCTTTAATATATTGCTCAGGGTTACATTGTGTTTGTGTTAGCCATTTCAGGAGGGGTTGTATAGTGTTTACTAGTCAAAAGTGAATGACATATCTGTCTGATATATAGCTGACTACATTTTCTGTCAACAACAATTAGTATCAGTAGTTAACATTTGTCAGTGTTGGTCAAGGTAATCGATCAGAACACTGACATATTATCACCTTATAAAGTTGATATGGCAAATGTTTTAGCAAACAGTTGCAGACACAGAGAAATTTTAGAGTTCATATAGAGTTGTGTTTCTAGCCAGCTAACCAATATTCACTCTGCTTTTAGCTCTGGTCTGGTCAGCTGCTAAATGCTCTGGTGTGTTCACTAGCTGGTCACTAACTTTGTCTGCTGCTAAGCAGGTGTGTATCAAAAGTTTTCCTGCAAAAATAGCTGCCTGTTGCATCTGGAAAAGTATGCAGATGATGGCTTTGATACTACAAAACAACAACACAACAAAACATTTGAGTTTTAGTAAAACAGAGGGACTGCAGAGTGAGATGATGATTCTCTGTTGCTTTGTCAAAATGAGCATCCCCATTCAGATTGCAGTAGTCACTTGACCGATTTTACATGTAAAATATGTCGCTTAGAACAGCCTTAAGTTGACGAACAATATGTACAGATACCCTGATCTCATCCACACTATTTTTGTGGCAATTTTTCTTTTTCTGTTTTTTTTGGCTCAGGAAGATGGGGATGTTCCATTGTTCAGCTTTCGAACAAGGGAAACAGCACACCAAGACCTATTTAAAGAAAAGTCAGAGCTGTGGAACCAGGTTAGTTTGACAACAAAATAAAAAATTGTTTCTATGCATTTTATTTTTATTTTTTATTGCATATCACTTATGATGAAGTTTCATTGTAGTCTAGCCTGGTTTAATGTATCGTCACAGGGTACTGTAACAATCAATGATACTTATTTCAAAAGGATTACAAATTAGTTATGATTGTAATAAAAAACAATACTCACATTAAAATACAATATTCTCATTATTGGTATTGCATCAAACAATGTAGCTACACATATGTAGTTGTAATATCTTAGGTGAAAAAATAGGTTTTCTTAACCTGAATGATTTTTTAATCAAAGAATGTGTTTAAACCTGCCAGGCTAATTTAGGGAGCTGGAAGTAAAAAACATAACCAAGAAAAACCTCTTTTTGCCAGGAGAAAAAAAAAAAACCTTAATAATGAACTTCTCTTGCAGCATTATTTTGGTGTTCAAAATTATTAATAAAAATAATAATAATAAAAACTCTTATCATCATACTCTGAATAACCTTTCCTGTGCTTTGCTATTGCTATTGTTTTTCTCTGTGTACTGTATACCATAGATGTTGATGATCGAGATAAAATATGGTGATAATGAAGACAACAAAATGCAGTTTCTTCATACATTTTTTTTGATTCAAGACAAATCTGGTTTGATGTCGGTGTATTTGACACTTACTCTCTCAGTCAAGTGTAAAAATGTCAAAGCATCGCAGAGCATTTGCAAAACCCTAGGGAATATCTGCAGGAAAGTGTTTTCCATCATCCTTTTGCCTGTTATTTGCATCAACCATGGCCCTTGTGGAGAAGGTACACATACCATAATCTATTTGATAACAACCACCCGTCATCATGTGTATCTTTGGTCTTCAATCAACCCTACAATTCAAAGAAAGTCCCTGCACCAAACTGCACATCACCACTATACTTGGGACGAACCCATCAACCAGTCAATCTGTATTTATTTAATTTAATGTTTGATTTAATTGATTGATTTAAAAATCCTAAATATTGTGATATACAGTATTGTGACATGAATTTCCCATTCCAGATTAAAATCAAATCCTAGCACATAAAACAAAGTGAAGAAGTTTATTGCATTTCAGTGTTGTTCAGCATAGACCTGCCAATACATAATACACAATACAACAAACTGTCATTAGTTTTATTGAGGTGTAAGGGAGCATTTTCCTTTAAGAGAAAGGAGACATTATTCATGCTGAAATTGTCAAGTGTTCAATTCAGCTTTGCGATGGAGACATTGGTGGAGTTAAGCGTCGCTGAGAAAGGCAAAAGTGCCATGACAGACAGCCTTTCACAATAAAACAGGTTCCGGTGGGTTAGCTGGCCAAAGGTACGCAACTACTGACTGTATATTTATAGGAGTTCACATTTGTGACTGACTGCAGTTTTAAGTGTTAAACTCAATAGAAAATTATTGTAAAAAAACTGAGAGGCAAAAAGTTTGCCCTCAAGACTCTAACTTAGCTTAACCTCCAGTCAGTGTTTACTGTAAGCCTAAGCCTCTGTCAGCAAATGCTGACAATTCTGCCATGATGATGCCTCTATGTGTCTGTTTGTAAGCTTCTCGCAGCACTGTCTTTCCCGTAAAACTGCTGACAGTTGATCTCAAATGTAATTAAATGAATAATCACTAGTAATGTATCTCCAAACCCACTAGACCATGGGAAACAGTTTAGCGTGAAAGGTTGTCTCTAATGGCTGCCATCAGTGACACTAATGACATTTTCAGGTCATACTAGAGTAAATGTAATTACAAGTTTCCGACTTCCAAGTCCCAATTACAACTGGATACCCAGATTTTTCTAAAAGCTGTGATATATCCAACTTGGCACAAAATAAAATGACAGTAACAGATGCCCCCGATCAGCCAAGGGCTGTTGTTCAATATAATCAAACCCAAATTTAATGGCACTTGTCAGTGCATAATATTTTGAGCCTTGCATAAGCAACTTTGTAATGAAACAACCATCCTGATGATGTGAATGCAATTGGATGTTAGTTTAGGAATCTTCCCAATCTCTACCATCCATCCTGAATGTTGTGAACCTAATGTAAGCCGGTTCCTGCAGATGGCCTGCTAGGCAGTGAGTGGACAGGTGCTTGTTTTCATTTTGGCACGGACAAAGCCTTTTCATCTCAAAATGAAAAAGCATCTCCTCATGAAAACTAATTCATTGAAATGTTATACACCTCTACACTATGTTTTCTGTGTTTTAATTTTAGCAGGACACTCAACTCATTTGAAATCAGAGAAACAAGCTAGTTTAGAGGGATGCCTTGATCCTCCAGTGTGTGCCATGTGTTTCCCAGAGACCTGTGAATGCTTCTCACAACAGAACATAACAGACTGTAAAGGGCTCTGCTTAAGGCTTTGCTCTGGATATATGGTCATGAATATTTCATAGTTCATACCTTTACTTTCTACTGGTGTCTGCCGGCAGAGCCTGCTGGTTACTTTCCCCTAGCCACCTGCCAGGTGCAGATTCACAAGAGGAAGGTTTGACAGTTTGTATATGGACATCATAAGGACAATCCATCCTACCTCAGCATGACTGTAATACAGGCAAAGCCACAGTGGCAGTGCAGTGCAGACAACATGATTCCAGCAAATTGGCATGCTGTCTATCAGTAATAAAAAGGCAAATATGAGGGTTTCGGCCTGCTAGTCACATACCACAGAAGCAGATGCTGCTGTGCGGACAAAGGATTCATGTATGTCTGCCTCCAGCTTTTCAGCAAATGTTTGGAAAGGTTAAAGGGGAGAAACACTACATGCTGAGCTCAGTGGGGAGTGAGTTGAACTTCTAGGACAACTCTTGTGTCTTTGCATGCATCAAAGCCCTAACCTTATTTAGGAAAAATACATATAAGGCTCTAATCACAACTCAAGTTAAAGTTGTGTTAATTAGGCTTTGATGTGTGGAGGTTTTGCACATGTGCAGAGGCTTGAAATTAATTGTGAGCACTGGATTCTTACACCATCCACCTTAAAGAACCCCATCTATGCATGGGAAGCTAGTCTAATTAGAAATGTAACAGTAAAACATGCTGCATTCATTTCACATGGGTAGGTATGTTCACACACATTTGTAGTCATGATTGGGTAAACACCATTTCTGAGGCTTTTTGCAGGCTTTGCTCGCCCCCAGCAGTATTCTCAACATGCTGTAAATGATCCTACGTTAGCTATTATGTAGGGTGTAAGTCTGTGAAAGCTTCTGACCAGCATTCAAAGCATTTATGGGTGACACAACCCTTCCCAGTGGGAAAAGCTATCAGCTATTAGACGCATTTCCAGGTGATGAATTATTCAAACAAATGAACAAAAAACCCCAAATAACTCCATTAAAAAACCATCATCTGAATGCATCTATAAATTCACTTGTTTACTGGTACAAGGTCTCCCCTTTGACACTGCTGTAGCCAACCTACTCCAGCATCCCCACTCCAACCAAACGGCTGCAACTCCACAGGCATACGAGTAACAACCTTCCTTTTCAAGCTAACCCAGTGCCTTATTCACATGTGGCTTTCTCCAAAAATAACCTAGATTATTACCTCTTTACCAGCTGCTGTCTGGTGATGGTCATTTTGGTTATGTATTCTCATAACCTTATGTGGAAAGTGACATATGATTCATGAGCCTTTGCATCCCTCATATCAATCTCAAAAGACGGAGCTTGGAGATTTATCAACAAATAGGTCAAAGGAAGCAAAGTCATGGATGGGTGTTATGACCCCAAGTTGGTCTACAGGAGAGGGAACTAACATAAGATTAGATGAAGGAACTGTGGAGTCATTTTGTTTAGTTTTCAATCTTTTATTGCCAGACTTTGAAGCATAATTTATCATCATGGAGAGCCTAGGCTAAAACAACAAACCAGAGACCTAAAAACAAATCCATTATAATAAAATTACCGACAAAAGAAAGGGGGATAATTCAATAATTCAATTATTCAATAATAAGTTCAAATCCTTATTAACTCATAAAAACACCAGAGAAAATTGTATTAAGAAAAATCACTTACAGAGCTCCCTGGTAAGGTGTAGACGTTAAGAGTTCTATGATATAAACAGTATGCTAAGGTAAGTAAGACAAGTACCTGAAACTTAACAAATGTCACTAATTCTGACATTGACCAGCCACAAGGTTATCACAGAGCCATGAATAATCATCTATATTTCAGTAGTTTACTTGGTAAGTACAATTTTATTATTAATGAAGGGAAAGACAGCCAATAATATGAAAAAAAGACCCAAGTTATAATGAACTGAATTATTCTTTAAACTGAGATGAAGGATTTTTTTTTTCTGTACCTTTTTCTTTGTAAAAATGCAGAGTGGAAATGTGTTTCATAGTCATTTTCACAATGTGAAAGCTGTGGCAAAAATTACTTTGCATTTTTGAATTTTACCAGCTGCATGGTGACATGACAGTTATTTTCAAGGTAGAGACTCATATTTTCTATCCTTCCACTCCAAACTACATGTAGCACAAGGTAGCAGATGAGCATATGCCATGACTTTGACTAGCTATATATCCAATAGCATGTCCCTCTCATTAATAATTAGCCTATGATGGTGCACAAAGCCTTAATCATGATATAGTGAGTGAGAGTAACAGACTGTGATTGATAGGTGGCCTGCCTGCAGAGACGTGGGTGGAGGAGATTGTAATGGCACAGACATCAGCAGATGGTTGATGATACAGAACTGCAGTCTTGTTCCAGATAGGCTGATTAGCCTAATAAGTAAAAACTGTGTTGGGTTTGGCACCTTATCTGCAGCTGGTGGACATTTCCTTCATATATGCGCTTGACTTTATTAACATAGACAGGGATTTGTGTTTTATCCCAAATGTTGTTGCTGTAGGTTTAGGCTTCTAACTCGCAAAGAACATGGCTTTAGTAAGAGCTGCATAAAAGGAAAGGTTCACATTCATTTACGTCTTTAAACTCAAACAATGTTTAAATAACTGTATGTTCTTTGAAAAAAAATTTATACAAAGCAATTATTCCTCCTGTCAATACTGGCCCACAAGCGATGCCTTTCTAAGAGTTAAGTAATAGATAGAGACCAAAGAACCCCCGTTCATTGTTCTTTACAAAAAATACTATGATGATGCAAGCTGCATTTTTCACATATACTTGCCTGAAAGATTTTAAATGCCTAAACGAAAGCAAATCAGACACAGAAATAAAGTGAGATATAATTTGCATTTTCTTACTATGTATACATTTACTGTGTCATAAATAAATGAGTAAAATACTCAGAAAAAAAATACTGTCTGTAAGTGAAATATTTAGTGTTAACAGACCAAAAGTTAGCCATCTAAACTTCTTTCTTTCATCAGTAGTAGTAACATTATTAACTGCAACATCATCCATCCTGTAGGCTAACCTTTTAGGTTCTAAGGATAGCGATCTATGCTATCTATCCACCTTGGTGCCTGGTCATCCTTAGCCAGTCTGTCTCTTTTTACACAGCTATTATGGTCATTGCAGCTAGGTAACACTAATTAGCTTAGCTGTCAACTAATATAGAGAATTCACCCTAGAAATCCCTCTAGAGGGGCCACGGAAAGTATTCAGACCCCCTCAGGTTTTGCACACTTTGTTGTGTTGTAGATTTAAATGGATACAATTTTTATTTTTTTCTGATCAATCTCCCCTCAGTAACCCTTAATGACAAAATGAAAACATGCTTTTGGAAATTTTAGCAAATTTACAAAAGAACAAAAGTACTTAGACACTTTGCCGTGGCCCTCAAAGTTGTGGTCAGATGCATCTTGCTCCAATTTGCTCCAAAGGGGCTTCTACAAAGTACTGGATTTAGGGTCTGAACAAATTGAGAGATTTTGGTTTTAAAACATTTGCAAAAAAAGGAGTGTAAATTGATGAGCAAAAATAGAAATGTCATCAATGTACAACAATAAATCTATAATACAATAAAGTGTGCAAAAAGTTAAGCGGTCTGAATACCTTCCGAAGCAACTTTAATTGTCTGTACAGCCTCTTGCAGCATAATCCAGTCAGTCACAAATGTAACTAAATGTACAGACAGTGTTTTTTTTCCTTCTAACCAACTGTCCTACCCAAAATGTAATGTTTAGTGATTTCTGGACCAAAATACAGACACAAAGGCAGACCAATCCAGTGAAGGTTCTTTTCATCTGAGAAAAAACAGACTTACAGTAAGATGGCAGATAATTTGTAGGGCTGGTTTACGGGTATAAGCAGGCAAAAGGAAAATATATGTAACTGAAACACGATGGAAAACAATGAGGAACAAAACAGATAATCCAACGTATGTAGTAAATTCACAAACAAAACAAAGTGAGCAAATAGAGACAAACCAACAGATGAACCAAAAAGGATTGAAGGGATCACAGAGACTTAAATACACTAGTAAGTCCAAACCAATATGACACAGATGAATATATTAGGGTGGGGGCAAGCAGTCACAAAAGTTGGGAAAAAACACAAAGAAATGAAGTAAGGTCACAGACAGACAGTGATTTGGGGGCAGATGGTGACACATAAGATGTGACTGATTGGCAATTGTTTCTCATGTTGGCCTTATGATGCATCTTCCTCTTAAAAAAAGCCTCCTTGCACCTGCTCATGAAAACTAATGACACTGCTTTGAATTTATGACAAAGAAAATTAAAAATTCAGTTATTAAACACCAAAGGCTAAATATTAAGTTCTATATCTATACATTTAGTTTTTTGGGTTGTGATTTTATTTTTATGTGACAAGGAAAATTAAAAATTCAGTTATTAAACAAAAACAGCTAAATAAATTTCAATTAATGTTAGTTTGTATTAAATTATTAAATTATTTTATTTCACTTCATATCCCTTTTTTTTTTTTCATTTAGGCCTTTAAAATGTTGCATATATGTGTAGCTGGAGTATTAAAATGGATAAACCACAAAGGCAGAACAACACTGAATCATCAAATATCGATTTCTCCTTTGATTTTGAGCACATTAACACTTATGAACACAACTGAAGAGGGCAGTATAAGAAAATATTACTGTATTGTTTGTGTTGAGATATTACAGAATAGTGAAATAGGATTACAATATTAAGTAAATAAAGTTCCTCAAATAAGATTGGGTAAATGATAAGTGTAATGAAGTTTAAGAGCTCCTAGTTGGTACATTAATGAATGTTTTGGAGACAGTAGGGTTCGACAGTTATGTAGCAGCAGCATCTCTTAAATTTGCAGTAGACTATTATGTTATCAGATGTTGTTTCTGTAATTTAAACTCTCCTCTGTGCCTCCCTGGCATCACATAAAATCCTGCCAGAGCCTCCACTGTTGCCCTCTCTACCTCCCCACCACTGCAGGTAAACAGCAGACTTTCTCTGCTCCTTTAAACAAATTTGTCAAAGGTGAGCAAGTAACATTAAAACTAGAATTGACCCCCTTTGTGCTGAATAGTGAGCAGCTTTATATAATACTGTTGCCAGCAAGCAGAAGGTATTTCATTAAGATGTTCTTATTTCCTAATACCTGCTGGCAACATGATATTGCCTGCTTCCAATTTGCATGTAAATGTAGGCTATTCTATTTTATTGGTGTATTGTGAGGAGGATTTATTATGAGCCATTCAGCATACAGACTTAAGCACAGTCTCACTCTGTTATGGTATTGCTCTCATCAGAGACGGTTCATTATTAAGACCTCAACCAATAGAACACAAACACACACCTGAATAGCAGATTAGACAGCTTGGTTTGATGGCGCTATAAGGCACTTCAAACATTTCACAGTCCGATGTAAACAAAATATTGTGAGTTCAAAGGATATCAAGGAAGGAGAAACCTGTCTGTGGAGCTGAATAATTCAAGATGCTGAGAGTGATCACAGCCTGCACAAATTTTTTAAGATATTTCAACATGTACTGCCCTATTTTTTGTTTTTAGTTTTATTACCCCTTGTAAAAGAAAAAAAAGACAAGGTATAGTGGTTGAACTCTGTGTTGTTACGAGTGTCAAAAAGTTAAGAAATTGCAAGAGTAGTTCATGTCCCATATGTATGTCACATACGGTACATGAAGGTTAAAACCTTGAGCTGACCTTTAGAATGGAAAAGATGTTTTATTCAATATTTTGTATTACAGTAAGGCAAGAAATGCCATGTTGAGAACTTAACATTATATAGGCTGAAAACATGGACAGGTGATCTGGTGATAAAAAAGGGACAAGTGCATGCTGATTTTCCAAAATTACAGGTATTAAGTTCAGTTAGTTAATTTTTCCTGCTAATTTGGCCTGCTTATCGACATGCTTAGCAAATGGAGCAGCAGCCATGGCTGTGACACCCAGTTTGTTTACACAACTAAGGTACCCGTAGCATCTGATAAATGTAATTTGCATGAAAAACCACTCTTCCCTCTCAGAGTTGTAACTCTGTCAAATCTGAACACTTTACACAACTTGTTAGACTCAGTGTGACGGTCTCCAAGGATATCATTATCTATGATGTCTGATGCAAATAAACATCCATAAATCTACTTAGAAATCATAGGCATAAGATGCTCCTTATAACTGGCCGGGGTCAGGTTTAAGTTTTCTTCAGTGTTAAAATAATACAGTGATAGTCGTCTGTACTATGGGTACATTGCAAACTGGACTTGCTAGGAGCTAAAATTTAATGGTGCCAGTTAGCCGAAATATAAATAAATCTGGGCTAAAATAGGAAGGAAGTTGTAGCCCATGGTTTAACCCTTTGGAAACATAGAAACATTATACTGTCCTGTTTATAACAACCAAAGGAAAACTAAACATAATTGCCCTTCAGCATAATTATCCTCCGAGGCGAAACAAGACAAAACGTAATAATAGAAGTTTCAAAATCCTGCTTTGGGAATGTTGTGGGATGGAGGGTTCCGTCAAAAAAGGTGTGACTTTGACAAAGCAGACTGTGGTTTTAGTCCAATCTCCTACCGACAGTGAAGATTGTTTATGTTTTTTCAGACATTCCCTAACTTCAGTGATGTACTTTGAACTGTCTGAACCTAATTAAAGCTTAGACACAGAAGTGGCAGATCAGAAAATGCTCATATGAATTTTCTTCAAAACTGTCCTTTTTAATAGTTTTGGAAGGCACTGGCGAGAGTGTTTTGTCTGGTTGATATGGCTGTCAGATTGCAAAAAACCCTGATACTGTATATTTCATTTTGGAGGGCAATGACACATGACCTAATGTGCCATTTAGGTTAAAGGACTTTTTAAGTTAAGGCAACAAAGCAGGACTCAGCTTAAAATCCTTCTTATGACAGGGACCTTTGGGTCTCTGGGAGTATGATGCTCATTTGTTGATATAGGTATTGCTACTGAAATAGTGTTAAAAAACTAAAACTGAAACTTTCTTGTCTCTCATTTTACTTAATTGTTCTAGAAGAATTTCATCAATGAGATGCAACTTTTCTTGCAGCAATTAGACACTGAGCTTTGTCTTGTACCTCAATGCATTAAAGTTCTTTAAGCTCTCAATAAGCTAAACAGTTACTTGAGACATGGGAAAGCTGGCAGAGAACCATTGTCACACCTTTGTTTTATTGCAAGCATCATCAGTGAGTGTTGAGAGTGCTGTGAGTGCAACATCTCCTTTCTCTGAGAAAGATGAAAGACCCAAAACTCCCTATGACAACTGCAAGTTGTCATGCGGTTGCATGGAGTGAAGCCAGAGCTCAAAGCATGTAGACCCTGACAGCGCTGAGGAACAGCTACATGTTTTATCCTGAAGGGCGATCCAGTGCGTTTCAGGAGAGGCTTCTGAGTGGCTTAGATGTTCAAAATTAAGGAGTATGACAGGGGAACAAACTTTTATCACAGTTTATGTCTGTCAGCTCTGTGAAGTTGACTCCCTTGTTCCTGCTCTGCAGACACAACCGTTCCTTTCCTGAACATTGTTATTTAATGGATAAATATCCAAGGATTGTGTACTAGAGATTCTTCTAATTAACTGGCATCGTTGCTGCAAACAGTGAGAAAGATTCTTTCCTTTAAATTTCTACGTGCTCTTTGGTTAAGAAAGACATGGAAATCAAGTTAAACTATCTTCAGAGAACAGTCCCTATAATTATCAAACCGCTAATAATGAATTTTGGACTCTATTTCAGAATAAAAAGAGAATTTAATAACTAAATTTGAGTTTATTGGCCACTTGGGGGCTTCACAAAAAGCTATTAACACAAAATTGACATATTAGTGAAGTTTCCATTCAAATATAAAGGAATTTTTGACCGAATTTTCTGAAAATTGGCAAGGAATATACAAATTAGTGTTTTCACTCACAACAGATATAATGTGCATAAACAAAGACTTGATGCATCAAGATAAACAGCTGGAGACTCGTATTCTCCAGTCAGCTGCCATTGAACTAATTCAGATAAAGAGGGCACAAAGTAATGATGTAATAAAAGGAGCCAGTCAAACCTCAAATGAAGAAATCTAATGAGGAAAACATGATAGAAATATGTAATTTATATTTGTTTGTGTTAACGGGAGCAAGGTTACATCCTCCTCATCGTTGCACAGAGAGCTGATGTTTTTATCTCTTTGGTGGAAGCATAAGTTACAATTAAGTGATATGCTTCATGTCTGCCATGATTTGAGTCTTTTTCCATTGCATTTTGTCTCATTTTGTTTTTGTTGATGCACTAACTTTCCCATCTCAGCTAAGCACAGAAACTTTTTTTGTGATATGTCAACATTTTTTGTTTTGTGTTGTTTATTTTACTTCTGCTGTTTCCTCTTGGTTTGATGGAAACACACTCACTGTATTATCACTATGTGAAGTTGTTCAGGCTCATTCGATAGCAAACACTTACTTTACACATCCAGCAGACACAGAAGAACATGACCATTCACTTGGAGTCCTGTTTCTGGCTGTCTAGTGTATTTACTCTTCCTCAATCTCCACTAAGTAGTTTTACCAAGTCTGGCCAAAAATGTCTGGGTTTTTATCTACTAATTGCTCTACTATGTTTACAAGCTAACAACTAACTCTGACTGTCTATTGTTTGGTGCCAAGCAGGTAGCTTGTGGTTGGTTTATTCTTTGTTCATTAAACCTTTTTTAGCTTCCTGCTGCAGTTGCAGAAGGAGACTGATGAGAACTATGGGACTACGGTTTTGGGCTGTGACACCATAACAATGAGCTTAAACATGCTAAAATGATGTGTAGGATGGAGGGGAAGTACAGTCAGGTGATAATTCCCTGTCTCACTACAAGCAATGCTTTTCACGGTACACATACTCATTTGATTAATTTTTAATATAAAAATGTTGATTATGCAGCAAAATACGAGTGGAAATAATGAAGATAATTTCGTTTTGTTTGCAATGTCACGCTGTGCATATGTTTTGTTTTCTCTGGTGTATCTGGTGAGGAAGCAGCTGCATATGCTTCTCCAACCTTGATGACTATATAGGGTGTTTGTCCCTTCACTCTGATACAACGCATAGGAGCATCTCCAGAAACATTAAAACTGCTTCCAATGATGTGGCTGATCAGTGTATGTCCTTTGAGAAGTTTGGACAAAAACGTTGCGCATGAAGACATTCTCATCATTTCCACTCTTTAACTGCCTTCTCTCCACCTCTCTGAAGAATGATGTATCTATCACCTCTCCAGCATAATCACACTACATAACTGTTTTCTGTTACCTCCATATGGATATCAATTTGTGGGATAATAAGATTTTAATGGTTTGACAGGGAAATAATCAAAAGCAATTCTTCAGTGATGACAGGTGTCCATTAAACATGATTACATGTATTTACAGCTGACATATAACTTCTGTAGAGAGAAGAAACGGTGAGTTTCTTACATTGCAGCATGCTTGCTATTGGTCTTATTTTGTTTCAGGATGTTCTTTGTATACATTGAGGTTCAGTTTGGTCTTTTCTGACATTTTGTCGACTAAATGATTGCTAGAAAGTGTAGCCATCAGTTTCTTTGATGGTGTAGTTTGTTGTTGATTGGAGGTCTAATGCTGCGTATTCAGTATGTCCATAGTTGCTTTTATGCAGTGATAGTTTTAGGTTCAATATTAATTACATTATTGTACAGTATTACAATCTGACATAATGCTATTTTACATTTTCCAAGGTTTAGCACAGGCGACAATCCAACGGAGCAGACACCTGTTTTCCTCAACTTGCTGTTTAGCAGCTCACATCCTGGTTTGTATGCACTTGTCAGTTTGGGTAACTATGCTTACTCTGCCAAAGTCTAATTTTACTCTGCTGTCTAGAGGACTCCAGCTGCTTTCATGGTTGCTAAACCTCTTAGAAGGATGCTTGGGATCCTGAAAGCCTACTTTTAATCAAGTACTTACTCCTAAGACAGATACCCCAGATTGGAAGTACAAAAGGTATCTTTCTTTTACACACTGCTGGCTATTTTTCCTAACAAATCACTTATATACAGGATTATTTTTTCCATATTTACAACAATATCCAGCTGCTGCAAAGGGCCATTTTCTCTTCAAAGGCAGACTTTCAGATCCGTGTTGTAGAAGATGATCCACTTTGTTAATCTTGACCGCAGCTGTTCTCTTCTTTAAAAGAAACTAACTTCTGCCGACTATGACGAAAATGAAAACCAGAGAGCTCACACTACGAATGTGGGGCTGTCATCACAGAGCAGCCTCTCAAGCCAAGTGAAGTGAGAAACATCATTTTAAAGCCACTGATGTTAATGGTAGGAGCCAAAACATTAAATTTTTGATATTGTGGCTGATTGGTGTATATAATTTTATTAAATTCTAAGTTACTTATTCCAACTAAATTTATACTTTTGTCTGTTGCCAGCAGGTGAAGCTTTTTGCATCAAACAACTTTTCGCCTCTAATAGTATATGAGGATATGCAAAGCATACGTGGCAGACCACACTTATTTCATGTGCTGTAATTTGATTCAAATGATTTACCTGATTAGTCAACTACAATTGTCATTATTTATATTTCCATTCTTAATTATTATACATTATTGTATGTGACATTTGTCAACATACCATACAATGTATTTGGAATGTTTTAATTTTGTTTTATTGCTATGTAACATTTTTATGAAATAGAATGACCGAACATGTAATTAATATGCATGATTTCTGGTTAAGGAGCTAAAACTTGCAAAGTCACGGTCCTTCAGGGTTAGGGTCATTCTCAGTTCAGTGCTGCTTAGCATGGTATTGTCTAACTGTCACCTGATGGGGGGAATGATATTCTTGGGCACAAGCCTTGGTCACAGATCAATACCAGAAACCAATGATTCTTCTCAGATGAATCATCATCAGTAGCAGCAGCCCTCTGGGATGTATCAGTTTGCTCAGCATGGGCATCCGTGGCACTGATGAACAGGACAGACACAAGTACTGCTCTTTTAGATCATCAGACACTGGAGATAAAGGCCAGCCTGGGGTGCGAGGCAACAACCATCCTCTCTGTTACACAGGGCCATATTTAAGCTTGTCCTGATCCCTCCTTTTTGATGATTCACTTTGGTGCAAATTACAGGGGTGGGTATTGATAGGTGATTTGTCAAGCTGCCATGTGGGGACTGGTTTTGTATTCCAATGGGAGCACCATATAACTTCCTGAGATCTGAGCGCAAAGGGTTGTGGCTCACCTGTCAACATGTCAGCACAGTTTTTTGAGTTTCTGTGTCACCAAAGCATAAAATATTCAGTGTTGGATGACAAACATAGCAGGAAAGCTCTGCAGCTTAGCCTGGTAACAGAGTTAACAATTAGATGATGCCCAAAGTTTCTCTGGATAGTTTTAAAAGTAAACAAGAGTAATAACAAATTTTTTGAGTAAGCGTTACCGTCACTTCTTTTTTTTTTATAATATGTAATTAGTAAATGATTTAAATTTTCAAGTGACTTGCCAAACCAGCTGGTAAACATAGGGGAGCATTTATCAGCTAGGGATTGAGACAGATATTTCTCTCAAGACTTGGTGGAGAGTAAAACACAGCTAAAAAGTTAACTTAAATTTGTCACAACACAACTCTAGATAAATTATAATGTTGCCACATGTCTGCTGAATGTGTAACAGGTAACAACCTGAGAAGTTGATAAATCACATGTTGCATTTGAAGCCATGCTGCGGTGCCAGTGTTGCCTAAAAACATCCCGTAATGCAGCTGTAAATATTCATGTTAGTTGTTGTCCTGTTATTCAAAGTAAGGGCACGCAGTCGGTCATCACAAACAGCTCACAAGCTTGTGGACTTCCACTCTCTCTGGATGGCATGAGTTTCCTACTAAAGCAACCTGAATGTTGCAGTTTAAGAAAAGTAAAACTCACACTGGCAACAGGCATTTGAACCGTGGGCGGACTGAGAAGCATATGTTTGGGCCTGGGTTTGGGTTTATTCCGTGATGAGAGTACCTCCTTGAAAAGGGAATATAATGGAGCATTTGAATAGAGCACACTCCAACTTTGACATTTCCAGTGGGCTCTGACGCTTGTTGGATTTAGTTTAACGCTTACATTGTTACTGTTTTCTAAATGGTTAATTGTAAAGACAATTTGAGGTTGTTGCTGCTGTTATACACAGGCTAAACAGATTATACAATCCCTCTTTCAATTTCAGTGTCATAATGTACACTCTGCTCTCCTATAATTGAATCTGATTTCCAACACTCACCCATGCTTACTCTGCAGTAAACACAATCAACAGAGCTTTTTAACAAATACAAATCAGAAAATCTTCATAGGTCTACTAGAAATTACATATGGTGATATTTCCTGCCGAGAAGCCTGTGGTCCTCTCGCCCAAAGTGTAGAACATCATAAGGATTTCCTCAGCAAGCAACATTTATCCTGATCAGAGACATCTGGTTTCAATTGAAACATCCACTTGTCTTTTGCATGTCACATAGGCAATGAGACATGAAATGGCTTTGAGATAAAAATTCTTTTCAAAATCTATATCCATCACTGTCTGACTTGCCCTCTTTTATCAGAGACTGCTCAGGGCAATAGTTAAACTGTGCTTGAATTTCACAGACTCACATTCCCATTGATCTGTCAAAGCCCACAAGCTTGATAAACTGCTGATATCTGGGTGTTTTAAGAACTGCAACAGCTTACATGATGTTGAAGACAGCAACACTCTTCTTTTGTGGTAATAATAATTTTGCCATAATGATTTAATTTTGGAGTAGCTTAAGCATTCTTAAATCTGAATACTAACAGGAATAATAACAATGTTGGCATCAGGTTTAGAATTCAAAATTGTTTTATTTCTTCTTCCTTCTAAGCAAAATTAATAGTCATTTCCCCTTTCAGTGGAAATATAAATTCACAAACAATTGAGACTCGAAAATTCTCTGGACAAGACCTCTGTATTGTGTCAACTGAGGCTGAAAAAATGCTGGAAATAAATTCAGGTTCAACTTTGATTTATATGTGTGTGTGTGTGTGTGTGTGTGTGTGTGTGTGTGTGTGTGTGTGTGCTATATTCTAAAAAGCATGTTTACCATTACATGTATATATTATGCAAAGCATGATGTGATAAATTAATTAGAAAGGTCACAACCTGTATGATTTGTTCGTGCAGTGTTATCACCAGATAAGAATGTTGATATTGGACAATAATGGAAAACCACACGATAACATTCAGTGACAATGTTTTCAAAGTGATTCTTTTTACTAGATCCATGCATGGAGACTGCTGTATGAATAAAGTTGTTAAGATTCTGTTATGGTCAAAGTAAAAAAGAAAAGTAACCATTAATTGCTATTCTGCATTTTGACACAAAATGCATACTCAAAAAATACAAAAAATAATTCCTAGGGACACTGGGCTGGTTCCTATACAGCTGGGAAACTCAAACAAATGAGACTTTAGGGTCAAATGCAGAGAAGAAAATCAGTTCATTTTCTAATTGCCTCTTTGTGATAACTGCTCTTTTTTAAATTCATTTAGTTATTTTTTTTAACTTTTTTTTGGCCATTTGAAGACATAGGAAACATACTGTAAATAAAGCTGGTTCTGATGGCCTGTTGAAATGGTACATAGAAAGGCTTGCACTTATTGTACAGTATGTTTATCATATAATGTTTTGCTGAAAATGGCTCTCTACTGCATTTGGAAACAATAATTATGAGAGTTATGATTATGGTACGACCATAACAATTAACTAAAAGAGGCAGAAATGCTCTGCGTAGCTGAGGAGAACTGCAGTGTTGGGTGATAATTGTCAGTGCTTTCATCACTACAAGCGACACCTTTCACACATGTGCTGTAATTTTATTCACTGTTCATTTTTGTAGCTGAATCCTATATCTTGGATGTCTGAATCAAATCATCACAATGCAGTTAGTTATTATGTTCAACATCCCCGCACAGCACCCTGATGCTTTAGAAGGAGAGGGTTGTTTTTATGCTCCTGTTATTTAAAGAAACAGAGATTTATGGTACAACTTGTGGCCAGCGGCAACTGTGCTTTAAAAGAAAAATCTCGCCTTAATATTTAAGCACTGTTAAAAACACCTGCTGTCTATGTACCTTGCATTTCCCATTCTGTGTTGTTGTTTGGTGCGGAGTATTTCTTATTCTCACAGATAACTGGCTGAACAGATGTGGTGTGATGTTATGTCTGCAATGTCAGGTTGAGATGCTTCCAGCAGCTGCAGAAAAATGTTTTCAGCCATATAAACTGCAGCAGTAATCATCAGGTTTGTTTTTTTTCTTCCTGCAGCATCAAACCTCAGAACAAAAGAACGAAGGATCCAACAGGTATGCATTAGAGAAATCATTCAAACCAGAGGTAAAAAGTTCAGTTTCTCTCCACTTGGAAAAATAGACCACAATTTTTTTTACATAACTCAGCCTTAAAATGCTAGGTAGTTAGCTAGGTAGTTATTTATGGATTTATATGTTTATGTTCATTTATTCACTTTTGAGTAAAAAGAAGTCCATGGGCTCTCTCTGGGGTATGTGGTTTGTTTGTAAGAAACGTATGAATGATTAACTGAAATTACCTTTTATATTACATATTTTGTTTAGCCAAATATCCTTGGAAGGTAATGTAATTTCTTCCAGATTATATTCATTGGCTATGTTTTTTTCCAGTAAAGGAGGTGCCAAGTTCCCGTACTATTCAGAAGTTATAGGAGGAGGAGATAATGTGCAAAACCTAGGATGTACAAAGCACAGGTCTTTGGCCAGATGAGGACCAAGAAACTGAACTTCAGACATGCAGAGCAGAGCACTTCAGGCATACAGTCCAGGACTTAAATATATAAGTTGCAGGACTTTGGATGATAAGTGTGAAACATCAGACAAAAAGAGCACAGGACATTTGAAGTAAAAGGAGCAGCACTTTAGCATGGGATTACATGGAAGAAGGCTGGTCTCACAGAAAAACAGCATCAGTCATTTCAACAAAAGCCCTATAATTACATTTTTTACGCTACATTTGTTTAAGTGACAAAGCAACCTAAGGATTTACAATGCTTGACCTAAGGGCGACAAAAAGAGGTGTGACATTACAATAGAGCCACAAAGTCTCTATTTCACTTCTGCTTAGTAGTCATTTGGTGTCTGGCCAATTGGGGTGTCCAATCAAAACAACATGTGTGTTGTTCTGAAGGGAAAATGCAATTAATGTGTTGCCTCATTTCCTCATTTCATTTGGAGTTAGACGTAAGGAATGCACTTGGGTTGGATTAAGAAAGATCATGGTTTTATTTAAGTGAATACATCCTGTCTTGTGCGTCAAGTCAGAGGTGACCATTTTTAAACACTGACAAAAAACATTTTCTGGGAGTAAATGGGAAAATTGCTTGGAATTCACATCAAACACCAGAATCTGATGATGCATAACAGAAGATGAGGTTTGGGCCCTTTAATTCTTAAGGTCAATATATACTAACCTGTGTAGACATGTTAATGGCAGCTATCTGAGATTTGTCATCCGCCAGTGCTTCATTATGAATGTGCTGCTGCTGCTGCTGAAGGAGCCAGACATTTTAGAGTGTCTGGCTGAGGCTGAAATGGCAGATGAGAAAAAAAGGACCTAGATAGAGTGAAAAAAATACAACTTGATTTCTGAATTACTTCTCAACCGCAGAAAGTAGAACCCCACTCCTTCCTCTTTACTTGCTCTTCAAAAGTCAAGTCACTGTTAAAAATCATCTAGAGGTTTTGGCTCACCGACTTTGCACTGGAGTACACAGTGCTACTAAGATGATTTAAAATACGAAATCTGCCATGACAGTGTTAACGCTCCCATGTTCCTTCATATCTAACAAGAAAACTGCACTAGATCAGACAGAAACTAAATTAGCTGACTTGTCTCTTGGCAATTTCACTGGCTCTTTATGCTACATTTATGTGACGCTGAATTCACAGTAGATGCAAAAGCAAATGGGAAGAAAAAAAACTTTCTTGTCAGTAAAGGGTATGAGGTCAAATTTGAAAGATGCCACCTCTGCTCCAAAGAAGATGCAATTAATTCCAAAAATGCATCAACAGAGGTTTGTACATGATCAGTGCTCTGTTCTTCAAATATGGCTTATCGAAACCAGGATAGCACACTGATAGAAGGCTAAAATGATCCTCTTAATTTTAAGCCAGCAAAATTTAGTGTATTTGATGCTTCAAGTACAAATGCAGCTGATCTACATCTCAGTACCATTGTGGAACACTTCCTGTCTAGACAAGAACGGAGGACTGAAGCTGCTGCTGCTGCTCATAAGAATTAATCTACACATGAAAAAGTTCTTTTTTCCACATCAACAGTTAAAACTGTTAAAAACATTTAACAACAAAGCAATAAAATATTAAGTCAGCGAGAGACTGCTGTGTCTGCACATGCCCCAAAGGCAACATCCCTAGATCTCCAACCAAACGGTTAGTGATCAGGTTGTATTGTGGGTAATGTAAGTGCCAGGTCTTGACAAGGATCGCTCTGGTATCTCTGGTTTGGCTGCATCATTTTTGATACTGACCCTCATGAGTCTGAAATTGTCTCTGTGGTCTCTCTTGACCTTGTGTCACAGTTTGCTGCCACAATAAACTTCTGCAGGCTTTTCATATTAACAGGCACTCTACACTTGACAACTCACAAATATCACAAGTGTGGGTATTTGGGCAGATCCTTGTACAGTTGGATGTTACCAGTAAATGTGATTGGACCATGAGTGATGATTACGCAGCTGAGGAGGTTTCTCCCTAATGGAACAGGAGAATCATAACCCTGCTCCAACAAGTGACTCTTCTGTTGTCTGTGAAACCTATCAAATTGAGAATACCACCATAACTCAGTGATTTATCATATACATATTCTTACTCTGAAATGTAAACTGGCTAATATCTCTCAGCATATAGCAGAATTAAGTGCATGGACACTATCAATTATGGATCTATAATCGCATGGGCTTGGCAGAGTCAGCAGTTAGGTTTTAAGTATTTGTGCTGAGATGACAAATCTCCATCATTATGTCACATTAAATGTCTCATACTCTGGTGGGCATGTGGTCTTTAACCTACCATAAATCTCATCCAAAACTGTAGGGATACTTTTTTATATCATCTTAGATATCATCTTTATGATGTCATCTTAGAAAGCCAGTCATTTGTGTCTGAAAACGAGTTCATATAGATGGGGTTCACCCTAGAAACCCTTGTTCATGATCCAGTCAACTGTGAATAAATTGCACCTTTCAGGGATTGTGTTTAAGGGCTTGTTGCTCTGAGAAAAGCTTCAGAGAAAAGCTTCAAGCTTTGAAAAACTGAAAAATTCATCCATCAATTAGGTATACCACTTAGGCACCACTTAGGTGCCAGTCCCCGCTTACAATGGGCGAGAAGCCGGTTACACCCCGAAGGTGGAATTCTTGCTTTTGTCAAATCATCCAGAATCAATCAAGCTAACCAAGCTATCCATACACGGAGAACAGGGCCCAGCAATGAAATGTACTATATATCAAACTGATCAGTCATATTCAGTCATATAGATTCACTGAACAAATGCAATTCCTGCAGTTTTAAATCCATAAATATTTTTTTGATCGGCTGTTTTGATGAGTTGAAGAGCTGCCATCTCTGCCATTTCACCATCTCTGCTACAAGCACTCTTGCTGTCAGATTATTAGTCAAAAATGTGATACTGTGATTTCACACTTTGTGACCCACTGAGAAGCAGATTCGAGATAACTCTGTGAGCTTTCTGTCAACGCAGTAATAAGAATCAGTCCAGGAGGCAGATTCAAAATATATGCATAGTGTGGTTTGGAATCCATTTTCCTTTTTGTGAACTTTTCTGGAGTTTGAAACCTTTAAAACATGAAGATTATTCTTTAAGAATACAGAACTAGGAGTGTAAGAGTAAGACACAAGCGCAGGCTCTTGCTTTCTCACGCATTTTTTTCTCATGCTGTCCTTCATAATCCTGCTGATTTGTCTTGGCACTTTCCACAGGTAAAATGAAAGTCTCAGGGAACCTTCCCTCTGTTAATCCTCTAATTCATTACTAATGCACAACTAAACCTTAAATACAGCCTGAATCACAGCAGCTGCTTCATTCGCCTGCATATCACACTACATCCACTTGAGGTGTGATGACAGATACTCCCTTGTTGTTTTGCATTGATTGCTGTTGTAGCAACTCGACCAGCCACTCAACTTGCCTTTACTCTCTCCTCAATATAATATTGCTGCCACGATATTAACATTTAATTAACCTTCTCACCCCCCAGACATAAATCAATATGGAGATCAGTAAATCCAGCAGCATTCAGCTAAGGCATACAGAAATCATTTCCCAAACAGCGCCGGTTTACAGATGGTTATACAGATCAGGCTGGTTCAGGCAGTCATTAGGACCGAACGACTGAAAGTCACCTCACATTTCCCATGTGACCCTCAAATTACTGAGACCGGTTTGCATAGATTTGTTTGCTTGCAAATAGGAAGCTGTCAAAAAATGGTTGCTGGTCGGGGGTTCAGGGGAAAGGGGACCCTGCTAGGTTTCAGGGTGTAATATTAATAGCTTCATCTCGTTTTGCAAACCTTGTATTTTCTGCAACTAAAGCACCTTTGGATCTAGAATCAATTGTATTACTATGACCTGGATTCTGTATCTCTTAGAAGAAAATCTACCGACTGAAATCAGACAGATGTTTAGAGAAGTTTCACACAAACTCCCAGTTTAGTTAAACTTATTTGGGAGAGAAAATGATGGTGTAGTGTCAAGTAAGTACCCAATTGTACCCTACTTTAAACATTCATTATATGTTATATACCAAGAATAATAGTCTCAAGAGGAAATAATGTATAGAAATTGTCTAACCAAAGCAAAGGTCTTCTCAAAAAGTACTAGCCCAATGCCAGATGGAAAATATAGATACGGGGCTTGTGCATAATGTAACAATACAACCAAACAAACTTGGCTCAATCATCTGCATATAATAAAGGTAAAACAATGAAAATGAGAGGAGTGACTTCATATGGAAATGAACTAGAGCAAGCAATCTCATCCCCTCACCTTTCATCTTTAGGTGGATTTTGCAAACTCGCTGTCAGAGTTACAAGCTCAGGTTGAATAAGTGAAATTACATGCTTAAAATTGGCCATGCAAAGGAAAGGCTGATAGCAAGAACATGCTCCTAATGATGGGTAGATTAAGATATATTCATTGATTCTATCCAAAAGAAGCATGAGAAAGAACGGTTTTTCAGCGAAAAAGCTGATCACTGTGAAGAGTGGAACAACGCACAAAACTGAACTAGCTGAAATCGTCATATCAAGCTACCAGCAGAGGAACTGCAAACAAGATTAGGTGTTGGATCAGCATTTTCAACCATGCATACAAGGAAAAAGTTAGAGCTCTGCAGACAAGCTAACATCTACATCAGTATGTCTGCCTGACCATCACATCTGTTGTGCCCAAGTTTAAGGATGTTGTTACACAACAAAGGTGTCACCTTTCCCATTGATATAAAAATATGTGTTGGAACTGGAACTCTACAACTTGCAGCATCCCTGGTCTACAGTCATGCTAACATCTCTGTGAGTTTGTAAGACAAGGAGGGAGGAGAGAGAGCATAGCACAATAATGGGACTAATAGCTATATATACTATAGTTATACTAACAGGGCTGATAATATTACTAATAGGACTAAATGAAATGGTAACAGTAGTAATCATGATAATTAAAGCAGTGGGTTTTGATCAGGATCATGAGGCAGTAGGTGGATCTGCAGCCATGGATCCAGACTCAGGAGCATCAGAGGCAGAAAAACCTGCAGAAAGTGACAGGAGGTGGAGGAGAGAGATGATGAAGAGGAGGAGAGATGAGAGAGATGAGGAAGAGGAGGAGAGACGAGAGAGACAAGAAAGTACAAAACTGCAGGAGATAGAGGGAGGACCATTAGTAATGAGCATTTTTGAGATGTTAATACACACAGCAAGATAGGAGGAGGTGGTGGAAAGGGAAGCTCGGTGCATCATGGGAAGTCCCCTGGTAGTCTAGGCCTATAGCAGCATAGTGAGGGGATGGCTCGAGATAATGCTGAGCCAGTTCTAACAATAAGCTTTATCAAAGAGGAAGGATTTAAGCCGACTCTTAAATGTGGAGAGGGTGTTGGCCTCCTGGACCCAAACTGCAGAGGAGCCTGATAACTGAAAGCTCTGCCTCCCATTCTCTTGTGGAGACTCTAGGAACCACTAGTAGACCTGTATTCTGGGAACGAACTGCTCTACTGGGGTAGTAAGGTTCTATGAGATCTTAGATAGGATGGTGCCTGACAGTTAAGGGCTTTGTAGGTGAGGAGGAGGATTTCAAATTTTATTCTGGATTTCACAGGGAGCCAATGCAGAGAAGCTGACATAGGAGATATATGATCTCTCTTTCTGGTTCCTGTCAATACTCTCGCAGCAGCATTCTGAATCAGCTGGAGACTATTTAATGTTTTATTGGTACAGCCTGGTAATAAGGAGTTGTAATAATCAACCCTAGAGGTAACAAAAGTATGTACTAGTTTTTCTGTTATTTTGAGAAAGGATGTGCCTCATTTTTGCGATATTACGAAGGTGAAAAGAGCCAGTCCTTGAGGTTTGTTTTATGTGGGAGTTAAAGGACATGTCCTGATCAAAGAAACTCCTAGGTTCCTTGAGGTGGTGCTAGAGGCCAGAGCAATGCAATCTAAGTCTGTAAGAGTAAGAGTAAGTCTGTCATATGATAATGTGTTTCTGAGGTGTTGCGGGCCAAGCACAATAACTTCAGTTTTATCTGAGTTCAGTAGTAGGAAGTTCCTGGTCATCCAGATCTTTATATCACCAAGACATGCTTGAGGTTTAGCTTACTGATTAGTTTCATCTGGCTTAAATTGGATGTCTTCTAAATAACAATGAAGTTTATGGAGTGTTTCCTGATAACATTGCCAAAAGGAAGTATATATATGTTTATTAGAACTGGTCCAAGCACTGAACTTTGTGGAACTCTGTGACTAACTTTTGACTAGATGTAGGATTCATCGTTAATGTGCACAAATTGAAATCAATCTGATAAGACTTAACTGATCTGATTCTTTATGAAAAACAGAGAGAACATCAGACATTGCCATAATGAAGGCCAGAAATGTTTGGTGACTTATGCCTGGTGTACTGGTGCGGGACTAGAACCTACAGATCAACCATGCTTAAACATGACAGTGATGTTCTTAAAAGGTTTTCAATTGCGTTTTGTCATGAATTATTAATTTGTGTCCTTTATCCCGGATATTCCACTCAGCCATATGCCTCTGACTTTGGGGGGGGGGGCTGATTCAGTACAGCAAGCTATTCTAATGTGATCTGTTTTATTATGTGTCAAAAAAACTGTGAGGAAAGCAAAGCAGTTTTTTTTTTTTTCCATTTTGTTATTAGGTTGTATTTTGCCTTCTTGCTTTAAGGGGAGCCCAGAGCGAACCATTTTTAATGCATGCTTCTTGTTTGGTTTGAGTCATTCTAACCGGCTGTGTAATTCTGAAATAGTGTAAAACAGTTTAGAATGTGATTTGGACTGCGAGTAGGGATGATGTGTTACTAATTTGCTTTGTATTTTGTGCCAAAATATTTTCTGTGATATATCTCTACACTAGCTGAGTGTCTTCAGTAAGAGGGCAAATTTTTGTAATCGTTATGTTTGATACCGCAGTCACTAAATTTTTTATGGCTCTGTTCAAATGTGAGCGTGACTGGTTGTTTGTCTCTATATGTTGGTGATAGACTGCAGACTTGTTCAAAGTGTACCCTGCCTCTCACCCAGTGTCAGCTAGAATTGGCTTCAGCCTCTTGCGACCCTCAAGAGAGAAAAGCATTATAGCTAAAGGATGGATGGATGGAAAAAACAAGTTAGTAATTTTGTTACTACCAACAGTCAATTGAGAAAACAGTTTAGTATATTTGTTGAGTGTCATTACGAAGAGTCTAAGGGTTGTGCTTTCATGTCTTTCATGTCTGATTATGAAGCCACAGTCAGCAGCTGGTTAGTGTATCTTAGCACAGCTGACTACACCTGCCAGTTAGCACCTCTAAAGCTCGCCAAATGACACATTTGTTTCATCTTTGCATAAAAACTAAGTTTAGGCTGTAATTTTACACTTCTGTTATGTGCTTAACTATTTCTTGGCATGGAAAAATTATTTGTTTGAAGTTTTGTTGTATATATGGTACCTCTGTGTCTTTTAGGGCCCCAGGGCATCTGTTTGACTCAATCTCTGGGTAATCCATGCATGCTATTACTCAGTGTCAACTGTATGAACTTCACTGACAGCCATTTTTGTCTTCTGAGGTCCTGAGAATTATTCAGGTATCACTGAAAACACATGTACTGTAGGTAGAGAATATAATTTCTACCTAAGTAAACTGGTCTTGGCTCTTTGTTGCATTCAGTCTGCAGTGGTCACTGGAAATCTTGTTGATTGCTGTGTCAACTAACCTTGATGCAGGTGGCTGAATTGCTCATTCCCCAAAGCTGAAAGCCATTCAGCATTTGAAATTGACTTGACCCAAAATGAATAGATAAAAACAAAAGATAAGCTGACATCATGAGTTAGCGATGACATTAGGGAAGTAGTCCCCAAATGTTTTAGGCTCAGTGAAGTAAATTAATGTTTCTGAGCTTAGTGAAAAAGTATAAATCGTGATTAAAATCTTTGAGAGTCCTACCTCACATGGTCTCTTTATCCTTTGGTGATGTCACTGCTATAAGGCTTGAGAGCCTTTTTATACCCAGCGGTAAAACCTGCCCAGGAATCACAGGTTTGGGCTCCTTGATTAATGTTTGAATCGTGATGCTGCTTTTTGTGTCTGCTCACATAATTTTTTGCATGAAATCATGACATTTCTCAGCCTTTTTCACATGAGAGAGAAACACCCTCTTTGACAAATGTAAAATAAGTAGGTATACGCGAGTTCATTAGAAAACATCACCATGATACTGTTATCCAACCTCTTACTAAATTCCCATCTGTATTTGAATGGCCCAAAAGCTGTTAGTGGTTGACAGTTCCTCACTTTCAAAGCCATCAGATACATCAAATGTTTGCACCAACGACAGCGAGTGATTCTGCCCGGATGCAAAGCATCTGATGTTCACAGTGGTGGTTATGTTCAACAAAGCCAGCAGAAGTGACTGTTTGTGTGTTTGGAAGACACATTTTGATTTGACTGAGAAACACTTTTATTGCTGTGCCTGACAGTATCAATGCAAAAATATTTTTTTGAATTTCATTGAAAAGCTTATGTTTAAATGTAAAATATACAGCAGTGCTGCTGTTAAGATGCTCATTGAACCTCTTAGTTGCATTGTGTAAATTTGTTTCATTTTTCTTCACTATGGTTATTGAATGTTGTTAAGTACTATAAACTACAGCAGCATGATATGAATATGTCAAGGAAAATATATAGAGTTTACTCTATAATATTGTGCCTAATCTTCCAAAGAACGCTATAGTTAAAAGGAACAAAAGCGGGGTCCATGACCTTGGATCATAAATGGTATTTTCAGTCTCATGATTTTGTAAAATTTGTTTACATTAACAGATTTCAGTTGACCTCAAAACCTGTGAGCATTTATTTTAGATGAAATGTTAAGCTGCCTGTGATTGGTCAGCGTTACTTTATGACCTCTGACCTTGCCAGCAGTGTGGAGTGGTTAAACAGTACTGAGGAGGTGTGTGAGGCACCACTGGTTCCATAGGAAAAAGTTGGCCGGTTATGAAACTCTCCTGGTTGACTCATCAGTGTTATAAAATAACCGTTTCTTTGATAAACAGTAATATCCACAAGAAAAACAAAAACAAAACATGGGGTGAAAAGTTAACTACTGTTCCCAAGGTGCACTTCAGTAAGAAACATCCAATCATTGAGCTTAAAATTCTTTGTACATGTGCCATTTAAGTCAGGTTGAAGTTAAACTGTAAACTGTTAAGAAAACTGAAAACACAATCTACAATTTAAATCGGTGTATCGATGTGATTAAAAAAATTAAACCTTTTGGATTCCCGCTTAATTTTGGATGAATTTCGAAACTACAGTGCTTTGTTCCCAACTACATTGACAAGGCATTCTTACTTTTTAAAATCCATCAAACTCTCCCTGCCTGACAAACTCTTTTCAAACTCCATGCCCCAGTTTGTAATGCAGGTTCGTAATGTGATGACTCCATGCCAAACTGAGATTACTCAAGTGCAGGGGCAGGGCCAGAGGGATGTGTGACTCTTACTCTGGTACCTTCCCAACAGAGTCAGGAGCTAGTTGGCACCCGAGGTGGCACAACGACTGAAATCACTGAACCAATACTGCTCTGAGAGCTTAGAACCAGATGTGACTAATATCAAGGACAACATGGAGGGGGATCATTGCTTTAAATTGAGCAGTATATCTTTGAAAAAAGGGCCATTTTTGAACATTTTTTCATGTGCATCAACTGCACTGTACATTGTGTTCTGTATCAGTCTGTGGTGTTATTGAGAAGCCCTTGTATCTTGTTCCAAATGCTGCAGTATAAGGACAGCACATAAAATTAAGTCCATCAGTCTTTTGATGTAAAATCATATGCTAAAATATATCACCTCAATTCTGGCAATTTGTAGGATGATGGAGCTCTATTCAGCATTTGTAAGGATATAGTCAAATCTGGATATTATTAGAATTGGAGATTACTTGCCTGTGACTCAACTGTAGCAGCTACGGGGATCATTGCTGCTGTGATGGAGCACGTGAATATGTCTGCCTGACAGGTGACCCACACACAGCAGCTCTCCTCACAGTCAATAGTTGAGGTAATTCATTCTGGGCATAATTCACTCCAGGTTGCTTTTAATGGCCTCAATACTTGAGATTAAATTGACTTCACAGTTGGAGAATTATTTTTTTTATTATTTTTTTGTCTCTTAGATACAGAGATAGTGGAGGAATGAAGCTTCCATACAACTTGGGCTGACTGAACGTAGATAAATTGCCTGGGAAAAAAATTGCGCAAACCCTCCTCCCACAGGCTGTTGATAGAGGATCTATCTTTCCTGCTCCCCAGCAGCTGCCAGGGAAATGAGACATTGAGAGAGACTGGGGAATTTCACATTTTGTCATGTTCATTGTTTGCTCCTTCATATTTCCCTGCGTGCAAGTTAATGGTAATGGCAAACCCACTGACAAGATAACAAGGGAGTTGCTGGTTAAGGATGAAAAATGAGCTTTTTTTTTCATCTTCTCGATATAATTAATGTTGATATGATCTTAGCATTTTCTTTTGGTTTAGTTTATGTCATTTTCCAGAAATAGCCTATGTATTGAGCAAGATTAAAAAGCAGTGGAAAATATAAATAATAAGCATCTTTATAGAGGGGTAATATTTTATTGATCTTCTAATCATGTCAGATTTATAACCACCTTCTTTGGTAAATGTTCATCCAATTATCAGTTTCTTTCTGCAGATCCCGCAACTGCTTTGACTTGTTTGTTTTTTGACTTTTGACAGAAATTAATAAATATATTAGCACTACTATATGTAAGTTATGTTAATAACCTAATTGGCATAAATAAAAGACTATATATAAAAAAAGAAAAAAAAAACTTTAAACTGTTTGAATTCAGTTTTTGCAAATTGGGGCCAGCATAACAAGCTTTCAAGATCACATCTCATCCATCCAATCACATTACCAACTAATACTTCTCGCAAAAGATGTTATTATTTTCCACCAGCTGGTTCTCAAAATGTAACACAACCAATCTGCAGTATTGCCCTTGTGAATTACAGTAATAGTAAGGGGTCATTGGGGGATTAGCTGGGGCTTGTTCAACTCCAGAAAAGAAACAAAAAAAACAAAACAAAAAAAGCGGGTTTTCTGGCCATCCAAAAGAAACAAAAACAGCTGGATAAGCTGTTCATTATGTAAATAATGAATGAAGCAGTGGAGAAATCAGTGCAGCAGGCATTCTGATTGAGGACAATGGCAGGTCACTGCCATCTGCTAATAGTATCTGTAAATCAATACTGGAGGATATTAATGTTAGCTGTAAATTTAGGCTGAAGGATGTCAGACCTTAAGGTACTTGGCATGGGGCATGGACTATAGATCGAGAAATAAAAACTTTATTGTTATTGTACATAAAATACAATGAAACTGTGTTTAGCATTCTCATCCCATCAGCATATAAATTATGGCATGGATATGTAATATTAAAAGTAGTGTACAGTAGCCTTTAAATATTTCACTTATTCCTCGGTGTGTGTGAGTTTGGACTATTTTACCCATTTCGCATACTATAAGAGATTTCTTTACCCCTTGTACAGTTATCAGTTCTTTTGTGGTGCCCAACCGAGGACAGTACTGTCCAACACAGCCGTGCTGATTACACTGAGCTATAAATGGCCCCAACCTAAGGCTTTCATGTCATATATAAAATTATCTGTGAAAAAAAATGCTATTAAGACAAGTAAAATTTGGATGTTTACAAAGCATCTTTATTACTACGACAATAAAAAATGGTTCATATCAAAACGGTATAGCCTATTTCATGCATGAACCTATAAATCATGAAACCTTAACAAAATCCTTCAATAAAAAGGAAAAAAATCAAAAGTCATTAGGTAAATCATAAGCTCTAGAAACATTTGTAGCCTATTTGAATTAGAAGACACTTCCTGCCCCTGTTGCTATTCATTTACCAGCAAAAGTCTGGGAGTTGCAGGTGTCATCTTGTGACCTGTTGTTTCAAAATGTCTCTCTCAAGCATTTAGCTGGCTAAAGTATTTCAAAGCTGCTTTTACCGACATTGCTTTAAATCGTCCACTAGCCTAATTTGACGCCCATTGCTAGCTAATGTGCATGCATGCATATCAAAGGTTCCAACATGCAATGGTGATGTCATCTCTGACGACCAAAACACTAGGCTATGAAAGGCTGTCAAACTCCCCATACCCCAACTTCCAATGTCCATGATCCTGGGACTTGATTCTGTTTCATAAACACACAGAGATGAGAGGACAAAGGAAAAAGGAAAAAACTCCTGGGAAAAAAACAAAGAACTAGAGTATCTGGTGAGTTGTGTACTCAGTACCATGACTGATGCAAGGTGAGAATTTTCTTTGCTCTCTGTCTGAGCTAGTCTTTAAGAGCAATGCTGATAATAGATAAATTAACTTAGACCTAAAAAAGAGTAGACAAGTGAAATAAAACAAGGAAAGACTGAGAAGTGGAAATGCAGTGATAATGTTTGATGGTGCATAGGTGTGTGTGTGTGTGTGTGTGTGTGTGTGTATGAGACCGAAGTTAGTGCACTATCAGTGGATTGTCTTGCTTTACACAAGGGACTGGAAACCGCATTATAAGCCATTGGGAAATCAAGTCCTTCCTGTTTTTTTTAGCCCTATTATATCCACCCCCTTTGGACCCCCTCCTAAAATAACAGTCTTTGGCTGGTAAATGCTCCACCCACTCCACCAGCTCGTTGCTGTCTTTGTCTTTCTACCTTTTAGTGCTGGACAGGTAGTGTAAGTAAGTTTATCTGGGTTTCTTTGCTGAAAAAACTGCCCATTGCAGCTGGAAAGGAGATTGAGAAGAAAAAAAGTTTTACAGGATGGAGAAGCAGAACAATAAGCTAAGAAAAGCTAATAGAGATAATTCAGGGATGGGGTTGGAGGTCACTGATTGGCATCTTCCACATAGTACATAATAATTTAAACAATTGTTAATATATAAACCAATTAGATTTGTGCAGCTTTAAAACGTTAAGCGGATGATAAAAATATCGACAAGGAAAAGAAAAGAGATCAAAGAGATGAATATCATCAAAAATTAACTGACCTGAAACCCTCATGAGAAAGTGTTAGCCAGCAACTTCACAAGCATGAGAAAAAAAAATAAATGTTGTATATTGTGTTCAGAACTGTTAGAATCAGAATTAATCTACTTTCTCCTGAGACTCCTGGAGGATTTGTGGTATTGCTAGTAAGGTGAAGTGAGTTATGCTAGTAATATCTTCCTCCTTGTTTAAGTGACGGTTTAGGTCAAAGAAGGAGAGGATAAATATTTTACAACCTCTGTCATGTATGAAACATGAGAAGAAGATAAACACAGGAGACGAGTTGATACGGAAAAGGAATTCCTTATGGTTTGGGGACTCATTCACTTTGAGGCATACCCTGTCCTATCAAAAGAAGACGCACACTTGTGCAGTAGCACTTTTGATGTGGTACACTTTCATTTGGCTCTTGATGTGTCGCTGAGGTAGATAGGTGAGACATACCCCTGCTGGAAGTACACACTTTGAAATGCTGTGCTGCTTTCACAGACCTTAATTAACCCAGCTTTTGACTAAATTGTCTTATTCTCTGGAGGCTGCAAATGTGGGAGTCTTGGGCAGGTTTTAATCCAAACTTCACTGCTGCAGTAGAGGATGCAACATCCAGTCTGTGTGGAATCAGTTGAGTTTATATAAAGGACAAAGGAATAAGTACAGTTTTGAGCTCAGTTTTGAATGATATGGGTGTTATAGAACTGGTATATTTCTGTTGAAATTACACATGGCTGTTTATAAATAATAAGCTATGGAGGAGGTATTTGGATGCTTTGCTTGTTCCAAATGGGCGTGTGGGACATACAAATGAATGTCTGTTACATGTATGCTCTTGCCAAATGAGTTCACACCATGCTGATTAAGCCTATCAGTGCCAGATAAATCTCTTTGTATTTTGCAGTATAACAGAGTTTCAAATCTGGTGTCTATGGCGACATTCCTGCTCTGGCAAACAATGATTGGTTTCAGAGATTGAGTAAGCTACAGCAACTAGGAGAATGTTGGAGCTCATGATAGAAAAACCGAAGAGGCTACCAAGAAAAGTTTGTGATGCTCCAGATTAAAAAAACAAAGCAAAAACCCTCTGCGTTCAGTGGATATGTTTGTGTTAGTTTGTACCTATGCACATACACACTGCGCAAAGTGACACTATCACACTTTAAACCATTCAAAATGAATTTATTAAATTCAAACTGTTAAATGAAAATGCGAAATTTGGTCACCAACTTTAAAGTCATATTTTACTGAAAAACCAATTTGAGCACAGGCATGAGCCCCTCACATTAAAGCACCATCATATTACATGTGTAAAACAAGAATATGTGCTTGTGCTACAGCGAAGACATTATGAACCCTTTCTATTCCAAGAGGTACAGCAAATACTCTCCCATGTACATAATTACGTAAGAGAGTCGAAGTCCTCATCACTAGCTATGTGGTGAGTACATATCAATCAACAATGAAGCCTTTACAAAGATCATGCCCCTATGATACATATATCACAAGTTCTCATTGAATGTCCAACCTATCGACAGAAACTTGGGTGTAAAATTTAACCTCATGTTTAAAACAACTTGTAATCATCAATCAATCAATCAATCAGCATCACAAAAATCAAATCATATCTCTTTCAACCTGATTTTGAGAAGAATATACTTTTATATCATCTCACTTAGATTGTTGTAATTTACCGTAGTATGGTTTGTGCCAAAAGTCAATGTAAGACCCTCAGTTTGTACAAAACGCAGCTGCTACAAAAACTAGAAGACAGGATCATGCCACCTCTATGTTAGCCTCTGTTCACTGGCTACCGGTCAGTTTTAGAATTGGTTTTAATATTCCACTACTTACTTTTAAAGCAATCACAGTTTAGCTCCCTGAATAGCTGCTCTCCGATGAACCAGAGCGCAGACTGGCTGGTCTAGTGGAAGTCTGTGCCTGAAGATATTTGACTTACAGAATCACTGACATATTTCAAATAATTTCCCAAGACTTATCTTACAAAAAAGGCTTTTTTAGCAAACACTGTTTTACTTCAATCAAACATCTTGTGTGTTTTATATTATTATTGTTTTTATCTCATATTATTATTGTTTTTTTTTATTCAATTTTATTTTTCCATCCTTTTATTTATTTTTCATTTCCATTTATTAAAAATATTTTTTTATCTGTCTCCTTGGTTTCAACTATGTAAAACTGCCTTACGAACAAAGTAAAAGAACTGATTTGCATTGAACCTGGTGGTTGGTTGCGGCATGGGCCAGGGAAGAACCCATTCGATTTTAGGAACAACCTGGTTCATCTATGAATTTGAATTTTTCTCCCTAAAGTCTAGTGTATGTTGTTTGACATTTGCCTTGGTGGAGTCCTGTGCTCTACTGAGTGTATTTTTTAATTGTTATTATGTATCAGTAATGAGTCTGAACAATATGAATGGTTGAATCCATGCAACCATCCATGAGTACAAAAACTGAGGAAACTAAAATTGGCACTTAGTGGAGCGCATACCTCCACCAAGGCCGAATATTCAGTGCAAATCTGGTCTGTACTTTTTGCCTAATCCTGCTGAAAAGTAAACAAACAAACAAACAAAAACACATTCACAGGTGAAAACATAACCTCCCTGGCAGAGGTAATAATAAACATACATCCTGTACATATAGAGAAAGAAATACTAATCGTGAGAACAATGGATATTTTGTAATAAGCAACTTTAACAGGTGAAATAACACAACTATAATATTTTTTCATTCTTCTAAAAATGATCATCTTGTCAAGGTGTAAAACCCCTAAAAACAAACAAAAATCGAAAACCAACAAAAAATCAAAAATTAGATTAGACATACAAATCCTGAACGAACACATGGAATGAATAAATCTATACAACGCAATGGATTAAAAAACAAAGCTGACAAAAAAAAAAAAGATTTTCTGGTGTGTTTCACTATGATTACAGAGAAATCAGATCTAACCTCAAGTCTGACTGTTACATTTCAATGCTGTGATGTTGGCACTGAAGTAATATATGTAAGTAGAAGAACACTGGCCTTCATATCTCCAGGGGCTACAGTGCAGTGGCTTATCACTGCCTCGAGGATTGTGAGCCCAGCCATTCCTGTGCTGCCAATTCTCAAAGGAAAGCAGCCACTTGAATAAATACATATATATAATCTGTGAGAAATGGGAGCAATTATCTAAAAGAGCAATTTAACTATCCAGAGGGTAATTTTCTTAAATACATTTTATTGAGGCTTTGGTGTGATGATGCATGTCTGTGATATATCAGTGCACTAGAGGAGATGACTGGATGGTTACAGCAGGGAGATTGCTCTGAGATGAACCTTTTTTTTCATACTGACAATTGGATGGTTGTGTTTGCCAGGATCCTGGGTCATGCTCCCCTCACGGCAAATACAAAACCATTCAAACATCTTATCTTTGTGTTCACAGGCCAAAGTGTCTCGGCTAAATGCAAAACAATACCATTTCAAAATTCAATCCACTCATCTTCTGCAGCTAAAGTCATGCTAAAATACAAAACAATATCTCAAATTGCAATCCATAAAGCAAACAGGGTGAAGCAGCAGCGGCACTGTAACCATTGGTCCAGAGAGAAGAGATCAGATGCTGCAGGCTCGCTTGAAAGGCCATGTGCCTGAGCGTGTACTAGTCACTTAAACCGGTGCTCATAAATGTAATCCTGTTTTCCATACATTCCCTGGAGAACACTGCCGAGAATACATTTCACCTCTCAGCTCCGGATTCGGCTGAGAACAATGGAGATGTAGAGGTCAGGCTTGTGAAGAAACAACTGCACTGAGGTCTGACAGGTGTCTGTGCTATGGTTGTGTCCCACAGAGCCTGCCCACGCTATGCAAACAGTGCTGTTCATTATAACTACAGAGTTGCTGTCATACAGTACATCTTTAAAGAAAGCAGCTTTATCTGCTTGTGGTGCTGCAGGTTTACTCATGTTGTCTACATTCTGTCATGTTAAGATTACAAACACAAGGCAATCAGGCTTTTGGGATTACCCTGCTCGAAGAGATTAAGCTGCTACATCTGTATTATTTTATGCACTAAATAACTTCTTTTAAATTCTCTGCTTAGCATTTCATGGTTATTTCTGGCAAGAGAAAGCACTGAAGACAATTCTCTCCCAACACTGCAGCTAAAATGCGTGGCAAAAAACAGGGTCATCTTGGTGTTGTCTTAGATGTTTTTGACCATTCATGAATCAAAAAGACACCGAGGAACTAATTCATGCATTACTGGCTCTGCAGCTATTAACCAGAATCATGACGAGAGAATGCATCCGTCTGGTTTTAGCTGTTCTGCACTGGTGTCCTACAACATTCAGAAATGACGTTAATGTCCTGCTCCTTATATATAGAGCCTTACACAGGCAAGGACCAAACTTTATCTCCAGATTTATTTATTAACTGCATTCCCTCAAGAAAGTGTAAATATAAGGTAAGCAGCTCGCAAGACAGTTTCAAAAGAAAGCTTAAAACTTTTCTCTTTTCCCAAGCATTTAAACAGCTTTGCACTGGCCTTGCACTTTGTCTCTTCTGCGTTGTTAAATTGTTTCAAACTTTATGCTATCTTTCATAATTTCTTACTTCTTATTTTCTGTTTTACATTCTCATTGTTTTTATTATTGCTTTTATCTTTGTTTTTAATGCTGCTCTTATTATTCTTAGTTAATTGTTTTATTTTGTTCTTTCCACCTTAACAATGGCATTTATCCTTGATAAATTATTAAAGGTACTCTATAAATTGAAATAAATATTTTTATAATTTTTTTCATTTATGTATTTGTAGTTGTTGGTTGTTGGTATTATCTGTTGTATCCTCCGCTGACCTTGTTACCTAAAAATTACCATTATTTTCTACAAGATGGTTATGTTTAGCATGTTCTGAGGGAAATGTAATTGCTTCTTCACTGGAACCAGTTTCTACTCCACAAAGTGCTTCATTGAAGGCATGGTGTTCTTCTCTCACATGCAGGACTCTGGAAACAGCTCAAAATACAAATATATTTTGTGTAATCATAATAATAGACTTACTATCACAGAAAGCAGTACATCTACTGTACATAACTGGAATTTTTATGAGACTGCCTTAGCATGAGAAGGGGGTGCTGAGGGGTCTTCAAAAGGATAAACATAATGTATATATGGTTTTCTACCTAAGAATAGGTGATTAGTCTGTGTGCCTTCAGAAAATAATCAAACAAAAATATCTTATGTCTTAATTTTAATAGTCCATCAAAAAAAAAAAAGAACTTTATGGAAAAAAGGGTGCACAGTGCTCAGGAGTGAGAATCAGGCTGTGTGCTATCTGTACATCCCCAGGTCCATTTGTGAATAAATTGAACTGGCTTTATGCTACCTGGGGACTTTTATCCCATAAATCTAATGTTTTCTTATTTTGTTGAAACGAAATCTCAGTGTGCTCGTGTAAGCACAAAGCAGCAACTAGGCCAGAGGTGTGGAGGTGAGGAGATAAAAACAACCACTGTGCAGATAAAGCACTGACAGCGGCTGGTCCTGAGGACGGGTGAGACAGACAAGATGGTGATCCACAGCATGACGTGTATTGAATAAAACACTACAAAGTAAGTGGCAGTCAGCCCATACTGTACATGTTAAGCCTGTAGGTTCAAGATTTCTTTTTTTGTATATTTTTTTCCCCAGTTTTGCAGTTTTGAATCTTGAGCCTGTGAAGGTTTAAACATCCTCTATCATATGGATCATACTGTTTATCCTGCTAAAATATTATTTCCATGCAAATTTCAGATTTGTGACACTACCATGGGCCTGGAAATGGGTATAGACAATAGGAACAGGTCACAACCAGTGTCAAAGTGTTGTTGAATTGTCCCTTTATATTTACCCATCTCAACCTTACCTTTTTTAGTCCTGTTTATGTTACCAGTAAAATCTATGCAGCAATTATGAGTTAGCAGATTTGTTTTTTTGTTTTTTGTTTTTTTTTGTATAACATTGCTTATTATGATAAAAAGTAAAAGATTGGGATATGGGGGATATTCAACAATGACCCGGCAACTGTCAACTTCAAATTTCATCATGCATTGCATCATGCAACAGAAGTGTCAGTAACAGCGGAGCTTAGCTAATGTGAATGTTCTGTACTCAATCCAAACATGTATCTTCTTTAAAATTAGTTGCAGAAATATCTACTGTTTGATGCCTCCCTTCCCTTTTCCATGAGTGGATCAAGAGCAGACTTCTCAGTTACATATTGCTCTTTAAGACATGAGTATTATTTATAAAGAAAATCAGCAATTCTTAAAATCCTTTCAGTGGCAGCCTGAGCAATACAGACAGGTGAGCTGCAGGCTCTCACGTGAGCTCCGATGTACTACTGAAAGACCCTGTTCAGCAGCTAAATGAAATATAATACAAGAATAAGTTGCTTGACATGATTTAAAGATGAGAATAAGCATCGCTGTGGGTTTATTATAGAACTCTTGAACTGTGTTGCACAAATCAACAAAACGAAAGGAGAGAGCTACAGAATCTCAGGTGAGATTAAGAATAGCTCACAACAAATAGTTGGTTCAAAGTAGCACACTATCTCCAGGGTTTTACCTATTGATTTTATTGTAACATTTTCTTGAAAATCTATCATGTCAATACTTCTATTAATTAAAAAAAAAAATATATATATATCTGTTTGAAAGAGGAAAAAAAATTCTCCATTTTAAAGGAAGTATCAGCAAAAATATATTCACATATTCACAGGTGCACATATTATTTGGCTATCTGACAAAAAAAAAAAAAAAAACCCTACCAATAAAGCCATTTCCATGCCCTTGGATTCTGTATCTGTGCATGTAAGACAACATCAGCCCTCCAAAATCCATAGTCTCCAAGTCAATTGTTTAATGGAGCGAACCTCATCAACTGATAAACTAACACCATTTGTCCACATATTTATAATTTATCAGGTGGTCTATCATTGGTAAATACATCACAGGAACTGCATGATGAATTAGACTTACAGGAAAGCCGCTTATGTAAACAGTGAAAGTCTGTGTTAAAGGATAATTGTGGTTTAATACAACTTGAATGTTATTTTTGTAGTTTTAGTCAACCTTTCATTTGTCTCAAGAATATCTGCAGGGATACAGGAAAACCTTGACTAGTCCAATGAAGCAAGAAACACAAGTAGTCAGAGGATCAGGCAGTTTGTAAAAAAGCATTTTAGCCAGATCTTACCCACATCATTTAGAGTTGGAGGTGAAAATGAATATGCCTGAAAAGTCAGGTATTATAATTCACTTCAAAATTATGCTGCTTCAAAGCCAAAATGAAATTGCTACATATTTGGTCAAGACAACTAAAGCATGACAACCAGCAAGTAAAAGCTTGCCGGTGACATTGCTTCTTTTCAGCCTCATAAAGTTAAAACTAATTTTACTTAGCTTATTTTCCCTTTTAATGCATCTGTCATTCCATCTTTAACAAAAGATGCTAACAAAATTGAGCAAGACTCCATTTAGAGATGTGCAGTGCATACCTGTCTTAATGCGCTAAATGCAATGGTTGGTTGGTGGAGATAACATTAATGTGAGTGAGTAACATCAGACATGAATAATAAATAAGGTGCTTGTGTAGGCCTCTATATTTAGCATAACATGATTTTCCCCAGGGCTTATTTTGGTATGTATTCATTAGTAGACATGAGATGAATCAACAAACAAAATCTGTCAAGAAATAAAGACTACTCATATCTACTGCAGTGCAGAACGTTAGTCAATGTTACCTGGCGGATAAAGACAGCATTCACTATTGGTCAATCTGAAAACCTCCTCTTTTAGTTTGGCGGAATATTAAAAGGATATGAAGTGAATCAGTGACAACCAGCATGCCAGTGCTTTTTTTTCTTAGTTAATTTATTTTGTCAGTTAAAGAAGGAGCTAGTAAGTTGTTAGTTATTCAGATAATAATAACATAATAATAACAACTCAATATTAAAATACTAAGAAACTAATCTGAGATCTCATGCAACACAGTGATAACATCAAATCCTCAGCTCGCTCGGTCTTGTAAATATCATAATTTCAGTATGTGTGATCATAGAAACCATATAATTCAATGTTAAAGGGCTTTGTTACAAAAAAAGATCATCTCTCCATCACTGTCACATCACAGATAAAATAATCTAATAATACTTCAAACCTACTTATACTGTTGTTAGCCCAAATTAAAATGCAAGATGGAAACACATTTTAATAAAACTTAAATTTATTGTGATGGAATTAACTTATAGGGCTTTTATAGGGCTTTATTACTTGATCTTGAAACATCTGAGGAAGTAGAGCAAGAGAAAAAAACCTCTGCCCAAAGATCTTTAGTGACAGAAAGTCATGTCACATTCACAGAAGACGAGGTTGCACAGACTGATGATGTTGATACAAACAGCACAAAATCTGGGAGTAAATATGCATTTAAGAGTAGATAGAAGCTGCAACTCTGGACTTCAGGAAACTGGAATAAATTTTCTCAGGTGCCACCCAAGAGAAAACTATTATTTTCCCTCTCCAAACCAAAAACGTAATGAGCACAAGTTATTACCAACACAAATAATGGCAACCAAAATTATAGTAAGACCCAATTTGTGGTAAATAGGAATGATTCTCTCTGCTCGTGGTCTTTGTAGCAGGTGGGAAATGCTGTAAATCAAAGGCTGTAGACGGGTATTATATTGCTGTTTACCATTAACCTTAGTTAATTTAGTTTGATCTCTTTGAGACTGCTACATTGAGGTGACAATTTCAGTCCAGCCTTCGGGTTTTCTGAAGGCTCCACTATCATCAGCTCTGAGGAGCCAGGCCCTGAAGTGAGAGACAGCTTTTGTCTGTCTTTTCACCATGAGGGCTATAACAGAACTTGCATCTCCTCTGCTTGTTGAAAATGTTTAGCAAAAGACCGTAAGTATGTTAGATATACTGCATAATTGAGGCTTATTTTCAAGGTAGTAGAGTTTCTTTGTTCCACTGCAGAGTGAAAAAATCTAAACAATGGAATAAACCCTGCATTGAATTTTTAAAATTACAGACTAGGAAGTTGTACCATTTTCATACTGAATTAATGCTGAGTGGTGTGTATTGTCCAATTGTGCTAAGTCTAATTCAGATGATTCTGGAAAAAAATAGCACTGCACAATTCTGTGAATTATTGCATGGGGTAAAACAAACAAACAAACAAACAAACAACAAAAGAAAAGACAATTGTAAAGCATAGTGATGGTATTTGGGGTTGTCAGGTATATTTGTTGTCATGAATTCTGATAAAAAAAAAACCCAGAAAAACAAAAAAAAACCTCTCCCAGGGCCAATTTACATCTCAATTTAAAGTTTCAAAGGCAACTGCGCAGAGAATGTTTGGGAGATTCTTACAAACCAGGTCATTTTCACCCAAGTAAGACAGGGCTTCACCCGAAGATCATCTTTATTGTGACAGAACATCATCTGCATGTAAGATCTAGCACAAAGCCTGTTCTGCGGAGGCATGTCATCCCTCCAGCTATATGTTCTTTTGTAAGAGACTGTATTTTCATGCCGACCTTAAACAGACACTGAAGCTCTGCCAAGCCTATTTGGAGTCCAAGGAAAAACAAGTAGTGCTGACTGCATGACTTTCCCTGCACAGTCATTAAACCCCAACAACACTGAACAGCTCTGGCAACATGTGAAAAGGCAAAAAACACTGGAACAGCATGAAGCCTGCTCTGGGATGGTCCGACAGAGCAAGAATAATGTGGATTCTCAAATTCTGCACAAAAAAACACACAGAATACACTACCACACAAGTGAATACAATCTGAAAAAAAGTGTCTCTGTTGTAAGGAACCACAAGGTGTTCAATATTAGATAAAAGATTAATTATGCAATGAATATACATATGAATAAAGCCAATATAAATGAAACTATATTTTGTGAAACAGTTAATCAAATTTAAAAAGCTTATCTCATTATTATGAAATGTTTAGTTGTTGTTTTATTTTCATTCCTTTTTTTTGTTTTTATTTCATTGTGATTTTTAAAAAATTCATTATGTTGCCTTTCACGTCTATTTGTGTGAAAGTGATGTCACTTTCAGCCAATCACATCTTGTGACTATTAAGCAAACAAGCTCAACAACTGCTATCAAATGTAGCCGGGAATTAACCTCTGTTTTCGTTTGGCCTAACAAGGCTGCAAATGCGACCGAACAAGCCAGCTCACCAGCCTGGCTGTGTTGTGAGCTTGATTTATTACTCAGCATCACAGTGAAAAGTCAGCATTAACGACAAAAGTTGGCTGGTTAAGTCAGAATCACTTCAGCAACCTTTTGATTCAAAATGTGATCGTGAGAAGAGACAAACAACTCTGGGGAGCTAAAGGACAGACGGTCTTCATCTGTGGTTGCTCTGGCCGTCAGGAGCTCGCAAGCACTGCTAACACTGGCTCTTCACTGTGATGCTGAGTAATAACCAAGCTCACGACCAAACAGAGGAAGCTGCTCCTAGAAAGTTTAACAAGAGGGTGGCAGAGCATCATAACCAGGTTTTGTCCATATCTATAAAACTTAGCAACACTCTTCTCTTTTTTCAGCTTTCTAGTCGTCGATATCTAAAAGCTTGTCTAGCATTCTCCCCTCTCTGTTCTGCTGCCATTACAGACATCTGTAATACACTTATGACTTTTATCAAGGTTTTATGTTGATAATCATGATGAGGACTCATGGGAAATTGTGTTTGTTAAAAGCTGCTAAAAAACAAACACTGAATAAACAAGGATACAAGAATAATTAAAAAAACAAAACCAAACACTGGCCTCATCTGAACACTTGAAGCGAGCCAAACAACATACTGTTGAGAAAGGCTGTTGATTTATTTTTTCGTCTTTAGAATTGCAACAAATTTATTAAGAAAATATCAATACAGAAATATATATATATATATATATATATATATATATATATATATATATATATATATATATATATATATATATTTAAAGCAATTTATTTGCACTTAATCATACCGCCCATCACACAATCACATAAATAATTAATATCATAATAACACCACAGTATTGTGGTTGTATTCTTCTACAACTGCAAAGGCTGAATACAGTATATTTTTATTGCACAGAGGCCATACAGAGGAGCAGTGTTCATTACGACTAACATGATATATATTCAAACACTTGGACAGGCCTGGATTTTAACAGCACACGAACACATTTTTAAACCACATTAGGCCTGAAATGTATTCTAATAAGCTGAAGTGCCTCTGTCCACTTTAATAAGTAACCACAGATTACTCTATTTTTAGAGCAAAGCAATTCTGTGAGAGATTCAAATTATACAAATTAATGCCTACATTTGTACAGTACAAACTACAGTTCAGTGTTGTACTCCACTGACATAAATTGCTGTTCTAATTATAAAGTTAAAATACTTTTGTACAAGTGGTTATACTGTTTCATTTGGAAGTAGAGGTTTTGCTCCCAACATGAATCTAAGCACAGCATTACAGATTTGGCAAAAAATGCAGTCTGTTCCCCTGGAGCCTGAACTTATACAATACTTTTTTTCTCTAATAAGTCAGAATCAGAAACACCTCAGTCAAAATGTCTGCAGTGATAATGTTTCATGTTACTTGAGCAGAGATTTTGAAGATCAATACATTTCACATTTAATGGGAAAGATTGGTGCATAATAGAAGAAGCAGCATGCACATATCATGGCCTGTAGACAGATGGATTGTTAGAGAAAAAGTGAGATGTTTTTTGAATTCATTTTAAAGCTGTATATACTTGTGTTTTGATATTAACAACTGGTCAATATAAAAGGTTTTGCCCATAGTTAAGAATCCAGAGAAATGTCAGGTGACTCTACATTACTCCTCAACTCTATCAAATGTTTCAGTGTCATTCAGCTCATTGTTTTGGTTATACGGCCCCACAATGCTCACTCTCAACACTCATCAACCTCCTTTCCAGCTGCAGGAACCAGCTAGCAAATCCACTGTACACTTCCTTCCCAGCAGACCAACAAGTCAGTGAATAAATAGTGAACACATTGGAGATATTGGGAGCAAACAAGCCCTATATATGGGTCAGTGTAGAACAAAATAGGGAAAAAGGGACAGTGAATTTGGAATTAAATTTATCTGTGAGTGGTTATCTTTGCTGGGAGGATGTGTAAAAAAGGAGGTAAAAATATCATAAGGTTTCATATAAGTATCATATAAATCATATAAGTTTTTTTGTAATGACTTCCTGCTCATGTGAGTATGTTTGTTTGGACAGTCGAAAAGTTTTATTGCAATTTCTTTGTCCCAGAAACAAACCTACATGTGGCTAATAAAAGGCATGATTTTGCTGTGGCTCAGCACCTAAACACTGTTTTGGAAAACAGAAAGAGGAAATATTGCCCTAAATAACTGTGGAAGGCACCAACTTCCAAAACTGTATGGGCTGATTACATGGGTTCAGGAGAACCAAGGGAAAACCATTCTCTGGAATTGAAAGAATAGTAGTTGTAAATGTGGAAATGTGAACAACTGTTTAAATACTGCAGAACACAATGCACATCACAGTAACAACAGTAACACTGCAGTGACACAGATAAAATGATGACAATGATAATTCTTCTCTTATTTTCAATAACTACCTCTTTAAGAAAGTGTAATAAAAGGACCACGATCCTTGGGTCATCTTCTATGACAATGTATAATTACAATACGCTGATATCAGTTACCTGTTAGTGACTCACTGTTTGACACTGGATAAAACTTTATTGAAACATGTTCTGAAATACAGTTGTAATGGTAACTGTTTGTTGCAGAGGAGTGCTGAGAGAATGCCCTGGGTTCGGTAAAGATGATTTGCAGGGGACATCTGGACAACCAGGGAACAGGATGAGCAAAAGATCTGGATCTGCAAAAAGCAGTGCAGCAGATACATAGGGGAAAAGAAGATTTGGATTTAAATCGCTAAGATCATACATTATTGGCTGGAGCAGTTATGCAAAAACAATCTCAGCAGGTACAAGAGCAGGAAAAAAAATATGTAACTCAACTACAGTAGTGTAGGTTGCCTTTGTAAGTAGCCAAGACTGCTAGGTGACTGGAGGTAATCTCTGAATGTAGGTCTGATGATAGGTGAGTTGAACTGCACCACTTGACCAAACAGACTTTGTGGTTATGGGCTGAGCATTTTTGATGGGAAGGACTGAGGATTTTTGTCTCATCTTTAGCTGTGTAGTTGCTTTGGCAAGGGATTGCTTCATGGCCAGCAAATCTCAGAAGACACATGATGAGAGGTGTTGAGGACAAATTGAGACAAACAACCAGTCAAGCTAACATTCACATCTATGGCAGTTTAGAGTCGCCAATTAATCTGTAAAGTTTTGGACTGTGAGGCAACAATGCTAACTACTAAACCACCGTGCCACCCCCACAATGAATCAAGTATTGATATATTGATATTAATTATGGTACATGTGGAACCTTTACTACCGACTGGAATTAACCGGTTTATATGTTTGTGTGCTTTCCAGACCTTCCTAGACTGTCACGCAGATGTTACATTACAACCATCCGGCAGTTTGTGACTTACCTTAGGATGAGTTTCTCCTATACCTGTAAATCCCATAAGTCCAACATGTGTACAAGTGTTATTGGAAGGGAGGATGACATTTAAACAAATTGTCACCTAATCTGTCTTGGTAAGGACAGCACTTGATAGGTGAACTTGGAACTTTGAGGGAGATAACTTCTGAAATGTCACCCACAATGAAAAATAACACAATGGTTCCCAGATAAACGAAATATATACTCTGTGTTCCCAAGGGAGTCTGGTGCTGCCATGAGTTAGGTGGACTAACTACATCACAGCCCAGTAAATTGTGAGATTCATGCTCAGTGTGGATATTTTTAAACCGTTTTTTTTTTTTTTTTTTTTTTTTTTTTATTGCAAGCATTTACTTACCAATCAGATATTTTTTATGTTTTCGCTTTTTGGTTTCATCTAAATTAAAACCACTCAGTACTGTAATGTCTCCTCATTTTCACACCAACCATACATTTTTCATGATTTTAGAAAGATCCACAGCAAAAATAATCAACCTCTCTACAGTGAGAAATCAGTACTTGTGTCTCTCAAGGCAACTAGATGTACAGCATGGCAAGGCAGACAGTAACAGATCTAAGAGGGATGAAACAATTGAAATACTGATAACACACTGGCAAGTGGCCTCACTCTAGGAGTTATAGAGGAGCCGGCTCGTTATCTACTTCAAAAATGGCTTGACCTAGGAAAAGATACATGCAGAGTTAAAAGCAGGAACAAATCCCCCCATCCCCTGTTCTTCCCCATGACTGACAGTTGTTGCAGTGGAAATACTGGGCTCCAGGCACTGCCAGAAGCAATAAAATCTTCATTGATTCTGATCCAATTTGTGGCAGCTGGGATACAGACTTTGTGCATTCACTGAAAAAGACAAGAGTTTTAGAATTGGCATTCTGCAAGGTGCTCTTGGAGTATGCAGGTGGGCAGTGTCGCATTTGGAGGATCGATGGGTTTTTCTGGTAAGGTAGGAATCCACTTACACACACACTCGTCAATCAGCGGCTCTCCAAGCCAGGGCAATAGTGGACTCTGCGCTGAAAATGAAACTCAGCACTCTAATTCAGCAGTGTATAGCCATTGCTCACTGAAGGCTCTGCTTTCACATGTCAGCTCCGGCACATGTACCCGCTGTAATTGGGATGGAAAGAGACCTCTGTGGTTTGTACTATTCTGCTGGTGAAAATAATTTGCTGTTTCTACTTCGAAAATGAATAGAGTGATGTAACACTGGTCCCATTCCTCAATCATTTAACATTGTATGTCGCCTGGGACTCTCTTTCTGACTCTCTTTCTAATTATTGCAGTAATGATGCAACATACACATAAGAGAAGCCTCTTGTGCTGCATTAAGGAGGTAATGGACATACATGTTTGTTGTATATAAGTCTATAATGTAGAGAAAACTGGTTTTCTAAACAATCTGCCTACTTCACATGTACCATGAGCACTGTATTCAGTATGTTTTTCCACCAAATTTGCATTATCACACAATTTTCCTCTTATCTTGTGACTACATGGTGAGAAGCAGTAATTGAGATACATCTTGCACTGCTTTTTTTGCCATACCAAATGGCTTATATAGCTAGTTTTACTGCAGTGGCCCCACAAACTAATGCTTCCTCAAGCAAATAGGCAGTCTAATGCTGAGTAATCATGGCCATGTACCTGCAGCGCATCTGGAAGTGCCGTGTAAACATATAGAGAAGTGCCAAAAATCATCAGATTAAATGAAATGCCAATACAAACACCTTAGAGGTGTCACTTATTTCTGGAAAGCTGTCCTGTGGTGCATTAATTACTGTAATAAAAACAAAAGAGTCTTTCCCCCAGTGGCTGTACTAAAGCACGCCTTTAAGAAAAAAAAGTCATGTTTGAGAGATTAGAACTTCATCCAGTGTAATGATTTCCAAATGAATTTTGTGGGTTGTGGAACATGTGGAGCGATTTCAAAATTGAGTCATTAATAAGTCAAAACTAAATTGCAAAAAAGTATCTTCAAGATAATGGTAAGACAGAAATAGCCAATGACTGCTTGCTAAACCCTGCACCTCCCAGATAATGTTGCTATGGGTATACAATTTTCATCATCAATGGATTACTGAGCTGGCCTGTTGGGCACAAGCCCAGGGACCCAGGTCATCAGAGAGCACAAAATAACCACAAGGAGGTGCACAATGACCACAAACACTTTGCATCTTCATGTTATCCCATCTTTCTGTTGTCAAGGAGACAAAAAATCGACTAAAAAAGATGTATAACAACCACAAAGCGGCGAAAAATTAGGTAAAATTACCACAAAGAGACATAAAAAAACTTCTCTGGTTGTGTTAATTTGGGGTCTTGCTCCTGTGTAGAAGAGTTGGCTTCTTTCATGTTGTTTCCCAGCGGTCCAATGGGGGTTGACAAAATTTTTCAGCAGCTGTTTTATACATAATCCCTCATTTTCAGAGGCAGAAAAGTAACTGGACAATTATTATTTCATGACAAAGGTGCAAATTGGTAACACTCAAGAACAGAGATTAGACCTTACCAGAAAACATCTAAAAAAGCCCTGAATAGTTCTGGAACAAGATTCTCTGCACAAAAGAAACCAAGATGAACTTGTACCAGAATGATGGGAAGAGAAGAGGATGGAGGAAGAAAGGAACAGCTCATGGTCCAAAGCTTCCACATCATCTATCAAACATGGTGAGGACAGTGTTATAGCATGGACAGGTATGGCTGCCAGTGGAAGTGGGTCACTGGTGTTTATTGATGATGTGACTGATGCTGATAGAAGCAATAGCATGAAATGTATAGTTCTATACTATCAGCTCAGGTTCAGCCAAATGCTGCAAAACTGATAGAACGGTGCTTCACAGTAAAGACGGATAGTGACCCATACCACACTTTGAAGGCAACCCAAGAGCTTCTCAAGGCAACGAGATGAAATATTATTCAATTACCAATTCAGTCATCTGACCCCAACCCAAATGAACAGGATTTTAATTTACTGAAGACAAAACTAAGGGCAGCAAGACCCACAAACAATCAGCAACTGAAGTGAAATGAGGTAAAGGCCTCGCAAAGCATCTCAAGGGGGGAAACCCAGCATTTGGTGATGTCTGTGGGTTCTGCACTCCAGACAGTCATTGACTGCGAAGGATTTTCCTCCAAGTATTAAAATGATCCTTATATTTATGATTATGATGGTTTATCCAATTACTTTTGCACTTTCTGAAAAGAACCAGTATTGTTCATGTATTGCAGGGTACTTAGGCCTACTATTATAGTATAATATTATAAATAAATATGAAATTGAAATGTTAAATTATGCTTTAAAATTCATAATTTTAAACTGTTTTTTTTTTTTTTTTTTTTACTTTTACTACCTGGAAAAAAAATACACCACCCTCCAAACTCCTTATGGAGTATTTCTCTTTTTAGAGCCCGATACAGAATCTGTTGACATGTGGTGAAATCTAAGCTATCATTTATCATTGCTTTTCAGCACCGATGTTTGGAGAACAGCCAATTATGAAACCCACCAGTCCAAACGAAAAAGCACCACATTTACATTGTTCCTCAATGTCCCTACTCTTACTCTTACAGAGTTCCAGCACTACAGGCAGCATGGATGCTCTCTCTACTTTTTCCCTGGAAGTGACTGTTTTCATGTGTGGCATGCTTGTGAAAAATTATCCTCATTTGCACTCAATATAGGATTAGAGTCATTAAGCACCAAAACTAATATTAAAATAAACCCACATTCCATAGAGACAAACTGACATTAAAAAAAAGCTTAAATGAAGATGAGCTTAGCAAAAGGTGTTAATTACACCCTATAAAGCCGCATTTTTTAACAGATTAAACAAACATGATACAACATGTTAATTAGTGGGTTTTAAAGGTGCTGGTGTATGTATGTTTGAACAGAGCCTGGGTATTTCCTAAATAATCAAACCTTTTTTTGACATTTTTAAGGGATGTAGTTTAACCGCAGCTTAAAATCTTATTTTTACTAACCTCTAGTGATCATGCTACTGTCCCTTGTAGCTGAAGGTGCAACACATCACATCTAACTAAAATGTTAACCTAATGGGGGTTTTGTAAATTCATTCACCATTACAGTTGGCAATATAGAGTAACAAAACTGTTACACACAGTCCAGGTTCATACAGTGAAAATGTTCCGACCGTCATCCTGAAAAATCCTGAGCTTTAATTCCGTTTCCTCTGTCCTGTCAACTTTAGAACTGCAGTTTTTAGTTTTTAGTAAGTTACTGCATCACGTTCTGGCTGTGTCCGTCTGCCTGAGACAATTCTGACAAGTCCAGGAGCCATGTGTCTCCCATCTGGTTCTATTCCCCTCTCCACCATCTTTGCTCAGTGATATGCATTTACCCTCAAATATTAGCATCCATCGTGATAAGTTTCTGCCAAAATGCGATTGTACACATAACATACATTCACGTCACACATCCCACTTCAGAGAATTTTAGAAATAAATCTCATCCCATCCAATAAATTGTTAAAGAGCGTTTGTGCTGTGGTGGAATGAGTGTTATTCTCCAGAGAGCGCGGCTCAGTCAGATGTTAGGGTGAAACGTTACCTACCTGGGAAAGTCAAGTGTGGCTCAGAGAAGAGGCGACAGACAGGAAGCCTGTTTGATCACTCCTGTGTCTCCCCTTCCAGGGCTCGCACCTGATTGATGGAGGCTGTCGTGTGCTATACAGATCAATTTTTCTCCCGCCACTTCATATGCTAAGGCTAGACTGTAAGCAAACATGCTGTTGAGTTACTGAGTACCAGCCGCCTTCAGTTGTCCCTACTACTTCATGTCAGCCTTGATCTGTTGGAGGAAACTTGCTGTCCTTCTTCCACTTTTTAAAAAATTGAAAATGACGTAGGTACCAGTACCTTTAGCAGAGATGGGGCGGGTAATAGTAAAAACCAGTCCTTGTAATGTATGTTGCATGAATCATTGCCATGAATGGGACTCAGCGGTAAATATTAAATACGCAATCCTTGGCTTTAAGTCGGAAGGCCCTAGGTGTTCCTGGAATGGCCATTGGCTGTAATACTCCTGCCTCCTCCTGAATTAGGCTGTCAGAGCTCTATTAAATGCAGAAAGAAACGGAAGATTTGATAAAGTCTGCGCCAGTTTCTCAACAAGGTATGTTTAATGAATGTGTGCTACTGCAGCTGATTTCCAGTCTGCTTTTAGCTCTCAGATGGTTTATTCATAACAGACTTATGTTTCCCTATTTTGCATGCCATTTACTTTTTTCTATTAGGGTGTTAGTCTCTCCAGGATTGAAGCTTGAGACCTGTACATTTGATGCACTGTGGTGGCTTAAGTCTTAATTTCATTAATATCTCAGATACCCACTGCAAATTCATTAGAAGAAAAGATTATACTTACACAGGTATGGTAGTTTGGAATACGTTGCACTGATTAATGAACTTTACAGTTTGTTTGTTTCATGCACAGGCATTTCAAATATTGTAAGGGACATCAACACATAGAATACTTTTTCACAGAGTGACACCATGCAGCAGTGATAAATGATTGACAGGAAGGAAACACTGCTTAATTAATAGCTCTCTCTGAGATGGCTCGTAGTGTTTTCATCCCTAATTAGTGTTTGTTTTTTTGTTTTTTTTCAATGCACATAGAAATAAAAGGGTTACAGTGCTAGCCACCACAGTTTGGATCACTCAGATGTGTGGATGTAAGCACTTCTGCCTAAGGTGAATCATGATCGAAGAAGAAAATGTTGTTTCTTAGCCTTAAAGGTTACAATTGACATACAATATGTTGCCCAAACAACAACCTGTCAGATTTAAGTTTACTGTATTTGCAATATTTCAGTTCTTTTGTAACTTTATAAGATGTGGGGCTCTGAGTTTGACCTGCAGATGAAAGTATCTTTCCACAGATTGTAAACTTTTTAGGTAAGGATTAAGGTCCCCTGTGGAGTTTTTGACACTATCACTATGGAACATTATGTTTATGAGTGGGTCCCCATTTTATTTGTTTACATGAACTTGTGCATGCATAAAGGTGATGTGTATGATAGTCCAGCCAATGGTATCACAATATTCTGCTGACAGCCAACTAAGATTAATGTGAAGAAACTCACTAATGCACCTTAAAGTGGAGTGAGGAAGGAGATTGCCAGCAATGTAATCCAGGACATGGTGCTAAGAAGAAATGCACTGAGAGAAGTCTGCGAAGGTTGATGTGGACTGTACAAAAAAAACACCACGCAATACATCTGAAGAGCTTCAGGTTGACCTGAAATAATCTGAAGTGATGGTTTTAATCTGTAATATACGTTGCACACTAAACCAAGAAGGGCTTAATGGTTTAAGGTCAAGGAGAAAATGCCACATTTAAAAGAAAGGGAAACCTTTTAGGACAAAATGTTTCAGTCATTGTCAGAAATTGTTATTGAAGTGAAAGGCTTTGTTGTCTCAGTAGGACAATGACCCATAGCAAACATCCAGTAGCACAAAAGAATGGTTGAAAAGGAAAAGATAGACTTTTTTTAAACTGACTGAAACCTTTGGGGAAAGCTGAAATTTGCTATTTTAAAAAGGTCTTTTGAAAAGGTCTTAAAAAGGTCAAACCTATAAGACCTTGAACACACAGCAGGGGAAGAGTGGCAGAAACTACCAGCGGGCAGTTGCAAGAAGCTTCTAGATGGCTACAAGAAACATTTGGTGGCTGCCATTGTTGTCAAAGGCTATGCACCCAAATAATAGTGACGGGTGCCAAAAACTGTGTCTGGGGTTCATTATGTGTTTGTATTTTTTCACTATTATGCAAGTTTTCCTATTATTTAGTAACCTTGGACAATTTATTGGAATATTTTGATACAAAAAATTGGTTAACTTGCATTTATTTCTGAGGATATTCTAAATTCTGTACTTAAAATTCCGGACTGCCAACAATTTCAATCAGAACAGTATTTAATCTTTCTATAACTTTGAGAAAGCTATACATGATCCCATTAGTATGATATTGTAGCAAAATATATGTATATTAATCATCAGTGAATGTTTTACATTCAGTATAAACATTTATAAACAGCAATTTTGTTGTATATAAATGTAACCTTTAAGGAGAGAGGGTTGCCTTGAGACAGTGCCTCTCTCCAGGCCTAGTGCTGGTCCAGGGGGTAGGAGCGCAACATGAAATAGGAAAGAAAGTTCCCGCCTTGGTCCCAAAACCAAAGTTGGGACACTGATTCATCGACAAAGTGATACAATTTATTACTACCACAGGCGAAAAGAGAGGTGACAGTACTTATAAGCTATATCTTACGGGTGAACCAAGGCCAAACAATATACAAAAGAAAATTATCTCCTCTAAAAACTGCTTACCATCCCTACAAAAGGAAACAAATGATATTTACTAAACCTGGCTCCGAAAGATAAAGCAAAATCAGGAGAAAACAGTTCAAAAGACAATGGCAGTTCAGTCCTACAGTTTTGGTGCTATTTACAACAGATCAAATTGATTCATTTAAATAAAATCAAGATCTATTTACAACAAATAAAACAAAACTCACAAAAACAAGAGCACTGGGCCTAGCAAAATCTTAAGATCATCTCAAAGAAGGCTGGAAAGAAATCACAGGTTTGCAGGCCTAACACAGAACTGAGATGCTGCTGTCAGGAGTCCATCACAGGAGAACTAGAAAATCCAGGAATTTTAAATGGCAGGATGTTGCAGGGAAGATATCCAGTGGTCAACACTCCACATGCCAAATCCGACCATCCAACCAGTCTGGAGGAGACCCAAGGTGGATCCTCAGGGCTCTTTACAGGAACAGAAGACACACTCTCTCATAAAAAGAGAAAAACTAGACACAGGTCAACAATACAATCGAGGCCGTACCAGAACTGTATGGCCCCGTGGCCATACCAGAACTATATGACCTCGGTTGGAAAGGAGTCTTAAAGGCAAGGAGCCTTTAAGACTCCTTAAAGGAAGGAGTTTTAAAGGCTAAAGTCAGGGAACATAAGTTTCTGTGCACAATAAACACCACTGATCATATAAAAGATGCTCTAATCTGGATATGCATCTCTTGTTACTTTCTGGTGGTATTAACATTGGGGTAAAGTATTAGTACTAAGTTTGTTTATTGAAGCAAAGTTTTTTACATTTAATGCTAATTTATATATCTTCTCAACTATTTCAAAGGCAATTATATTTTAGCTGCACTACATTTATCTTACAGCTGTAGTTACCGGTGATTTTGCTGATTTGCAGGTATTTCACAGTAGATTTTGTGTACGAAGCATATGAACAGTTTATAAAATATGATGCATGTTGTATCTTAAACTATCCAGTCATATGTAAAGTAGTTAAAATTACCACCAATATTAAAATGCTGCTTAAAGCAATTTACTTACTGAAATACATCTAACAGCATCCTCTGACTGTCTCAATGCAGTTATCCATTTGACTGAAGAAGGGCTCTGACGAAAAAGTTGATATATTCAAGTGCGTTGGCACAAATTGTCACTGTGGGCTCATAGCCATTACAGTTTAGCATAGGAGCATATGGGAACTTTTCCTTGGGCTTTGCTTCTTCGGCATCTTGGAGGCTGCCGTACTTTACTGCTAGATATTATTGGCCTGAGGGAAGGATTGCAGTTACTTCTTTGAGGGAAAAAAAGTCTGGTTTTCTAAAAACTATATTTACAGATACAGTTAATATTCTCCCACAAACTGCCAGAATTGAACATCAATCAAAGATCAGGCAGAAGAAGACAATGATATTTATTTATTTATTCATTTTTCAACATAAGGCAGTGTTCATATACCTAAAATATCAGGTATCTATAAACATGATCTTGCACTGAGGAATTCTTTTTTTTTTTGTCTTTTCTTTTACATACCTTTTTAACTTTTGTTACACTGGCATTATCATAAAAGCACAGAAGCCAATTTCTGCACAAATCATTTGCAAGGTCAATTTGAATGTGCAAATCTTTTTTTTTTTTTTTTTCACTCTTAAAGTAAATATTGTTGCTACAGTAGTGTGTGCACTGTGCTAGTGCTACTTTTACTGCGGTAGTCAGGCTAGGTGATCCTTAATGAAAACCTAACAAGTTTGTAAAAGAAAAAAAGAAAAAAATAACATCAAAAAGACACCATTTTGTAAGTAAAGAAGGCAACAGACTATGTGAGTCATACTTTGCAACATGTTGACTTTAATTTCTGAGACTCAGAAATGACCTTGATTCAAAGACAGAAATCCTGTGATGCAGCCATGAATTTTGGGCTGCACAAAATTTTGGGGCACTACATTCCCTGCTGGCAAATAAACAAACTTTCCTCACATCATATATTACAACCTCACCTTCACTCATTCAGTCAGATGCATCTTCATTTCAGGAGATGAAACGGGAGGGAATGTTTATTCCAGGTGTTTTTTATTTTGAGCTCATTGTTTTTATACATTTTGTACTCACAATATGGTGCGGCACATTTTTTATTCACCAAGGAATCATCAGATGGTTTCATATGGGTGCTACCAAGCAGCACAAATTGTTTCTGTAGGTAGAAAATCATGTTTAGCTGTACATACATTTTTAGTTTTCAATATCTGACAACCCATGTTGTGTATAGATGGGGTTATCAACTTGTTTGCTTTTGAACTTCCAAAATAATATTTTAAGTAAGTAAACAATAATCTTTGTAAATAAAGATATTGACACTTCTTATCAGTCCTCAAATATATCCATTCTCTGTTGAAATAAAATTTAATTAGCTGCTTAAAATAATCTGGACTTTAATTAACCAGATCTGCTTAATCAATACTGTAAACAAACATCTTAATTAAAATAGTTTTATCTAGTGCCAAGATGACTTCTAATATCTCACCTCCTAATCTCCTGGCTTGCTGAAAAGCAATATTGCAGTGAAGAGGAAGAAGAGTGAAGCATAAATGAAGAAAAGATGGCAAAGATGAAGATAGGATGATCTAGTTGACATGTAATGAGGATGGTGTAGCAGATGGAAGTGTAGCCCACAATATGTTACGGATTAGTGTCACACAAGATACCATTTCTGGCCTGTGAACATTCACACTGCATATTTAGTAGGGCTGATGTCTTTATGATTTCACTAATGCTCAGAGCTTCAGAGAGGCCCACTGACTGCACTGTGATCCAATTTACAGCTGTGGGCATTCCAGCCTATATATCTCGGCAACAAAGTCATGATGCTAAATCCTGCTGAAATAAATAACATGTAAATCTCTATGAAAGGGAGATATAATATATGATAGGTTTTCCAAAATAAGAGCTCTACTGTATCACAACAACATCGTGGGACATTTATAAAAAAGAAAAGACATAGCATTTAAGCTTAATGTAAATCATTTTTAAGTGTGTGTTTAGAGTTTGTCTCACCAAAGGACACTGTGTTATTAAGCACCCAGGCAAACTTCAATGATCGAAAAATAAAGTACAGATATTAGTTTCCAAAATCGTGACAAAATTATCACAAAAATGTTGCTCTTCGAGCAAAAAGTGTGCCTGCATTCGCCATGGTCATATAGACCCTGGAAAAGGGAGAGGGATGCCACCAAAACGGGATTCTCTACCCATGTGCCAGAGAAGCTAGAACCTAGGGGGTCTTACATATGCTTTTACCAGCTGTCCAGGCATAACTAGAGAACAGCTTTGACAGATGGCCCCTAAGCCCCATGGTATGTTCCCCTTAGTTCCTGAACTTTTGGGGGGTTACCCTTCTGGTACCCATGGTGTAGATGTTTTCCACCACTACCTGAAATCTGTCTGTGAGCCAGAATGGCTGAAGCCCTTTCAGCTTCAATGTCCCTTGTAAGATGAGCATGATCTAAAACAACTGAGTCAGTTAGGTTGTTGTTGTCCAGGTCATCAGGGTTGACAGTCTTCCTATTAGCTGCCAACCAAATAATCAAAGCTTTACCTGACTGTGCTGCTAGTTTGGCAGCATTGTATGAATGAAATACCATGCGGTCTGTTTTGTTGACTTTGACTGACAACATTGGTTGGTAGTCATACACTTCTGCCCCAAAGATGTCAAGGTGGCAATATCCTAAGCTTTTGAGATTCTGTATGGCTATCATAGGCATCAGTGACAACATGGCAGAAGCATCCCACCTGAGAGGCCAATTCACAACCAGCTTAATAAAAATGCAAGGAAAGCCAATGAGATCAGTTGCACCAAGCTGCTGTGGCTGCTATTTATCCAGTTAAATATGCACAAAATATAAAGTATAAAAATAGAAATATTAACAATAACTCAAAAATAAAGCCCACCCACTGTGAACAGAGGGTAAAGACAACAAAACTAGCACCACAAACCAGTGGTGTTTTTCATTACACCAATATTCAACAACTTACATGTTTGATCAGTTCATTTTTGAAACAAATAAGAAATATCTTATCAACCTGCTTAAGACTGATATAACATACAAAAATAAACCAGCCACACTGCCGAGGAAAATTGGAAATTAAGCCCTAAATTACAGGGGCTGAACAACTAACACACTAAATGTAAAAACTCCATTTAATTGTGCATGAAGGCATGAACCAAGATTGGAAAAAAACACCCTGCTTACTGTGAACAGTGAGTTTCTAATGGAAGAACAAAGCAAATCAAATGAAGATTTGTTTTCACCTCCTAACAAAGCTCTAGCGTAAATAAAGTCAATTGTTAAACCAGTAATTAATTAAGCCATCTACAAAGGGAGAGTGGGTTAGTAAGGATTGAACCACTCTCACCAGTGCATGCAGCTAACTTATCAAAATATACTGAGGGGAAACCACATACAGTGGAATTTGAAACATAGTTGTAATACTTAGAGCTTTGAACGAAGCAAGTAAGGCGAAGAGGAGGAGGCATGTTCACCCGGATGTTTTAATATAAAGCGAGCCAAACTTCCTAAGGTCAGTCACATGGCTTTGTTGTCATATGGGACATGAGGATAGGTTCAAGTACAGCATCATTCAAAGTTAAGACCATTGTTATTGTCTCAGTGAAGATGAAATAGATCTGATTTTTGGGGGCAGCAGAAACAAGTTGTGAACACAGCAGTGATATGTCACAACTTTTTTAAGTTGATAGGGGAACTTGTTAGTAAACAGTCGTTTATTTACAAATCCAGCACTTAAATGCGCCACTACATTCGCCTGCTAGTCCGTAACTGTGTCTACTGTTACAGGATGTGAGAGCTTATTTTGCTTTAACGCCTTTAATGCCATGATCATTAACAAAAGACATTAGAGCTGGGGGTTGGACACCCAAACAATGAGCTAAAACACGCAATAAAGCTCTGCGAAGGCAAGCTGAAGTGCAGATGTGGCTGAAAAATCTATTTAGGTCACTATAAGTGACCCTTGCACATGGTCACACTATTTTCCAAGTAACTTATATACTACTTATGTAAATAATATAAAACTGCTTTAGTTTGACATGGAAAATTCATGTCACGATGAAAACAATTCACTCAATTAAAGAGAGAGAGCTAATAATTGTCCTTTAAACATACGGTTTAATTGACCCACTACCCGAAGACATAAAACAGAAATACATATTATAAAGTGTATTGTATTCCACCTTGCTTGATTTCTTATCTAGTGTGTGTCTAGGCCTTCCATACATTTGTGCAATTGCAATACTGAAACACCTGTACCATTCTTTAAGACATAAGGACCAACCATTATTATGGACAGCAGAAAGAACATTAGAAACATGCAGTAGTATATGCTTTAGTGTTAACAAGGAGGCCATTTTCAACATAGTGTACTCAGCATAGTTTTAGCCAGAGCTAACTCAGTATGGAACTTACCTGGAATCTACTCAGCTAGTTTCAGTGAAATCCACTGCACCCACACAGCTGCTCATCCTCTCTCTTTTCCTCTCCAGCTCTTTCATTCCCTGTGCACTTATCTGGATCATTTAATCTCCCATCTCCAAAAGAACGGGTTGATTAGATGTTTGATTATCATCATACTGGAGAGGCCCATGGAGCTTGTGATAGCAGCCTGATCCCAGAGAGCTATCAACCCACAACATGGTGTCGATGCATTATGCCTGCAAGCTTCAGTGATTACAGGCCTCAGCCAAAAAAGTCTTCTCCGGGGCTATATGAGGCCATCGGCTGCAACAGTTACTTTGCTGCAAGACTTGCTCTACACACTTCAAACAGAATGCCAAGACTGCAGTGCCAGAGCAGATAAGATGAAGAGGAGATCAAAATCATCTCCATTTTCCTTATCAGATGGATACTGGATTCTGGCATGATTGTAGCTGCATGTTGAAAGCTGACCCTCATATTACTGAAATTTGTTTCCATGCACCGTGTGAAGTTATAAGATTAGAAGATAGCATTAAATTTGAGATTTTCTCCATCCTATAAAACAAAATCACATCCAAGGTATCAGTTTATAACACAGCCTAATGAGAGGTGTGTTTAAATAGTGAAGGAAGGGCACATATTAAAGACATCACAGGGATAGTTACAGATAGCATCATGCCAGCCAGGTTTCAATGAGCAGAGGCAGCATGGTTATTCCTGTAGTGTTTGTACCTTGTGTACAGAGCACAGCCACCTCATCAGAAGAGCCACTGATCTCTGTTCTGATGTTTTGTCTGGGGGGGAAAGACCAAGCCTGCCCCCCTGCTGTTCCTGATGCTGCTGTAATTATTCTGTTGTCTCAGGAATATTTGGTCTGACATTTTGTATTCCCTTTGCAGGATGAGGGGATTGGAACAAAAGCAAGCATTATGGCTTGCCATGTGGCAAGCTTATTTCATTGGATGTATATCCGATGAAATATCTCGTTTTTTTATTTAGCTGGATGGCACTGTTTGATCATTGCTGGGTTGCACTTTGCTTTGTGTTTTGTTTACATCAGTTTTTATGTGCTATTGTCAGCTGTTTGCAGTCATGCAGAAAATGCTTTTGAGATATCAGAATTAATCTTAAGATTATTATTCTTATGATGTACAGGAAATGTTCCTTTCATGCACACAGGGATCAACTGTGTCAGAGGTTTCCATGAGTTTTTAATTGTAAATTGAAAATGTGAAGGAAATCCTGAATTGAAAAGCTAGATATTTTACTCCTGGCTAAGGGGAAAGAGTTGGTCGTTAATAATTAGTCCTGATCAAAACCTAGTACATAGCTATATCTGTTTGCTTCTCTCCTACGTCTATGCTCACACATACAGTAAGTTAATGCAGCTGAATTCCTGATAAAGCTGTTCTCATCTGTTTCTGTTATCAGATACCAGAAATAATGACTGAAGCATGGACCATTAAGACAACATGTAGTCAGCAGGAAATTCCAAGTCATTTCTGAGTTGCTGTTCTGCTGATAAAATCCTGATTTTATAACTGTGACAACATCTGACATAGCCATTGTCTTTAACAAAAGTTAAAGACTTTTTAATGACATGGATGTTTGTGTCATTGGTGTGTGAATGTGTAGGTGTGTTGTGTGCATCAGTGTGTAGAAATATGTACCGTGTGAATGTGTGTGTGAATTTGTGAATGTGACAGTCATGTAAAAGTGCTTTGAGTGGTCAAAAAGACTAGAAAAGCACTATATAATTATGGTCCATTTACCAATAGCGAACTAGGAAACGAACAGTCTGCTGGCCATCCAGCGGTGTAACTCACTCACTCACTTACTCACTCATTCACTCACTCACTCACTTAATGAAGCCAGATTTTATGTAACCTATGTCAAATTAATACATGAAACAAACACAAATTCCATCATACTCTCAGTTTCCCATGGTTTGAGGTTTCTACAATGGTTTAATGGCACCTCATGGGCAAATCAGTGCCACCGACTGTTTATCTTGATGTATTCAAGCCCTAATAGTCACAAAACAGTAGGGAATGGAAATGCCCTTTAGTCTACATTTCCTTTTGCAGATTTTTCATAAATTCAATTGAAATTTGCTCTTCACTTAGATAGAAAACTGTGATAGGGTAATTCTACCCAAAGTTATACTGGATAATCTAATCATGAAATCCTCTTTATATATTTATTTAATCACACTCGTGATTTCATGTACACTTAATAAACTGCTGGATAAAGTGGTGCCTGAAGATTTGCCTTTCTGGTTTGACAAAAAGTCCAATAATGCTGAGATATTCTTCATTGTTCCTCTGTGCTGTACAAAGCACTTTTTCGATGAAAAAAGCAGGATTCATGGAAAAATTACGCATGCATGTAATCGATGATTTCATCCCATTGATAACACCCTCCCTGTTTTCCCTTTTACTCTCCCACAACCTATCAGAGCTAGACTAAATTTGTGCTATTGCAAACGGAACATTGTCCTGCAGCTACTTCACATTAAAAAAGTGGCAAAATGCAGGGTGGCTTTTATTTTGAAGCACCTCCAGGAAATGCAATGATTATCACTGTGGGTAGTGCTCACTGCTATCATTATCTTTCATCAACACTGCATCCATAAAACAAGAGAATGGTCTTTTTTTGTCAGCATCATCATTTTTTTATGTGAAGGAGTAAAGGAAGGAGTCAGGAGCAGCCTCAGTAAGTAGTTGAGAGAGGAGCTCTAAGTGGATGCTGCACACCTCCAACTCCTCAGCAAACTTCTCACCTCCTTGAGCTGTGTGCAACATGAAATCAGATCACTGTTTAAATTTGACTAACTTCTTTATTGACACAAGCAGAGTCATTTGCACTGTAAATGGATACACCACCTGCTTGTCTGTTGTATGTCAGAATAATTAGCTGTTTAAGAAGTGTTTGCTGTATTATTAAACTACATATTGGTAACCGCAGGCGTATCCAATCCAGCCAGGACTTAAAGTTTGATGATAACAATTTTAAATAATACATGTTTTTGGGGAAAATAAGTCATTTTAGATCCATTCTCATTGTGCTACATGTTCTGTATTCATTAATACTTACTGCACAAGCCATATACCTGGTCCCAGTGGAGGGGAGGAGGCACCAGGATTGGCCTAGTTAATTGTGCAGCTTCAGCCATTACGGCTAAATGAACCCAAACTGCCCTTTGAAAACACACAGGGTTGAAATTTAGTTCTTGAAGAGGAAAAAACTAACAAAGGAAAAAGTTGTGTTGTGTTTTGAGAAGGGGAAGATATTAGTAACATAATTAGAACATTAGAGAAAGGAATAAACAGTCTGTGAAGATAATGTGACAAGCTGAGATGAGGACAGGGATGGCCAGTGACCTGTCCTGCGCCCTGTTTCTGTGACCTGTAATTATACAGCACAAGACATGAAGAGATTTAACCTTCACTTGAGAATAACCTAGATATAAACAATCAATTAATTAGCTACCTCACATATTATTCAGTTTCATTATTTGGCTCTGGATAAAAAAACACATAAACTGTATTTTGAAAATAAGATGTTTACTCAGTGACTTTGAAGGCACAGTCTTTAGTGTCATCACAGGCTCAGAAGTGGTCCCAGGACTGATATAGCTTAACACAGATACCTTAGAAACAGCTGTAAAACCTGATATATACTTAGACTGATTTTCTCCCATCAACATTCAATAGCTAACTTCAATGATCTCTTCATCTAAAGAATCAAGCTGTCTCTTAAACAGGCTGCTTAAGGACGTTTTACCCTTAGTTAACCCCTTTTTTAATAGATAGAATCAATCTATCTTTATTAATAGGCCATGTAACACAGTCCTTTAAAATAGCCATGATTAAACTTCTTCAAGAACCTACTCTTAAACCAGATGTTTTAGCCAACTATAGACCCATATCCAACCTTCCCTTTCTCTCTAAGATTCCTGAGGAAGCTGTCACCAAGCAGTTCTTTGACTTTCTACAGCACAGAGACAACGCTGGTGAAGGTTACAAGGGATCTTCTGATTGCATCAGAAAATGGTCTTGTATATATACATACTTGGCTTTTTAGATCTTAGTTAAGGAGCTTTCAGTTATCAAGCTCCTCTGCTGTGGAACCATCTTCCAGTTTGGGTCCACAGCAGAGGACCCTCTCAACATCTAAGAGTTGGCTTAAATCCTTCCTCCTTCATAAAGCTCGTATTTAGGACCTAAATATGCCCCTCATTATGCTGCTAGAGGCCTAGACTGCCAGGGGACTTCCCATGATGCACCGAGCTCCTCTCTCCTCCTCTTCCTGTCCATCTGTACACATTAATATCTCATCAATTCTTGTCTCTAACTTTGCTTCTTCTCTCTCCTGTAGTCTTGTGCCTTCTTGTCTCTCTCCTCTCTCCTCCTGTTGCTTTCTGCAGTTTTATCTGCATCTGATGCTGATTTGGACCCATGGCTGCTTATACAATGCTTATAAAAGAAGTTGAGATAATGAAGCATTTATAATTCATTTTCTGGACTGCCTGATTGAACAGAAAAATTGAAAATTATATTGTTATATTTGTATTGCATTAAATTGATTGTTATAGCTCATTCAAAATGTAGGATTATAAAATTAGAACTATCAAAAAGAACCAGTTGCATCTATCTGCAGGTAATCTAAATGATATTTCTAATCAAATAAAGTAATTTTGCTTTGACTTGACATTCTTCACAGTCATGGAAACAAGAAGTAATCTTCTGCAACTGGGATATGGAAGTTAAAACTGCTTTTATTTTATTCTTCAACCCAGTTTTTCTACCTATTCTTGTCCAAGAGAACCAGTGAGAAACCTTCAAAATAAAAGTATGTATTTCTCTAAGCGGCTGCACTGAAACCTAAATACAGACGAATTAGGAACCAGGGGCAAAATTACCTCCCAGCTTGTCTGAAGGCACCCCCATTCCTGCAGCTCTCAGTCCTTTCTCACATGTTCATCACCTGCCAACAGGCCAGTCTCCCCTAACTAAATGGAGCGGACTCCCTCCTCCTCCACATGTCCACATTTCACGGGAAATGCCCTGTGGCTGTGATGTATTTGGGTGGGGGGTCTAAAACAAAGCTGTTCAAGAGTGTGTAATATACAACATCAAACCAGTCCTACACAGACGGCTGAGTTGCACTATGATCCTCCATTGGGCTTTCTTCTGGCATGGCAAATGATCACAGGGGTGAGAGCTTTCAGAGCTCCTACATGACATACTTTGTTTGTCTTCATTCAGGCCTAGCAACATCTGAAGAAAGGGAAGTCTCAAATGTTGGTAACCATTTAGTTGTTGGACACAGAGATCCAAGGGAGGGAATATTTGTTCACAGCAGGACAAAATCATGCCTCCACCCACTGAGGAAAAATCCACCTATTCTGTTCTGGGCCCTTTAACAAGGGATGGAATCTTTCCCTCCTGGACAAAAATCCCCAGAGCGATGCATTTTTGGCTCTATTTTAAGGACCAAAGTTATCGATGAAATTAGCTTTATTTATAAAGCACCTTTCAAAACACAGTGAAAAAGTGCATTAAAGGAACAACAAAGAATAAATGTAATAAAAAATAAATAAGTGAAAAATGAAAGACTAAAAACATAAATTCTAAAACATAATAAAATGATTTTAACAATTACAAATAATATCACTAGTTGAGGAAAAGCCATAAGAAGATAAAGTGAGTTTAATCAGACATTCAAAAGAATATTTTTTCCACACAACAGTGTAGAACTATGGGAGGAGTATTACATGCGAAGATTATATGTGCATCTTGCAGAGATGATGCATTTATATCTTTTTAACTTCTGGCTAGTTGCAACTGCAACTTAGATCTATATACAAGATATATATATATATATATATATATATATACAAACATATAGATAGATATATAGATAGATATAGAGATAGATAGATAGATAGATAGATAGATAGATAGATACAGAAAGTAGGTGCATTTTCCAATTCTCTTGAATGGGGAAATGTTAGACTTGGCTTCTTTTTTACCTCACTGAGCATCTGTGTTGTGCCTTTGGAATCATCTTAGCCGGACGCCCACTTCTAGGGAGATTAGCCAGATTGCTGAATTGCCTCCTTTCTAACAGTTTGTCAGACTGTGGGCTGATGACTAATACTCACTGAGATGACTTTGTAACCCTTCAGCTTTATGCAAATAAGCAATTCTGTTTTGTGAGGCATGGTTCACAACAACAGATGCTTCTTGTGAATAGCAAATTCAAAATGTTTAAGTGTTTTTTATAAGTCAAAGTAGCTCTAACCCACAACTATAATTTGGTTTCACTGACTGGGCTCCAGCTTTGGTAACTTCTGACTCCAGCTGAGGGGTTCAGATTCTTTTTCCACTCTGCACTGTGAATGTTTGAATGAGGTTTTCAATATGGACAAGAACAATACAATTTGTGTGTTATTAGTTAAAATAGATTGTGTTTCTTTATAATTATAATGTACCAGAAGATCTAACCACGTTTTAAGACAAATTTACACATAAAGGCAGGGTTCACTTACCTTTTCTTGCCACAGTTAGTATAGATAGCTGAAAGAGGAACTGAACAATAAAAGAAAAAAATAGGCTCCAGCTAACCAGAGTTTTCAACATCATCTTGCATGCTTGTGTACAAGATACAGTACTATTACAGGATGTAAAATTATGTTATGTCAGATGAGACTGAGCATTTCGAGCAGGTGAGTCAATTTACCTTCTATTCTGATATACTTAATGATTAGATTTATTTTTCAAGCCACAAGAGTGACTTAATACTGTTAACAGGCAGTCTAAATGGTATTTTCTGGTAAATACTAATGTTCATTATTTGGCCCTATGCTCCTCTGAAAACTCTGAAGTGATAAGATGCCAAATGTTTGAAGATGATACGATCATTTATTTTACAGCAGAAACTTCTCATATGGCTACAGAGATTTTAAGTAACACAGCTGGTTCCAGCACTGTCTTCGTACAGACAGAAGGTTTGTAAGTCATCAGCTAAAGTTGGGGAACCTGTGGGAAGTTTACATCAACTTTCAAGGCTTCATATATTTCTATTGCTGCAGAGGAGTTAACCAGTTTCTTCATCCCTGAAAAAAGGCCTATTTTCTATGAAGTTTAGATCATTTTTGGTGACTTAAACTTTTGACCAGTTTTGACAATTTTATAAAGTGCTCATTTATAAAAATAATATTTAACTGTATAGTTTGTTTTGCCCCAGGTAGCAGATATAATCTGTCAACTGATCAAAAAGTATAAGAGCAAACAGTTGCTGAAAATATAAGAGCAAAACGGTCAAGTAGTTACCACTTGCTGCCGTAACTGGAACTAAACTCCGAGGCAACTTTTTGTCAGTCATCTTTTTCAAAAGAAGGCTCACAATTAGAGAACACCTTACTGCCTGATTTAAAACCACAATCAGAATGTAGTCTTCACTTTTTAAGTGAAACAACAATTAAAGCAAAAATGATGTGAACACTGAACAATGTTTGATTCACTTGTCAAATTCATGCTTTATTTATGTGCTGTATTCACACTTAAAGTCATACAAATGTACTATGGAACCTAGATGTCAAACGTTTACACCAGCAAACACGACAGAAACACACATAAATACATGCACACAGTCAATTTTATCTGTCCTATTGTTTTTATGGCAATTCTGTTTTAGCTTATTTGCTTGCCTGTTCATTTTGATTTAAAAACCTAAAACTGTAGCTGCCCTATACCTCTGTGCACTGTTTATCTGTATTCCCTGTTAAATAAACAAATTAATTAAAATCATTCTGTCCTATAGTCCTACAGTTAGCACAGTTCTGATAGGAGTGATTCTGAGATGCTTGTTAAATACAGGTCCCAATGTTCAGTGTGTTCTAGAGGGTAGATTGTACGTAATTTTTTTCTTTTTCTTTCCACATTTTTTCCTTTGACTATCATCCTTCATTCCCAAGAGTTCATCCCCAAACCCACTGAGACCTAACCTTGACTTTTTATTGCCAGTCCCAGCTCTTACTTGAGATTGACCTTGCTCCCCTTCGTCTGTTAACTGAGCCTTAATTTTTGCAGTAATGTAAGTTCTATACAGTCAAGGTCCCACTAGTGAGTGATACTCACAGTATGTAAGTAAAGAGCATTGCAAGTCAGACAGAGAGAGAAAGAGAGAAAAAGAGAGAATTTTCCATAGCACATTGGAGTCTGAGCTATGATTTGCCATAACATAGGTGGCTGTTAAATGATGTACTGTATGTGTTGTATGATGACTCCAGTATTTACTGCATGGTTGTTTTTATTATGTACAAAGACAAACTACCTATGACCAAGTGCATCTCTACAATGAATGCAAAGTTGCTGTAGTACTGTATGCATGTTTTTAGTTTATTTAAGAAAGAAATTATATGACTTTTGTTGGCATCTCACCAAATTTTTCTATGCCCCTACCCTGTCTGTGGCACTGAGTCCTGAGTCTATTGGTTCATTCTGAGAAAGTAAATTGTTTGAAGTTGCTCATTTATGTACATATATATAGGCCCAGTAATTTCTTTGAAATGGTTGGACTCTATATATTTTAATAAAAGCTCTTCAAATAGGAGGAAATAGTGCAATTGTTGGGGACTATTTTCAGCTTGGGATTCATACACATTTTATGCTCTACTGATTAGTTTCAGCAGCAGGAGGTTATGGGTGGGACTGAGTCAAAATAAACTGCAGTGTGTGTATTTATGGTAATGAAGGAACATGTCACCCAGTGCAGCCGTGTGGCTCACTGATGTATTTTTAATAGTTTTTGGACAACAATGGAGCTCTGTGGCTCAGAGGAATATGATAAATCAGGGTTTAGATTCATACACAATATTTGTTAGTAGAATACATTCATTGCTGGTTTTGTTTTTTGGGATTTGTTGACAATTAAAAAAAAAAAAAATCAAGTGTCAACAGACTTACTGCATCTTTTAAATAAAAGTAGCAGTAAAGCAATGCAAAAATAAATTAATTTCAAGAAAACATTTTACATTCAAAAAGTCTTCAGTACCTGCACAGAAGCATTTCAGCTAAGCGTACTTTAAAACTGCATTCATCAATATACAGTATTTATGCTATATTGACAATGGAAAACATTAGTATGTGTAATGTGAAACAGGTTGCTCACAGTGATTACCTCCAGGCAGGGCTGGAAGTAACAAGTTACATTTAATCTCATTAATGTACCAAAGTCGGTTTTTGGCAAGTTTTAATTATGCTGTTCCATGCTTCTGGCTAAATGCTAAATGCTCACAGTGTACCCTCTGGCTGTTGATTCCACGTTTAGTTAGGAACTTCTACCTTCAGTCATGTGAGCACCACCTCTTCTTCCTGTTGTAACTGCAGAAGCTCCTTCAGCTCAGACAGAGGCAGACAGAGAGGCCAAGTGGACTGGTATTACTTTAAGAGAGAACGAGCGAAGGAACCGAACCTCCAGCAGATTGTGGAGGACGTCACTGAGGGCAAGACTTACAGAATGATATTCAGCAAACAAACAAACAAACAAACAAAATACTCTTAACTCACTGTCCACAGAAGATTAACAACCACTGTGTTACCTAGTAACAGTGATTGATTGTGCACAGAACTGGCAAAAACTACTAAGCTTTTTATTTACTTTTTTAAAATATGTGTGAGCTGCAGTTGCTGTGGAGTAGATATTGTTTAGACATCTCTGTGTTGTCTACCTTAGTGAAGCTTTATTCTGCTGTTAATTCAGGTTCAGGCTGTTTGATTCATGTGCCACAATACTGCTACATAAAATGTATAGATATTTTTCCTCAATTTAGTTTAATTTTAGTAAGGCTTTCCTGGGGAAAGTCCGTTTTATGCATAGACTGCAAAATGCCAGACTAGCAAATTGTTCTATGGCCCGTAACTTTAAAGTTTTAGTTCCCTCTCTTTGTTCTCATCAACTTTCCAACTGCCACAGGGAGATCATTTCATCAAAAATGACCCACTCTTCAATACCCTGCCCCTAGGTGGCCAAAGATCAATAAACCCAGGAGTAAGTGCAGAATTTAAGTAAGGCACTGTAGTTTTGATAAAGCTTTGGTAGATGGGGATGGACCAGGTCAATAGGATATGGAATATCAGTCCAACCCACACAGTCGCTTGTGATGTATCACTTGCACTTAAACTACAATGTAATTTCAGAATGACTAGTAGAGCTGAGAAGGGAAGTTAAGGGTGCAAAATAAAAGTCAATCTTTACACAAAAAAAAAACAACAAAAAAACGGCAAAATATTATTTTAAGAGATTAAGGTCTGTTAAGGCTACTGTCAGGTGCAGCTCTAGTTTATCATCACCTTTCTCTTAAAAGTTGTGGAAAGAATTTAGTTCTTGTTCCTTGACTGTTTACCTAAATCCAGGGTTATTTTGTCTTGGATAGCTGCAATCGAACACTTAAAGTATATAGCATCACAGGAAATATCTCTGAGTAATGGTATCCCATCCTTATCACCACAGAAAGAAAACACTATCACAGCAGAGGTGCACTGTCAAAAACTATAGTATAAGTGATTTTAGCTATGCTAATGACTCCAGGGATGGCAGTGGTGGTCAATTGGTTCTTTGTTTTAGACTGAAATATCTCAGCATCTAATGGATGGGTTTCCATGAAAATTTTGTGCAGACATCCATGGTTCCCAGATAATGAATTTGGTTAAGCTTACCTTTCATCTAGTGTTACAGTAGATCTTAATTTTATTTTATTATTACCTTATTCCTTCTAAACCAGTTACAGTTTGGCTATGCAACTCTAATCAGTTTGTGTTGTTATTTGCATGCTGATTTTAACATTTCTCTCAAAGACTTACTGTGCTAGTCAACCTCACAGAGTGATTAGCATGGCTGCAAACTTTTGTGTCTTGTCCTTGAGAATGTAACAAAAAAATGTAGCACAACTGTTAAAGGTACTTTGTAAAGTTTTTGACCACTGTAAGCATTAAAGAACTTGTGCTTTATGAGTGATTCCCTGTTTTGTTTGTATTGTGCACATGCAGGCATGTGGGTATTCTGCTGTCAGGTTCATATTATTCCAGGTCACCGACAGTTGCCAGTTGTAACATCCAACCAATGTTGTAATGCACCAAAAAGGCAGTGAGGAAGACTACTAGTATTCAAACATGAATGTAAACATTGCATAAATTTTAGCATATTTTTTTATAAAAGTCAGCCTTACCAATATTTATGAGGAAAGAAGGCACTCAACAGATTTGTACACCTTAAAGATACAAATAGTGCATTTTAATGTTGAATGTAGACATTAGTTTTGTTTGTTTACATAAAAACCCCTCAGGGTACTTTTAATCTTCAAATGGAAAAAAAAATTAAGGTACTGTAGATACTGACTGTATATAGGCAAGTGTGCTGTTTATGGTATTTGCAATTGTTTCTATGGGATAATGGGTCAAGGCTGTGTTACTTTTGGTTACTTTTGTGCATGTTGACTTTGTTTACTCACAGATCCTTCGTGATTCCGTGCAAGAAGTCAGCTCCCATGTCTTCAATAAATCCCGTTTCGGACCCCTCCCCCACTCCCACAGGTCAAAGGCCACAGTATCGCTCCCACTGTGAGTGTGGAGAGTGAATATAATGTGCAATAAGACATAAGCTATAACTCTATTTCCTCCTCTGTAACTCTCCAGTTGCAGGACATACTGTACCCAATATGAGGTAACGACATAGTACCTTAATACATTCTGCATCGAGCCGCCAGGAGTCAGGATCTTATCATTCTCTCCATCTTGGCTCAAGGGGATAGTCCCATATGAGAAGACCTGGCCTTACAATCTCACAACTTTGATCCAATACTGTCATTGAAGTCTTTATTGCCATTTGGACCTGATGGTGACAGCTCTGCAAAATTTACGCCAGTTTGACTCCTGGTGTAAGGAATATATCATGAGATGCCACTGCTGTGTTGATGCATTCATTCAACATTTTTAATTGAAGCTATGACTCAAATAATAGTATAAATTAGTACAGTAGTGAATTTACATCTATGCAATGTCTAAAATTAGCTTTTTAGTTAATCTGGTAATGGCAGTTAAATTAAAACCTACAGTACCAGGAGACCTTCATAAAACAATGACGTAAATTAATTTAAAAAAAAGTTTATATGTATTTCCTATAAAGAATTGTGTAGTGAGTCAAGCGTTCACTAAAAAACTAATGACAGTGGGTGGAGATAAGAGATGAGGTGAGGACACACACAATTACAGTGACATTTTGAGATATCATAATTCTTTATGTTCCAGAGCGTGATGGATTTAGTGCCTATGTAGAAATGGAGATGAGAATGCAGAGCCTGTGCAAGTAAGAACTGGCTGCTATCCATTTGTTGTTTTGGCTTTTGGGTAAACAAATCGTTTAATTAGCGTAACATTACATAAAACTTCCCTCATGGTAGAATGGAAAAAAGATGTTAAAAAGCTAGCACCCCCTGCAAAGAGGATCAAAAATGGAAACAGGAGCCTCTTCCGTTCAGAGTCAACAAACACATACTGTATATACATGAAGCTTTTCATTCCAATAATGATCATAAAAAAATGCCTGTTCACTAAAAATATCAAGTTACAACCATTTCCTCTAAAAATTTGGATTGTTTTTTGTGAAGGACTTTAAGCCGACCTGTCTCATGTTTCAGGTCAGCATCAGCTTTTTCAGCACTAAACCAAGACCAAAATCTTTCTCTAATGTTAACCGAGTTGTTCAGTTTCCTAAACAACACCATATAACTGCAGATATTCTCAGGAAAACCAGTGAAAATGGTGACAGTGAACAGTTTTCAGATATGTACATTTTTCCTTGTCATTTTTGTGAAGAACATAATCTGCACAGAATTACATCTTCTACAAAAAGAGGTTTCTACGCTGCAAAAAACCTCAACGTTATCAAATCATTTCTTTTGATATTTGAGCCCTATTTTTTTCCAGTGCAAATGAACTTCTTCCAAGAAAGAAAAAATCAAGAGATAAATAAGGTTATTTATAACTTTAAAAAGATCTCTCCAAATGAAGAATGATCACGTTGCTTTCGGTTTTTTGAGTTGTGCAAATGTTTCCAGTACATCAGCTGGTGTTGGTAAGAGGTCTTACACCTTTCATTTCTGCCATTTGGCCACCTTCCTGAGCTGTCCACCTGTTCCAAAAGTTTGCAGCACATGTTCTCTCTGATCACTGACCATGGAGAATGTAAACAGGACATCTAATCCTATTATTCAGTTTATCCATTATATGAACAATTGTCAAATGGACTGGCTACCTTTGGGGGGGGGGTGTCTAAACTACAGCCATTGTTAAATGGGATATTTTTGTTTGCCCCATTTTTGCCAAGTTTTCTGATGCAAACCTGAACTGATTTATTCAGGTTTCATTGGATAATTTGGGATAATATGGGTTTTAATACTTGTTTTTAGGGGTTTATGGACCTTTTTACAACAGAAATGTAGAAAAATACGAATGCAGTTTTCATATGGTTTAGCTGGGACAGATTTGCAATCAGGGTCTGCCTCTGTGGCATCAAAAGGTCAGCCACATTTCATAAGTCTAATTTCAAAAATGGATAGGCCTAATGAAATCCGGAAAATTAAAATGTGTCGTCAGTGCAAGCTGTAGCTCTCTGCTGTGTTCTACTGAAGAGTTGCTCCATTAATTGCAGCGGTCTGTGATTATTCACAAGAGTTTATAATTAGGAGGGAGTCAGGAATGTTTTATGCTGGGTAATTGCATGTGTCTGCCTGCCACCATTTAGCTGGGGAGCAGTAAGCTACAGTCCCATTGTCAAATCAAGGGAGGCTGCTTTGACCCTTGTTGCTTGAAATTGATTTTGAAGCACTCATCAAACAGATTACTTTTAGTAAACATCACTCTTCCTTAATTTTACAGATTCTGATGATACACTGCAGAGCCATTATTAATTTTCAGTGGAATTTGAGTGCATCAGTGAGCCTCCTACCAAAGTGTTTCGGGGGAGGAGGTGAAGACTACAAAATATGCAAATTGCTAAATATTTTTCTCAGTTTTAAACTCCAGACAGAAATGTATGATCAGTTCTAAAAAGCTAGGTGATTGGAAAAGCTTGTCATCTTCTGTTTCTTTGCAGTACTAAATGGCTGCTACTTTCTTACCTGGTCCTTGCTTGACATGTGGGACAAAGATATAGTAAAGCTCTATTTCCGGGAGCAGGGTTTGAATTATTTTCCAGGGCTTGCTATTGAAAAAGGACTTCCTAGTGCACTTTTATTACATTTGTTTCCTGATTCACTGCTTGTAAGAACCAGGTTGCTCTAAATGATTTCACTCTTCCAGCACTTTAATAAAACTTGTCTACACAAATATGACTGTGTTAACATTTTCCAGTCTTTTTTGTTTTGGCTCTGTGTGTTATCCATATGGTGCCATGTGGTGATGTTGCACAGGCTGCTCAAAATGCAGAAAATTCACATTAATTTTTGCCTATAAAGTCAGGGGCATCTATTTGGATTTGCATGACATGTCACAGGGACCACGTGGGGACTCAGTGAAAGAGTGTGGGACCAGTAGGCAGCTCCATCAAGGACTGCTGCAGCAGCTGTTTTCTTGGATATCTGTTCCTAGGTAATGTGCCTCTAAACTTGATTGGCTAGAACAGTTTGCTCTTTTTCCATTCTATTCAGTGGGGCTGACTAGTACCAGGGTTAACTCATCACAAACTAAACATAAAACAAGTAAAGGAGGCTGCCTGTCTCCTCTAGTTCGCTTTCAAGCAAAATGGATGAAATGCTACCATTAGATAAGACAGCAGGACACATAAGAAGGATGACTGGTTGCTTTGTTATTCATTATTCAGCAGCTGTGGTCACACAGTACACAGCTACACTCATGTTTTATTCGAAGTGGCATGTTACTGCAGTGATGAACCCCTCAGGAAATCTGTTTTTCAAGATGGTCCAAGACTTGAAGAGAAGGAACTTGACTATTGTGTGTTGTAATTGTGTAGAAAAGTAATTTTAGAAGGCGTGTATTACCACTAAAATATGGAATCTTTTATGCCCTCATCAATGGGAATAATTCTAAAATGGCTTTTACTATATTCTGCTGTACTTCATGAAATACAGCAGTGGATGAGTTGATCCTGTCAGTGCAGCAGGAGGAATAACTTCAAAGCCTTTGAGCAGGTCAAGGACAGCAGTGAAAGGTCTATGAATTTTATATGTTGCACATCATAAATATTCACGTCTAAAGAGAAAAAAAAACAACAATGGTGCAACAATGTTAGTATCTATCAATGTTCAGCATGAGGGGACATTCAGTACAATCTCTCCAGCCAAGTTTTGATCACTGAAATCAGAATAAAGTATCTAACATCAAATCTAATGTAAAAAGGGACATTAATGTGTTTTAGCATTACGTTCGCCACTGTTATAGTTAACTGTCTAATAATCAGATATCATTTAGTAAATAGAAAAAGCAGTTGAATCTTCCCTGCTCTCCAAAGGTGACTGAAGGTGGAGACTATAGTTAAGGCAGCAAATACAGCAACACTTACATGACAGATGTATTGATTAAGTACGATGTGTTGACTCACTGCTGTGGCAAGGGTTACAGAGTAAAAACAAGACCAACAATTAAACAAAAAGATACACTGAAGCAGAACAACTGTAGTCTATGTCCCCAAAAAGAAAAAGAAAATGTTAGCACCCATACCTAAATGAAGATTTCAAATTGTAGATTTCAGATCATCTTTCCATTTACCTGCTCCAGCACTGACTGCAATTTAATCTTCCTTTAATTGCAGCTTCATTCAATCCAAGCTCCTATGATTCTGATTAATATTTCACCCTCAGAATGTCTCAGTCAATCATTAACAGTTTACTGGGCTAAAGAAAATAGTGACACAGTAGTGCAAGCGGTGTGGAAATACCCAGAGCCCCATTCATAATTATCATAGAAGTGATTTGCTAAGCATGGCTTATACAGTATACTGATAATTTGGAACAGCAAACAATGGAGTGGAGTGCAACCCTGTCCAGTTATATATTTATTGTGGACAAGATATGAATTACCCGCAAAGTTGTGAAACACTGATACTCAACTTAAAAAGAAAAGAAATCACATATATTTTATCCATTGTATTTGATCTTGCTATACAATATCTGCTTTTCTCAGCTAAAGCAGGATTTTTCTATGGTTCTGTTGAGGAACTCACAGGACCAAGGGAAGGGAAAGATCAGGGTCTTGATTTACACTGGGGTTCAAGAGTCAAATCTTTGAATCTACAGTCTGCACTGTATATTTTGATTTGATGGGATCACTCAAAAGCTCAGGAAACATAGCAATACAGAATTGTAGAGGACTATTGGCTTGAACTCACCTCTTTCTCACTTTCTCAAGGGAGAAATTAATAAATTAGAACGCAACCAAACTCTTTTGGAAATGGAAGCAGAGCCTTTGGCAACTGAGATCCGAACAGTGGAGCCAACGAACGGACATGGAAGAAGGCTTTGTGTTCCCTCACATAACCTTACTAAGATCTGGCTTGAGACTTGCAAGATTTATCAATGCATTTTTTTAGGGAACACAAAACTTTAATAGATCTGGCAATTTCCCATAGCAGTATAACACCGAAACTTAAAACCTCTAGCACCACATACACTGAGAATTGAATTTTCGGTGGGGTAGGAAATAGCTTGTGTCGAGTTATATTCATTAAATGAAAAAAATTGCATGTTCATAGATTCTAAATATGCAGTAGAAAATTTAAAATTTTCCAATACGGGAATTTAACATTTCGTAGAAAACCCAAATGTGACACAAATTCTTTGGAAAACAGCTTGTCTCGCAAATAAACATATATTGGCATGACATGTCCCAGTAGCTGAGTAACCTGTACAGTACGGCAAATACATCTTTGATGAGGTTCATAGTTGTTACCAATCTAAAATATATTGTATTCTATCTCAAAAGTTGGAATTAAATTTCATTTTGAATAACAATTGAATGACAATTTGAATAACAATTGCATACACTTTAGCAGACATGTTTAGAATGGTACCCAACCAGATACTTAACTCTTTCTGTTTACCCTTAATACTCATCCTCAACAAGATCACCTAACACAGATTCAGACGCTCTACCTGCTGCTTCCTGTTCGGACTAAACTCCATTGAGCAGGTATCCCTGCTCTCGCCATCACAGTCATGCAGCAAAGCAGGACGGCTGAATGCAGTGCGGACGTTCCAGTACACTGAATGGGCTATAAAGATGATGCAGTGTTTCCCCTCTTCACTATACTCTGGGAGTCTCTATTGAATACTATGCAATGTCATGAGGCAAATGGATTAATATTTTAATCTTAAACTCTTAATAGCAAAGGATTGACTGTAATATCCTTCACTTATTGGTCACAAACACACAGACATCAACACTCATCTATTTGTCCAATGATTCAGCAGTAAAAGTCAGGACAGCATGTTTTAATAACCTACCAGAGTCAATCAGACAGCAGTAAAAATATATCTAATATGTTTCAAAGATACATTAGTAATATGTAGTATTATAATGACACAAAATCTGTCTAAATAGTTATAACCCGGCATGCTACTCCTCAAGAGTCAATCTGTGAAAAGTTTAAGTCTCAGTATCTGTATCTGTGCCCCCTGTTCACTTCCATGGGTCCCGTCCTGTAACTGATGTCTCCCACCTTTACCTCTCCCCTTTTGGTCTTGTATTCAATGGGGGAGGCAAGTGTGTTGTTTATGTTAAAAGGTCATTATAAGTTTAATTTTGAATTTAAATTTAATGTACAGTATGCTCACAGATCCCTGTAATTTAATTTGTGTAGGAGATCAACTTACATGTCACAATATTGTTATTTACTTCTGTCATCAGGTATGTTTTCTGTGTTCTAATGTGTTGGCTGCAACACCCTTTTGTTGTTTCAGTCCATGGGAGAGAGTAAACGGTGATATCCCAGACCAAGCCTCTTCATCAAAATACAATGCACACAACACTAGACACCACCAGTTACATAAGACTGCAAGTAACAACAAAGAAATAGTCACAGTGGTTCTTAATGCATACTAACCATCAGCAAACATCGCTGTATAGTAGCGCATGAAAGTAAGACAGTGAAATTGCCAATTTAATGCTGTAGGGCATTTGTAGGTGCAACAGCTTATCACTTTTTGGATTTCAAATAATTGATAATTACATTAAGTAATAGGATTTAATTTAAATTAAATCCACCTTGGGGAATCATAGACTATTCGCTGCTACAGTTGGAGGATGATGATTACATATGTACAGTGAATAGGCAGTGAACCCAGTACTGGAACACACTGGCAACACACTCTAATGCACAACCCGGACAACAGGCACACAGAGAGGGCTGGTAAACGGACTGACAGGGCCTATGGAAACCTTTGTTTTGATGGTCCAGCAGCCAACCAGGGCCTGTACATTCTGGTGCCTGGAGCACATTGGACACTGCCTTGGTACTAGGTTTTAATACTAACCAAAATAAATTTTCAAATTTAAAATAGGCAAACAAGCACTCAAAAGTAACCTTGATGGGAAATAAAAAATTAAGAGATCACATTTAGATTACACAGAAATAATTTACAGACTTTGATGGTGAAAAAGGATCCAATCAAATAGGTGTTGGTCCCAATCTTGGAGTTCCCACACCAACGGGACCACAACCACACACAGACTGGGATCATAGATCATTGATTATACTATACTAATAAAACGTCAACCATAAAAATGTTTACACAGTACACACATAACTTAAAATCATGTGCGGGCACTAACTAGTACTTCTCGTTCAAATTATTTTTTATTGCCAGGCAATATCTTAGTTGCAATTGTCTTTGTAATAATACGAATGTGGGTAATATAACTTTATATTTCTCAAACTAAATAAGTAGTTAGCTTATCTATTGTTCACACACGAGAGACAGTGACATAGACAGCAAGAAACGAGGAGAGGTGACCATATGCCCAAAGAGCCTGTTTTCTCTGGAGGCCTAGTCGGCACTGGTGTAGAGGTTGTACATGGAAAATAATGGGGCTGTTTTAATGTGCACTGTTTGGTAGTGGTGTGTTTTGGGCTAAGGAGGTTTTGGGTTTCTTTGACCTGTTGACATGGGTCATAGGCCACTCGTTGACTAATGGTAGCTAGTAGTTGAGTCCATGGGTGGAGTTCATCTATAGCTTTGAGACCCGCAGACTTCTGGGAAGTTGAGTTCAGTTTAAATCAAGAGGCCCTATAGTCCCCCCTTTGGTCACAGGATTTTACTCAATGTGTGATCCTGAGAGCAAAAAATACATTTATAGTCCTTAGTTGAAAGAGTTTATTATTCAGTTCATTCAAGTTTGTGACATCTGAGTAGCTCATTAAACAACTTGGCATTTAGTAACACAATGTATATTGGCTGAGCAACATTTATCAAGTTAAAAATATAAAATCCAGATAATCGATACCAAAAATTGCATAATATGAAATGAATAACCCTTGTTTCTTAGTTATTCACCAGGGTTAATGAGAAAAGGAATGTTAGTGAATTTGGTAAGCGCTGAGTGTTCTTTGGGTCATTCACTGGATTAGATGACAATACTGACTGATACTGATCAGGGTAGTACTCAGTCTGATCTGGGAAGGTCGGCATCGCATTTTCTAAAATCTCAAAGATATGTTCGCTAAATTCATGCCATTTGTTCAAGATAGTCTGGTTTGGTGATATCCTAAACTTGTGTTGGATAAGGACATATAACCAACTCTGTAAGGTCATAATGGGTTGTCCTAAGAAGTGCTTTTCAGTAGCGATCATACTAATGAATTACTACCAAGTAGTTGATTGAGCGTTGGACAGTGGTGTCTTGTCTATTTACAATTCAGGCTTTTCTCAACTAATAGCGGGATGTATGGCTACTACTGAGTTCAGAATAATTGAGTTTATGGCTGTTGCTGACAAACCCAAGTTTGTCTATGTAACTGCAATAAAAGTAAGGTACCTTGAGCTAGCATGTGTCTTACTGTCAGTACTGTCAGGGTTGGGCTGTGTTGTTAGTGACCACAAGGAGCATAGTCTGGAGCTCTTGTGCTTTAAGTTTTACTTAACTTGTGGCTCGGGGCTGTAATACTCCAGGTAGCTAGAGGTAGGAGGCATTCAGAGGCGCTGTCACTGTCTGATGGATTATGACCAAGTTCTGAACTGTGGTCAGAGCTGATGCGTCTCCGTCTGAGCCATTTATTGACTGGTCACGCTTTGGGCTGTTGTGAGGGTGATCTTTTGAGGCAGTAGGTCTGTGTGATGCTTCAGTGTTTGAGCTGGCAGGCTGAGTTGTTTTCCAGATTGAACATATTAGAACACATCAGAATGCTGAACCAAAATTCTTGCAATACTACAGTATGTTCAACTTGAATGACTAGCAGCGATAACAAGCTCTTAATGTAACACTATGAGGGCTTAAAGTGATAGATGTCTCAACTTGCTTACTCTAAAGCTATTACCATTTTTCATGAAGCGCAGCTTATTAGCACATTTAAAACCAAAACAGCTTTAAGCATTCTGATTGTTTGCCTGAAACTGGCTCTTGTACAAGAGGTCATCATACCTTTCCTGCCATATCAGCATCCCTCAGCCGCACACAAACATATCAATCAAAGCAATGTAATCTTTAATCCTATCTGACATAGCGATCTGTGTTGGATGGTCTGACACCTCATGATTACCAATTCCCACGTAGTGATTACAGCTACACAACTCTACACTGACTCGAGATCAATGTTCTTAAGAACCCTGCTCCCAGGGCACCTCTGCAGAGGGGCGATATGACGATGTTGCCGCCTCTATGTGCCAGAATAGCTCTGGTATATCTCGGAAGGATTTTTTAAACAGAGAAAAAGAGCAGATATCATAAACATGTTTTTTCACTACAAATGAAACATTCAAAACAATAATTTCCAAATTGACTACCTACAAAAAAGTCTCTTGCTTTTGTAATATACTGAACACTACAAAGTCTTGAGGACTGTTTTTCCAACTGCTTTGGAAATAATGCAGCAGTGAGATGCTTAATTTCCTTATATTAAGGGAATCATCTGACAATCTGGGAAATATGTTTCTCCACTTTCTTGCCAAGATTTGATGTCAAGTTTAATATCAGTTATATCTCTATGGTAAATATGAAGCTAGCCTGAACCTGTCCTAACAAAATCTGACTTAACTCTAGAGCTCGCTAATTAATATAGTATCCCTGTTTTCAGCCTATGTGTTAAGCCAAGTTAACCGGCTGCTGGTTTCATATCAATTGTAGGAGAGCGTTCTTGTGTGAATGCTGATTCAGCAGCATTCAAGCATTCACACTGTCTATTGCATGTCCTGCTGCATCACATGACCTGTGATGTGACCTAATAATTTGTGTAAGCCAGCACCTCTGCTGTGTACATGTGCATCACATGCTATGCATAGGGCAACTAGTGGCAGAGGGGGTACGAAAACAGCTTAATGATCATCGATCATAGTAATTATAATGATGAATTTTAAAATTTAAGATGAAGCAAAACTACAATATGCATGTTTTAGACCACTATAGGCAATACATGAAATTATACATATTTGCTCAAAATAATTATTTATTATTTAAGGTACCCTGTACATCATCTCCCTGTGTTTTCTGCCAGCCCTGAAGCATGACAGTAACACTGTCATAGCAATTTTGGAAAGCCTGGCCCCAAAAAGCAACAGAAGCCGAGGGCAGAGAAGAGAAAAAAGGAAAACTTGTGGGATGAAGCTTGTGCATTTCTTAAAAATGTTATAAATACTGGGAAATCTCCTAAACCATGTAGTCTATGCATGCTGGAAACTCGTTCCGAAAGATAGCCAATATCAATGTTAGAAAGGTAAGGATCTTTTAATGTCAGTATAAGTATAGTGTATTTTATGGTGAGAGAGTGGCAATGGTCATGATGAACTAGCTGATGCGGTACCATAGAATAATGGTATTCATGCAGATGCTTGTATGTGTATTGTATTTCTGTCTTTTTACAATCTGATTTTAGGTTAGGTAACTGTATGGTGCTGCTATTTAAGCTTAGGAATTTGTGTGAGCTCCCTCTATAGACATATCTGAGTAGCACATCAACATCTAAATCCTGTAGCCTTGTAGAATGAATAATATACTGGTATTGTAATCTTCCTGTTATTCTTGTTATGGTAGTATAAGTAGTAGTAGAGTTGCACAAGAGTTGCACAAGAGTCCAGTTCTCTTCTATGTTAGAGCTATATACCTGTGTACATACTGTAGTTGTAGATGTATGTAGTTGCATATTGGATTTGGATTTCTGAGTGAAAACAAGCAAGATGTTTTTACATATCTTTCACATAGATTTGTATGCATTTCAAATTGATCTATCATATATTGTGTTCATGATTTATTTACATCAAGGTTAAGTTGTAGCCTGCCAGTCATGTTCTCATTTTCTGTATGAATGTAAATGTAAAATATTAAGTTTGGCTAATCATATCAGGTTGGAGTAGTAATGAATGTACATCATTTTTTGATTAATGTATTTATACTATGATTTGTTATTATTTGTTTTTAAAATTTTCAATCATCTTTCTTGCCCAGTTAATTCCTGTAGTTTGAGTATGCAGAAACACATTTAATTCTGTATGTACTGTATATTCTAATCGATTTCCAGTGTGATTCTGGCTAAATGCAGGGTCAATTAGTGCATGGATGAACCTAGGACCATGAAGGAGACACTGACCATCCACCTTCTACCAGCAGTTCAGTTACACAAGGTACATCACACACAACCATCGTGTCTAAAGACTCAAGAACAGTATCAAGCCCAGCAACAACCAACCTTATCTTGTGTTGTATATTATATGCCGTACATTTTAATAACCAGTATATGTAAACTGTATTTAGCTGCATGGATCCATTCAATATCGCCTAAAACTAATTATTAAATGTATAGGGTAATAAAGTTGTGCATGCTTTAAACAAATTTGTCTTAAGCAGGTTAGCCAACTTAGCTGACTGGGCTACTTATTGTTCGGTGAGGCTAAACCCCCAGCTACAAGCTATGTAGCACTGTCTCATTGCTGTGAGATGCAAATACATGATGGGTCACAACTTTAGAAAATTGCTTAATGAGGTTCTAAAGGCAATAAATAGTTTAAATGGTTTAAATAGTTGCATCTCAATGTTACCTCAACACACTAATTTTTTTCTCTCTGTGGCATTATTTTTGAAGTGTGTCAAAATGTAAATACCTCTTCCAAGCTCTGATTTTGCCATCATGTTCTTTTCATGCATCATATGTTGTCTGAGCTCTTAACAGCCATAGCATTAAAATGCATAGCAACAGTTAGGTTCATAAATATTGGTACATTTGAATCAAACAAATCAAGTGATTGAAGTGTTGACTTTCAGCTTTAATTCAAGGGTTTTCACTAGAATTTTTACATTAAACATTTAGGAATTACAGCCATTTTTATACAATGTCCCCAATTTTCAGGGGCTCACAAGTAATTGGCCAAACCAACATAATTATAACTATGAGGATTATTTTTAGTAATTGAATGAAAATCCTTTGCAGTGACTGACTATCTAGAGTCTTGAACCCATTTACATCACCAAATGCTGAGTTTCCCCCCTTGAGATGCTTTGCCAGGCCTTTACTACAGTTAACTTCAGTTGCTGCTTGTTTGTGGGTCTTTCTGCCCTCTGGTCTTCAGTAAATTAAAATCCTGTTCATTTGGGTTACTGACTTGGTCATTGAAGAATATTACATTTCTCTGCATTGAGAAGCGCTTTTGTTTCTTTTGCAGTATATTGTGGGTGATTATACATCTGTACTGTGAAGCACCGTTCTATCAGTTTTGCAGCATTTGGCTGAATCTGAGCTGATTGTATAGAACTATACATTTCATGCTGCTGCTTCTATCAGCCTCAGTCACATCATCAATAAACACCAGTGACCCAGTTCCACTGGCAGCCATACCTGTCCATGCTATAACACTGTCCTCACCATGTTTGATAGATGATGTGGAGGCTTTGGACCATGAGCTGTTCCTTTCTTCCTCCATCCTCTTCTCTTCCCATCATTCTGGTACAAGTTCATCTTGGTTTCTTCTGTGCGGAGAATCTTTTTTCTTCTCGGCATGGCTAGATGAAGTGAAGGGTTTTTCTTCACCAAGGAAAGACTTCTGCGATTATCCACTTCAGTTTTCTTCAGTGGTCTTCCAGCCCTTTTGGTGCTGCTGAGCTCACAAGTGTTCCTTTCAAATCCATTGTGGTTGAGTACAGAGGCAAAATTGCAAAAGATGTGTCACTGTTCAAATATTCAGGAATCTACCTGTAGGTCTATGCTGGCACTATTGTCCATTAATGAGTGTTCTGCTGGTTTAGAAAGACTCAGGGAAGAGTATTCTGGCATGCAGGAATAGAAATGTGCAGTTTAGCAGGTCAAAGATGGATATATCAATAATGTAATTGTTTGAAAAAAGAGAAACATTTGTGTCATCTTTTGTCATAAACAAATAGAGAAATTTCATTAAAGTTTTTTTTCAAGCTCCATTTTAGTCACTTGTTTTTTTTGTCCTTGATATTCTATGGAGATTAAGTCAAAGTTTTTGTTAAACAACTTTTTCAACCCAGTCGAGGGAGACGGCTGCCAACCATGAGCTGAGTTATTTTAGGTTCAAGGTTTTTCCTGCTGCTGTCACCATGTGCTTGCTCACAGGGGAAGTTTGTGTCTCTGTAAATAATATTATAAAGAGTATGGTCTAGATGTGCTCTATATGAAACGTGCCCTTTGTCAACGTCCCATCTTTGCCATGGGTCATCGTTATGACTTCTTGTTATTGTTTATGATTATAGGCACAGCCCTCATTTATCACTAGCTTTTTAATTCCCGGCTCAAGCTTTGACACCACTGAATACTTTTAATATTAGCCATACCACGGTCTAATGTTGAATACAAATTTTTGATTAGATCAGACAATCAGCTACCAACCATTGACCAGCTCTTTTCTTCAGTTAGTTAAGGGAAGCAGTGAGTACAACTGCTTAAAGGGGTGTGCTTATACTCATAAAATCTGGAATTACAGGACCTAACTAACATACTATTTCTTACAGGCTTTGGCCTTGAAGGCACACTTTCTCCATGAGAAAATAAACAGTCCATGCCCACCAATGCTCCATGGCACAAGGGATCATCAAAGGGCCTCCAAAGTGTAGGGGTGGCAAGGATAAAAATACTGTTAGCGTTCACCATAAAGGATGCCACTGTTATAACTAAGACCTACTGCAGTGAGAAGTGGAACCAAAGGTTTCGCAGAGTATTAGACCCGCATGGAGAAGGGAGAGGGCACATTCCAAAGAACATGATATCAGATGCAAAACAGCAGATTTGTCCTCTCCTTGCTGCAATGTAGAGGCATGAGGGGGCACAGAGAAAACAGATAAATCACTAATTCTCTTTGCAGATGTCAGACTAAAAGCTAGAAGCAACATTAAGATGCTTTTGGTGGGTAACAAACTAAGAGCGACCTGGGCCATAGGCTCAAAAGGGGCTTTTAATAAGTGCGGGTAACAACATAAATCGCACTGAGAACTCAGGGAGTGTATCACTGACTGCTGTCTCTATATACCCCTCAGAAAAGCTTCAACAGAGGGTGACTAATCATCTGTCACCAAAGCCCTCATGACAGGATGAAGGAGTGGCAGCATACATTTTAATTGCACTGAAAGCCAAATTCCTATCCACAAGCAGTTGAAGGAATGAAAGCACAAGCGGCAAAAGAGGTGGCTATCGCACTCTGAATGATACGTGTAATATCCTCAGAGACTGAGTCTGTCCAAGCCCACAGTTGCTGGCTTATCACCAGATAACTCCTAATTGCTCCCTCTGCCTGAGATGGCAAATACTGTGCCAAATGCAGCCTGATGACAGCCTCTACAGACACATTAGGTGAATGTGTGTGGCAGCTGGCACGATCTGGGTCTATCAGAAGCAGTGATAGCTGTTTCTCCTGTACTCCATCCAAAAGTCAATGAATCAAAGGGACTGGTGCAAATGTTTAAAGAAGACATCCTGGACAATGCATGCTTTAGTTTTCCATGAGTGTAAACATTGTGATGAATCATGGTTGTCCAAGCCTCAATCTAAGCTGAAGCCACATTGACAGGCACACAGAGGGTCTGGATGGCACAAGTAGCTTTGCTGATTTCCTTCACTTGTTCAAGGGGCAGGACATCAGGCTGTGCAGCAAGCTTAGACATGGAAGGCATAAACGTGGCTGAGAGGGACGAGAGGGAAGTCATTATCGGTGAAGCCTTTCATAGGTGCCTTCAGTTGCCCAGGCTCGCCACCACTCCCGATTTGGTAGGACATAATGGCTGTAAAACAAGGCTACACAGGATGACAGTGGGTTGTGCTAAGACTCCAGTCCCTTCACTAGGTGAAGGAAAGCTTGAGGCAATCCGTATAGGAAACCATGGATGGAGGGAGCGGAGCTGTCCGACTCAAAACCTTCAAGAGATTCATCCAATCAGGATTAGTGGAATGCATTAATCACTGTTTTTTGTCTTTTAATGGGATTTGCTGTAAGTACCAAAATCATAAAATATCACCAGACTTTTATCTTTTATCTTTTGGAATTTGTTGATTGTAAAGTTAATTTTTTTCTCATTAGTGGGACTATCTCTTTTATTGTTGTGAATTTGTAAAAACTGACTACAATTTATAAGGATTTATGATTACAATTACATTATGTATCATACTCTGCTATTCAATATGCAGTTAACATTTTGATAAGCTCAAGAAACAGGACTCCTGAATTACAACTATATTTTTGAGTCATTTTACCACAATGAATATCACAGTGTGAGCTGAGTGAGTAATAAGCTTTAACTGGTATATGTAGAGAACTCCAGTATGTAATGAAGCCATGAATCTTCCATAGCAGAATAGGCAAGGGTGCAGGATAAAATGAATAACTGGAGCCTAGTTTGAAGTTGAAGATCTTGGATTTTTTTTGCTCTTCAGCATGACTTGTTGCAAGTACAAATTCAGAGCTAGAGTAAATTCAGTGGAACAAATAAATAAGTACACACCTTACTTCTTTTCTTTATTCTCCCTAGAGCTGTTGATGAGCAAACAGCATCTAGTAGCTGCAGCTGTGAGTGATGTAATACTAAATACACACTGAGCTGTGCAGAAGAAATTCCTCAAAGCAACGAGAATGTGGTGTCATTGTTAAGAATCATTGGAGAACAGTGACAGAGCCATTAGGCAATATTCTGTCTACATTTTGCTGGGTTTTCTGTTGCCGTCTGGCTGGACCACCGCCAAGTGTCCCAGTTAGTCCACCTTATAGACTTTTGAAAAATTAATGAAAAATGATTCCAGATATAATATTTGCTGCAGATCTGCAAAAAAAAACTTCTGAAGCAGTCAGTTAGCAGTTGGTCTTAAACTCTGATCTTTTTTCTGAAATCAGCAGTGAGGTAAAGAACAATAATAAAGCTGTCATTTATGTGCTGTCTGTTTCACAGTTCACTCAGTCTAGTGTCTACACTAAAATGTGAGGTGCATGAAATGTGATTTTGCTTTTCAAGTCCTGTAGCACCATGGCTGGCTGGAAAACCAGCAACAATGCATGCGAAACAAAACAAAGCAAACAGCTCCAGTCAGCTTGAACAAAGCTAATAGAAAGAAAGCATTACAGAGCTCTGTTTAGTTAGAGCTGTAACTCGATGCATTAAGGTTTTGTTGTCATCTTGTTTTCTTTCTCTCAATGCTAGTTATTGCTGTGGTGTTTTTGAAATCCATTTCTCAGAGATCAATGATTGGTGATATTTGTTCTTTACCATTGCTGCAGAGGTTCGAGCTTTAAGTAAAGCAGTTTTTCTTTCCTTTTGAGCCAGAGTTTTTTGTCATTACTACTAATCTAAACTTTTATTCAGAGAATAAAGAATTAAAAAAAGTCACATTAGATTGGACACAAACAAGAAAAATTGTTTATTTCTATTACAAATCTTAAAGCAGAAACCTTTGTGAGACCCCCTGGAGGTTAACTTTGCCATACTAAACAAAATTGTTCGGTTTAGATTATTTAGTGACACTTTTCGAGCTATTATGATTCTAGATGAAAAGTCGCATGATCACAAAGTTCAGCAATATCATAAATATCAGGATCAAGCGGGACATGATCCAGAAGCTACTTAGCCATTTCACTTTTTTACTAAAAATGTCAACCTGCTAAAAGGATGAGGGGAATCACAGAAATCATAGCATTTATCATCTAGGAACCACGAACAATAAAATGTTAGAGGATCAGCAAAACTAGGGTTCATCCTCTGGGCACTTTGGGTATCTCTACATATTACATATCTGTACATGTATAAATGTAGTCTATTCAAACTTTTAGTCTTCAGACACAACTGACAGTAAACTGGCATTATTTGAGGCAATTTATCAGACTTCACAAGCAGCCAATGGAGCCACAAAAGGCTTTACATGACTTTTTTCACATATGTAGTGTCACTCATTTTATATGTAGGTTGGTAGAGTGGATGGAGTTGTGGTTAGGTTTACATGGCCATCCACCATCCTAATCTCTGTACTGTTAATTTCCCTCATATAAAGTGCACACTACCTCATGCAGTGACACTGACCATAACCAGCAGCACAGTGCCCAGGATCAACTCATGGTGCAACACTGGAGGAGCCCAGCCTAGAAACACCCCACAGAGCTCAGAACCCATGAGCACTGACAGAAAGTGTTGAAAGTGTTGTTGAATTTTATTAGGTTATTTCCTGCAAAAGCAGGTGGTGCCCCTGCTTTTGCAGGAAATAACCTAATAAAATTAATTAATTGAATGATTCAGTCTAATATCAGTAGCTGTTTCTTCTTGATTCAATGGATCTCCAGTCTCTACTTTAGAGCAATACCCAGCAACAACATGAAAATGTATTTACTTCTTTGTACTAACACAGGATAAATACAAAGACTGATTATTAAGATGCAAAATGGAACAAAAGAACAATGTTAATCCATAGCAGATGTGCCATGTGATAAACTGAGAAAATGAGAATATGTTTAGGCTATGGATGGTAAGGCTATATTGCTATATGGATCCTAGGATGTCTGGGTGACAGCTTCTACCAATGCTTCTCTGCTGTTTTGGCCCTTGGAAGTCTGAGCAGAATCTTTCTTTGCACTGCTGATGATTCTCTGTAGGCAGTCGGGGCAGGTGGGCTGTCTTCCTGTGAATCTTGCGGATTAATGAAGAAAAATTACACGTCTAATTACTGTGCTTAACTTTGGCTAGAAGACTTAAGAAAGGAATTGGGCTGGCCAAACTGCACAAAACCTCCAAAAATTTTCAAAGTAAAACCATGGTAATAATTAAAAGGCTTTAAAAATACTCTAATGCACTTTCCGCTCTTCTCATTTAATTAGTTTTTGACTTGTGTATTGATGAAAACTTGAAAATCAACTGGCAAAGTGAGAAAAAAGACAATTGAAAAAACTAAGAAAGAAGAACAGTAAAAATTGTCAAAAAGAACAAATGGCACAAAGTCAAATGGCAAAAAGTAAGGCGCAAAGAAATGGAACTTATGAGACCTTTGAATTTTTCTGGAATGTATCTTGAATATGGATTTTTCTCACAAAATTCACACATCTGCCTTCCACCATGATCACCTAGAATGGAAAAATACAAATATGGAACTCAACTTCAAAACATACATATACTTCACAACTATGTAACAGAACAAAATGGTTCCTAACACTTGGAATAAAAGAATGTAGATTACATAAGTTCTTTGATTATTAATAATAAAGACATCATTGTGAATGGTTATCAGCTTGTCTGTTAGCTTGTTTAGAGGACTCCGGCAATATGGTCACATGTGCTCATTGCCTTAAACTTCACGTTTTCCATTTCAACCTCTCTATAAAATAGAAATGTGGGGATTAAACTGAATGTTCACCTGGGTTACAGCATAGCCAGCCATTGATTGGTTCCAGTCATGTGTTTAAAAGGAAAATTTCTTGTTGCATTGCTTCAGAATTGTGGCCTGTGGTTTATGGTAGGTATCTATTAAGAAAAAGGGAGAGAGAAGAAGAGCAAGGAATGCAGTGATTGTGTGTGTGGGTCCAGCGGGTCCATAGTGTGATGAAAGGCTTGTTGCTTGTTCAGTCCTATTTGTCTTGTGTCCTTTTGACCCATGAGCCAGTTGCAGATCTCTTTTGTGTGCCAAAAGCATAACTCTGAAGGTCCATACCATGGACCCTTTAATAGTTTAGGGACAGAGGCCAGCCCATGTCTGCTACACTGTAACATTATCAGGAGGAACCTCGCAGTCTTACACAGAGAAGGATGCTACAGGAAACGGAGGACAGTGAGAGTCAGGAAGTGAACTGCATTTATAGCTGATCCATTTGGATTCACAAAGCTGCCATTATGGCAGAAATGCAGCAGCTGCTGAAGAGGTAGACCACTTTGTGCAAAAAAAACTCTAAGTGACCCTTCAAGAGCAGTGGCCCCTCAGAGCCATTTAAAAAAATATTAATAATAATAATATATAGAGAAATGAAAGTAACTACTGTAAACAATGTAAACAGTATCTTTTTTTTTAGGCTCCAGTCATAGCAGTATGTATATGGCCGATTCTTCTCCACCTGTGATTTGGCTGCTGTCTGTTTTCTGTCAAGCAGACCTCTCCATACCTCCTGGCACACAAAGGTGGTATTCATGCAGTTCCATAGTGCCTGGAACACATTGGATTTGTCACTCAGCTGATCAGGGAGGTTCACATAAGGAAGAAAGACATAGCTGTACTTTGGCTAGACCTCACCAATGCATATGGCTCAATACTCCACAAGCTGGTCAAGACCACCCTGGACCCACACCATGTACGGCGTAAGATCAACAACCTCATCCTGAGCTACCACTACAGGCTCAGAGTCACTTCTGGGAATAAATCAGACTGGCACCAGCCTGAAAAGGGGACTATGGGTGCACCATCTCAGTAATTCTCTTCATCCTTGCCATAAACATGGTGGCCAAGGCAGCTGAAACTGAATACAGAGGCTGTCCAAGTCTGGTGTTCAGCAGCCCCCTCATCCCAGTCTTCATGGACAACCTCACTGTTACCACATTATCACTGTTTGGTGACAGTTGGATCCTCCAGGGCCTGGAAAAGATGATGTCCTGCAAGGATGAGTTTCAAACCTGTTAAACCCATGGCCATGTTGTTGAAGAGGGGAAAGTGTTTAGAAGTTTCACTTCTTTTTGGATCACATTGCAATCCCATACATGACCAAGAAACCAATCAAGAGCCTTGGCAATGTCTTTGACTGTAGCCTCTGGGATGCAACTGCATTAACCAGCTAAGTTTAAGGTTTAGCTTTACTGGCATGACAGCTTACCTTGAATCCTCAGGCCTCTGCTGGTGTATGAGGTAACCCTGTCAATAGTGGAGACCCTAGAGAGGTAGATCCATGGCTACCTATGCAGCCGGCTGAGTCTGCGGCACAGCTTAAGCAGTGCAGCGCTCTATAGGATGAGCAAAAAACTTCGGCTCCTTATCAGCAGCCTCAACAAGGGGTTTGGGGTTAGGGTTAGTTATGGGAACAATCTTGAACAATCCTTGAACAATCTGTATTTAAAGGAAGGGACAAATGACCGTCACTTAAATATGTGGTTTTGTTTCAGTGAGATTCTGGTGAAGACCAAGATTAAAAAAAACAAACAAACAAAAAAAAAAAAACTCGTCAATGCAAATTGAACTCTTAAATTCACCCATAATTTACTTGGATTTGTGCACAATTTATTTTCAATTTAGCTATGATTTGTTTTGCACTTATCAAAGGCTATCAGTCCTGTCTCCCAAGAATTACTCACTGACATGTACTTATTACTTACTCACAAGTACCTAATTCACAATAGTACTTTATGTTCAATGGCAACATTTAGTTCGGTAAAGGTGTGGAGCAGTTAAATCTTCAGGGTGAGATCTCAAACTTGGTTTACCCAGGTAGCTTTATCTTGATGTTTCTGAATTATGAATTTCAAATGATGCACTATGAAGCTGAGCAACTTGTCTTTCTCTTTCCTCTACCAAGAATACTGCTCTGCATGTGTAGTATGGTAGTCTTATTTGAAAAGGTTTTCCTTAAAATAATAAGTAAAGCTCCTCTCTTGACACTATTTGTACATTGTCAAGTTGGAATGGTAAAGTCATTGTTTAGTTTGCTAAATGTAAAACAAAATAAACATTTTTTTATACTTTGAATTTGTAGCCTTGCTTTAATTTAAATATTTTTGTTTTCCCAATTTTCAAAATGAAAAAAAAAATAATCCGTTGACTCTTAAAAGGTGTAGTAATGTCATATTCCATCCATTTTAATATCACCACATGAGTCGAGTGCATTGTGATAAGATATAATTTGCTATGAAATGTGGCCCATTTGGGAGTGTTTTATTGTATTGCAGTACAGGATTGTTTTTTATTCATGTGTAAGTAGCATTTTAATGATGTATCTGGTTCATATACAAACATATGGGCTACTCAAGAGGTAGAGCTAACCAGAAGGCTTTGGGAAAGATAATGAACCCAAAACTGGCCAAATGTATTGTTATTGTGTGACTGTGTACGAATAGACCAAGTGCTGTATGTTATTAAAAGAAAAAAAAAGCGCTGTATGAATGTGTGTGAATGGGTGAATATAGCAGTAGTGTAAAGTGCTTTGAGGGGTCAATAAGAGTGGAAAAGCGCCACATAATTGCAGTTTATCTACCATTACATATATAAAACATGTGGAAATGAGACCAACCTAAACATCGTTTCATTTTGGAGCACAGATGGTTTTTAGTCCTTAACACAAATTTTATCTAGTGGGATTTCATTTTCAAAATATCTAGACCTTGACAGTAAACCTTCCTGCTTCTGTTCACTTGTAACATGAAATACAGGCCTTCAGCAAAATGCTTTCTCTTTCTCTCTCCTCCTCTTCTCTGCCACAGACGACCCAATCCCAGTCAGCCTAAGCATGGCTTCTTGTATCATTGGCTGGATTCTATGCTGTCCACAGCAGCCTTGAACAATTGATTATTTCTTTTCATGATTCTGTATAGGTACTCAGAGTAAAGTAATGGACAGACTGCAGTTTCCGCCTGTGAGTTAACTGGAAGACTTGGTTGGTATTATCACAAGCAGCTCAGTGCACCAGCAAAACTTTCATCAACAAGATCCTGATTCTTAATATCCTGATTGACTATTAATATCACCTTTAATTTTTACCTGAGGGATTAATTATTGTAACACCAATGACCTATTTGAATTCAGAATTCATAGTCCATTACAGGTGCAACAGATTCTTTGAAGTATTTTGCCTATGGTCAAGCAAAGGGCACTCCTAATAATAATAATTAAAATGGAGAATCACAGTAGCAAGCAATGAGAGGTTTGCAAGCAAAGCAAAGCAAAGCAAGGTTTGCTTAACTGGTTGCATTTGAATTAATTAGAGTTAACTTTTAAAAACTACTAAAAAGTACGATATTTTCCCATGAAAGTTGATGCCTAGGAAGGATAAAAACTTGAATAATCAAGTAAAGTCTAAGTATCTTAAACATTACCTTAAAATTGCACTTGAATACAATGCTTAAGTTAATGGACGTAGTAATTTTACATCTTTCATTCAATTGTCTTCTCCTCATCATTTAGTGGATATAAGGCACTAATACATTGAAGGGAAAACAGTATACAGTATCTTATACAGTGTCTTATGTTTTGAAGAGACTGTACTCTCATAAAAAATAACAGCATGGGTTGTTTGTATAAACAACTTAGTACAACCCATAGTTACATTTATTTGTAAGTGTCATCTGGCAGTTGTTTGAGAAAGCATAAGCAAACAACATGGTCATGTTCTGGTTACAAAACCCTCTAGTGGCCACAGTAATTACGACATTCAAAGAAGGAAGTGCAGTGATTTTGCTTTATAACTACAAAATCCATGTAGGGAGGAGATCAGGGTGGATGGATGGGTCAACAAAACTCTACACATTTCATACAGACAGCCAATGTTTCTTTCAACCATGACTGCAACTATACAGTTTCGTTCTCCACAATTTTGTTCTATTATGTTAACCGTGTGTATTAAAAGACCCATTACAAGAAAGGATGCCAACAGTTTTGAAGCACTTATTCTATCCCAAACCATTATCTTTCCCTTAACCTAACCAAGTAGTTTTTTGCCTTAACCAAACCAAAGCTTCAACATAGCATTATTACAATGTAAAATGATTACTCATTCTTCAGTCGGGATTTTTAGTTGTTTATCTGTGGCATATCTTGTTAATTCAGGAGACATATGGATCAAATGAGAGGGTAGGAACTAATGAACTATAGAGTTGTTTAGAGTTGGAAGATCTTGTTTTGGAAAATGTCTGACTGAGAAACTTACATTCATCGGTGATTTGCTCAGTTATGAGGATTGTGAGTACTACTCTTGCTTGATATTGTTAAAAATCAATTATTGATTGGAATAGTATGAAATAAGAACATCTAAATAAGCCGTCTTGGGTGGCTTCGCTGGAAAAGGCTAAGCTAGCTGTTCATGGTCAGCAAATATCTCCAAATAGAGGGTGGCTTCTCATTAAAATGCATTTATATTGTGTTTATTTCTACACCTGTTGAACACAGTAGATGTGACTAGTGAGAAGATTTATGGAGGCTTTGGAATTGTTAAAAGGAACCTTTCTGACATAGACTTATTGGCCACTTTAATAAGTACACCTGTACAGCAAGTTTCTAATTAGCCAAGCATGAGTTGGTAACTAAGTGCATAAAAGCCTGAAAAAATGGTCACTGGTTCAGTTTTGGTCTGACTAAATACCCTAATTGGGAAGAAATGGGATCTAAGCGACTTGAATGATTTTTGGTGCCAGATGGGCTGGTTTGAGTATCTCAAATGCCTTGTTAATGTGAGCGATCAGGGGAAAAGGTCCTGACTGGTTTGAGCTGTAAGGCAGGAGACAGTAATTTGAATAATCAGGGTCAGACTTTTTTATAAGGTGTAGTGATGTGCGTATATTTTTTGGCATACTTTAGGCCCTTTAATAACAAACCAGCATGCTTTAAATTCCATAGCCTACCAGGGTATTGTTGCCGATGATCCCTTTATGGCCACAGTCTACACATCTTCTAACTGCTACTTCCAGGTCGATACCACATCATGTCACAAAGCACACATCATCTCAAGATGTTTACATCAACATGACACTAAGGTCAATGTTCAGTGTACTCCACAGTCACCAGATCTAAGCCTGATAGAGTACTTTTGGGATTGGGTGTGATACTAAGAATCCAGGCTGTTTTGTCTTTCCCTTTAATAGAAAGTTGTACATAACAAAGTGGGCCTCTCCGAATAGGTGGGGTGAGTAATCAGAACAAATATAGCAAATAAGTTACTAATCAGCTAAGTAATGTAACTACATTAGAATACATATTTCATATTTGCCCAACACTGATGCTGACATGAAAGTACAATGCTGCAACTGAGAATAATCATGGATTTATCTGCTAATAAATTCAAGACACTACTACATCCTATGGCAGTCAGCTATATTAATTTGAATAAAGCAGAAGCTTAAACAGTATACATTAATACCAGAAACAATTTACATCTGACTTAGAGCGTTTTACATGAAATCTAAAAGAGCTATATCAAGAACTTATCAGTTCTAAATGATTTGCTTCATTTAAATTCATATATAAGGCAGCTGTTCCACGTGGCAGATCATTTACTTCCACATCTTGTGCTGGATGTACTTAAAAACCATATTAGGCTTCACTGATTAGGTGTACTACAGTGTATTTAAGGTGAATGGTCACCTAAAATACTTTATTATAGTTTTGTATTGGCTCTGGTAAAATGCCCAAAGAAAAAACAAAACCCTGAATACCACAGAAAAAAAATTAGCTAATAATTATCTTTCTGAACAACCACAGTGCCTGAATACTCCCAATACTAAAGGATTCCTGTTGAGTGGGGGATATTTTATGTTGCATCTACAAGGTTGCTAATTAAAATCTATACCCCTAATGAGTTTTTAGCACCCCTATTGGTTAACATGATTACCTAAGATAAGAGCAGTAAATTGTGGTCCGTTTAATTAAAGTGTAAGATTTACAGCTGTTTTTACTGAAGAGACTTCTCATTCACCTTCCCTCTGTACTACTCATGGCTAAGCAGGCTCACCAAAAGGAGACACACTTGTATTAACTGCTCTGAAATTACATTTAAAAATTCAGCTCCATGCTTTCCATTCGGGTTTGTGGATGCTATGGCATAGAGGCCGCTTCAAAGAAAAGTTTATTTAGGTTTATGGTTTTTTAGTGCTTTCTAAAATATTTTTGGCTCCATTTTTTTTCATAGCCACATTTTTAATAACTCAACACCTTTGGATGCATTGACCTGGATTTATTAAGGAAGTTGAAAGTCAAAAAAGCAAAAATCTATCTATTTATTTTTATCTAGTTTTTTATTTATTTATGCATACACACATACACACACATACACGTATATATGCATGTGTATTTATAATATTTTTGGTTCCATTTTTTTTTTTCATTATTAATAACTCAACATCTTTGGATGTATTGCCCTTGAATTCATTACGGAAGTCATTTAAAACAAGATAAAATTAAATATAGTATAATAAAACTAAACAATTAAAGTCACAATTAAGAACCAAGAAACAGCTGTCAATGTCTAAATATTGTGTCAGAAATGCAGTCTGGAACTAAACGATTTAGTGATTTATAAACTAGTAAAGGATCTTAAAAACAATTTAGCCAGTGAAAGGGTTTTTTCCTGGTAACACACAAGCAGCTGAATTATCTATGTGTCAGAATTAATTTATGACTTTTTCTGGTAGCAAAAGCACAGCATTACAATAATCCAGCCAGCAAGTGAAAAAAGCGTACACGAGACACTCAGTAATGGTATGGGAGAGGAAGTCACACACTATTGCAATACTTTTTAGGTGTTAGAGGTCGGATTTGGACACATTCCTGATGTGGGCTTCAAAACTAAAATTGGGGTCCCCAGGTTTTAGCCTGATGCCTTGGACTGAGTGGCAATGACTTAAATTTAGAGGTCAGTTGCTCTCTCTGTGCCTCTGCTCCAATGATTATACCTCTGTTTTGTCGTGATTGAGCTAGAGGAAGTTTTGAGCCATCCAAACATCAATATTTAGAATACACTCATGGAGGCCATCAATGGGACTCATGTGATCTGGGGACAGAGCGATAAAATAATGAGTGTCATCATCATAACTGTGGAAATTGATGCCAAGTCTCTCGGTGACTGCCAAAGGAGCAACATATAAAGACTAAAGAAGCCTGGACCTAAGACTGAGCCTTGTGGAATGCCACAGCTGAAAGCATGATTTTAGATGAGTGTTTGTTGAGGGCAATAAAAAATTCTCCATTCTTAGGTAAAAAGAGTACCAGAGAGGCTAACCAATTTATGTTTATGAGTATATTGTGGTCAATTCATTCTAATGTCATTCATAACCTTTACCAAGGCGAGCTCTGTACTGTGATTGAAACAAAAATCAGAATAAAATTTTTCAATAATGCAATCGGAAGCAAAAAGATCATTTAGCCGCTTAATGAAATATATTGTAGGATTTTGATTGAAAAATAAGATAAGAAATTTGTCTAAAAATGTACAGGACTGTTCAGTCAAGCTTGTTTTTTTCTTCAGGTGTGGTTTCCTGTATATAGAAAATGGTTGATGATAACTTAGATTTCATCAAGGTGGAAGGAAAAGGATCAAAAGGGCAAGTGGAGGGTTTAAGCTGTGGTGTTACTATGGGAAACATTTAAGTTTCAACCAGGTCGAAAGACTCTGGGGTTCCCTCATATAATGGAATAGAGGATTCTAAGGTCTCACTCCTTAGCCGAGCAATAGCAGATCTGATGGTGTTTGTCTTATTCCTGAGGTTTAATGCAAACTTTTCACATTTTGACAAAGATGATTAGAGGCTAAGGGAAAAGGGTTAATCATACAGTCAGTAATGGAGAGGAGGGTTTTTGGATTGTTGTGGTTATCACTGATCAGTTTTGAGGAATAGTTACAGTACATTGTGGACTTTTTTTTTTTTTTATATCTTTAGCCTTGTTTAATCTAGATAAACTAAATAATGTTTATCCAACAGTACATGTTCCCAGGCGATTATAGCACCAAATGCAGAAGCTTTCATGATCTGGACGTGCAGAATAATTTGGGAAGAAGGAGCAATAAACATAGACACTTACAAGAAAAATGTCATGGATTATTAAATAAAATGTTCAGAATTCTACACAGAACTCCTCAATTTTGTCCTCGTTTCTGTGCGATTAAACAGCGATGCACATGGAGTATTAAATTGTACTGTAGCAAAGACAGCCACAGCCTGGCGCAGCCACTCTGGCCCTGGAGGTCTCGGTGCCTTGGCCCCTTTGTCTAGGCTGCAGGGTAATTGCTTTTCTGCACAGAGGCTATTCATGTTTTGTGATTGGATCATCCAGCCTAGAGCAAGGAGAGCCACATTTGTAGCAAGGCTGGGTTGTTTTAGTGCTTTGCCTCTGAGCTGATTGTTTCAGCGAGGCTTTGTACCCACCAGCCGAAGGAGCCGATGATACTGGCATATTCTATATTCTGTCTACCCTACTGTGAAGAAAACGGACTGCTTTTTATTAAAACTCATTTCCCATCAGAGACATCTTTCCCCAGTCTATTTATTTCTACCTATGAAGCCTATTAATTTTTTTTTTTACCCTTTTGGCTTTTAAAAACACAGCTGAGTCCTCTGTGTCTGTTCTAATGGGATTTTTCAAATGATTTATTCGCCTCTGATTTTCCTCAGCTCAAGTTTTAATTGGTTTCTGGAAAAAATGGCAAGAATATCTTGTATTCTGTCATCACGAACTGTGTGACATTAAGATGAACAGTTAGCATTAGTTTTCTTGAATTTTAATGGCTGCTTTCTAAATATTCCACTTTTATTTGTTTTACAATCTAATTTCATTGAACCATACTGTCATTACCTCAGTGGGATGAAACACCTGACAGCATCCAGGTATTTTGAATAACAATGTAAAATCATTCTTGAAAGGAAGACTAATAATTTATTAATCATCAGTTAAACAAATAGCCTGTTTTTCTTGTCTTTATTACTGTCAAATTGTTGCAGTGTGTGTGCTATCAGAATACTGACACCCATCTCTTACTAACGTCTCACTTTTTCCTGGCGTAAATGTTTTCTTACATTTTGCACTGGGTCTTTTACAGATCCCGCTTAGAGCCTCTTTTGATTTGTTCATCACCCCAGGGTCACAAATCATCAGATTGTCTTGGTGACATTTGGCGTGGTCAGAGTAGCTGATACCTGACCTTTCAACCGGCTGATCTCTTCTGGTTGTCAACTGTTGCCTGGCTTTGGTACACCAGCAACATTATGAATTGAACTCTTAAATATTCTGCACCTATTTCACAGCGCCAAGGTTTTATTAGACTTATAAAACATGCAGGGGTGTGAAATTGATTGTCTCATTTGACCGGGAAAGCAAATGGTGTATGGAAAGCACACCTGGATAACGGGAAATGTCAATGGGAGTGAAATATTGATTTGAAAAGCTATTTGATGATGTACTGTTGGGACTTAAAGGCAGTCATATTTGCCAGTAAACAGCAATGATTTTCTCAAATCAACATGTCAAATCAACATTGGAAACACAGTATATATATATATATATATATATATATATATATATATGGCCATCTACAGAGTCCCAAAATCTTTCTTTTTTAAAACTTCCTTTTTAGTGCCAAAACTTCTGGACAGTACTCTATATTACGTGATTATTCTTTTTTTTTTTTTAAATCACAAAAACCTTTAGAGGAGGTGAAGGTACTATGTCACCCCTTTCACGCTGCCAACAACCTCCGCAAGGTTTGCAGACTGTGTGGAGCCTAAGCTTTGAGAGATTTTAGTAAGGAAATTAAACTGAAAGATGAGAGGAACAAAAATAGGATTTGAAAAGTGAGGGGTATTTTAGAGCTGGATGGTTGGGTTAGGGCCTGGCATCCTTTGACGTTACCAACCGTACACTGATGGCTAACAGGTCGCCGTTTGCATTAGGTTCACACATAAACAAACAAAAAACGTCTGGAATGAGGTCCATTATTGTTCATTGTTCATCACAGTCTAAACAAACAAAGTCTTAACTCCTTATTCTGTAGCACACCGAATTTCTTGTATTTCTGTATCTCTGTTTTCTGAAAGGGGAGGAATGGAGTGGAGGCAGAGTCAGAAAGGCAGCAAGAGGACTATTCTGCTAGACAACATAACTCAAACTATTGATGTTCCCGCGGACACTGCTCTTCACAGTTGACCGAGGACGAAACTTGCAAACAGCATGATGACAGACTTGGAAAATCCATGTCCATGGATGATAGTGATCCCAGCCATGTAATTACAACGCACTCATAGCTCTTATCTCTAAGTTGGAGACTGTTTCACCTGCTCAAAATCCAATCAAAGAGCAGACTGAGGCCTGTCAGCTCTCCACATGGCAAGACACAGCAATTACCAGAACAGCAAGAAGAAAAACATTATATATGCAATAAATAATACATGTTTGGTATTACTGTGGATGAACAGACAGTTTATAGGTCCATGTGCAATTACCTATAATTGCAAATTGAGGGGGCTGTTTTTTTTGCTTACCATTCTATAAAAGCCAGTAGTCAAATAATTGTGGAATCTCTAATATTAGCTGGAGGTATGGCTAACACACACACACATTCACACATATAAAGGCTGGTTGCATATAAAGGCCAGGTAAATAAAAAACATTGAGGGAATTACTTGTAGCTTACTAACAGAGCTCACATAGTGAATTCACATACATCTCCACAGCAAAAACTCAACTAATAAATTCCTGTAATTTCTTCATTGCATACTCCTGATCGTTTAATTCTTGTAGCTTAACATTGTTTGGGAAAAATAGCAAAATGGAATGCCTGACTGCACTGATAAATAAGTGATGTGGAAATGGACATTAAACAGAATTAATCAAGACAGCAGGTAAACATGGAGGAAGTTAGGAGTTTACATTAAGTGGGGAATAGGGGAAATTAAAAATTAAAGGCCTGCTCTAATATAAGCCTCTACACATTCCGGATACTCTCTGCCACTGAAGTAAATAGAGCCTTGGTCACTCTTTGAGAATTTACAGTATTTTTGTTAGGATTTAGAGACAAGTATTTGAAGTGATTTATGTAAGTTAAAGCTTCAGCTCGCTCATACTGCTTTTCCCAAAATATGTCATTTTGCTGGAGTTATGTTCCAGAAAATCTCTACAATGGATGTGGCAATCCCTGGTCCATTAGGAGAACAGGACCTAGGATTAAAAGTCCTGCAACTTTTTTTAAAGAAAAATATCTTCAGTTATCTATAGCTGCATGATTTTTTGAAAAGTTTTGGGCTGGATGTTTATCATGCTACAGTAATTTTTTAGGATTGTTTATGCTCGTTAGGATTGATGTTGAGCTGCCATGTAAACCTAAGGAGTGGGACTTGACTGTCTTTCACACATTGTTGTCCATCGAACATTTGCTTGGTTGAAGTACTATGATTTTTTACGTGGTGACGGTTCCCAAGGTGATTTCTAATAGCGGAATGTGTCCTTAATGCTTAGACTCAACACTAGCATGAAGATTACCATCGCCCACCATCGGCCGGCCAGAATGAAAAAACTGACGGGTGATTATTCATTGGCCCCCCAGCACCACCAACAGCAACCCCACACAAACACACACACACACACACACACACACACACACACACGTACACACAACACACACATGCCCATGCACACCCACTGACCTTGGCCAAAGGGTTTGTCAATCAGGCAGGGATCTCTTCCTACACTTGGGTGAACATTGACTTTCAGTTAGCAAGACACCTCTCTTGAGCAGCTGCTTTGCCTCCTTCAAGACAAATCTGCCCTCTGGCTCATAATAAAAGGACCACACAGATGTTGCTTCACCCTCACCTCAACCTTCACTACCGCCACGTTTCCAATTTATGACCAAGCAGCTGGGTCAAAAATTACAGGATCTTAATAAAAGCACTGATAAAATGTTTCCATCTGTGTTTCGGCTAGGATTCAATAAATGAGCTGGCTGGTTGGGGTAAAGTAATAATGTGTTAGTTTCATATACATAAATTTGAACTTTTCTCACAGATTGATATAATACAAAGTAGATTCCTTCTACTAATAACTGTGGTTAGGGCCTTTGGTCACTTCAAATGCAGAAAAAAACAGAATTTATGTAAGACTGACTTATATCAGAGACTGGCCTTTATTCCTTTATTTCCCTGTTTTATATATATACTTGTTGTTAATGTAAACTTGAGAATTTGTCTATGTTTATCTGTTGTCTTTATGAATTCAGTTGAGTACTAATTATATCAGTGCAACAAGTCATACTCATCACTTTTTAGGAGAGATACTGTTTCTATTCACAAAGTTACTCCAGTTGGTTCTACTTTTCAGTGTCTATCTTTATCACTATTCAGGTCTCATAATGAAATTTGACACTTTTTTGGTCAGATTAAAAGCCGTCCAGCACTCATAGGGCATAATTCTGCCCATCCCTGGTTAACTTTTTTTTTCAGTTTCAGACAGTTTAGAGGAAACCACACCCACTTCTGTATTGGTCGTTCTATCCAGGCTTTTTATATATGGTAATAGGCACGGTTTCATATATATTGGGGTGGAAAAACAACAGGCGCCTCCTGATTGGGTTTTATTGTGAAACGTCTTTGGGAAGTGTTGACAGCTGTCATTTTTTTTCAATACCAGTTTTTATTAAAAAATGTATAATATACCCAGCTAATAAGAGCATTATATTTGTTTAGAAAGCAACAAGATACTCCGCAAATAATATAATCAGGGATAGACACCCTTGCAGAACAGACTAAGAAAAAGTCCAGTTTAACTGGAAGATGCCACATCAATGGCAACACTGTTAAAAAAACTCCTATCAAATGTAGTGCAAAAACACCATAGTAATAAAGACAAAGCAACTGTAGTATCTAATGAGTGACTGGGGTTATCTTTCCCCTAATTTTGAAATGTTTAGGTCAAAGCAGATTTTGAGGTCTGATAATCAAAGGAATTTATGACCCTCTTTGGCCTTAGGAGAGGGGTCATATAATTGACAAAACCAGATGTTAAGATAGGCTCTCATACACATTAGCCTACGCACCAACCCATATAAGCGAGTTTTGAGCTGTAATTCGGAGAGAGACTCATCCTGGCTCCGAGTCGTCTCCCAGGCAAACCATGGTGCCTGATCGACGCTGGTCTTTTTTGTAATAAACCTGTTTTATGCAATCAAGCCGGTGTCAGCGAAGTTTCCTTCATCATCTGCACATCATCGAAGTCTGAGAAACAACCACACAACAAAGCAAAAGAAGCTCACAAATGGCTACTCTGAAGTTGAGATAAAAGCATAGGTTTTTGAAGAAAAGAAATCCTAACCGGATCTTCACTATTCACAATTTCATTTGTTTTGTTTTTTACCATCTGCAGCATGGTTGGTATGGTTTTCACCTTTTAAATCAGTGTTTGCATGTGTGTGTTTGTTCAAGCACACGTTGAGTTGTCCCTAAGACAGTCCTGTAATGTATTGGTTGTGTGCTTAGGGTGGTTGTCCTGTTCGAAGGGGAACCCTCTGTCCGAGGTCCTGAGAAATCCAGACCAGGTTTTTCCTTAGGATACCTCTGTACTTTGCTCTGTTCGACCTTCCCTCAATTCTGACCAGTCTCCCTCTCCCTGTCTCCCTGAACAAAACCCCACAGCTTCATTCTGCCACCAACAACTTCCCTGTTGGGACAATACTGGGCAAGTGATGAGCGGTGACTAGTTTCCTCCAGACATAACACTAAGAATTGAGGCCAAGCTATTCAATCTTGGTTTCATCAGACCAGAAAATCTTGATTCTCACAGTCTCTCCTTCAGGTACTTTTTTTGTTGTTGCAAACTCTGAGTAGCTTTCAAGTGTCTTTAACTGAGAAAGGTTTCTCCCCGACCACTCTGCCCTACAGCCCAGATCAGTGGAGCGCTGCAGTGATGCTTGTCCTTCTGGAAGTTTTTCCCATCTCCACACTGGATCTCTGGAGCTTAGCCAGAGAAATTCGGTCACCTTGTTTACCAAGGCTGTTCTCCCCGAATTGTCCGGTTTGGTCAGGCTTCCATTGAAGAATTATGGAGCCGCAACGCTTTTGGGAACCTTCAGTGCAGCACAAACTTTTTGTAGCCTTCCCCAGGTCTTTGCCTTGGCACCATAACCCTGTCTCTGAGCTCCGCATTCAGTTTGCTGACCTCATGGCTGGGTTTTCGCTGTGGGACTTTATATAAACAAGTGTGTGTCTTGTCAAGTGATTTTAATGGAGGTAGACTCCAGTCAAGGTTTAGAAACATCTCAAAGATGATCAAGAGAAATTTCAGGCACCTGAGGTAATTTCAAGTGGCATAACAAAGGATCTGAATACTTATATTAAAGGTTTTCCTTTTTAAAAAAATTGAAAGAAATTCTAAAATACTGTCTCTGTTTTGTCATAATGAAATATTGAGCATAGGTTGATGAGTGAAATAATGAATTTAAACAATTTTTGCATAAAGCTGCAATCAAACATCAAAGTGTGAAAAAGATGTGAAAAAAGTGAAGGAATCTGAATGCGCAGCATGTCTCTGTGTCTGTGGACAGATTATGTCAATGCAAAAACCTTGGCACTGTGCAAGATACAATTATGAAACTATCAATTGTGTTTATTATCTTTCTAATGAGGAGTTTATGCCCTGCAACCCTACTATAATATCCCTCTCCGTGTAACTGTACACCAATCGAATGCAGTGACATTCTTAATCACCCAAGGAAGAGTTGCTCCTCTGTTTTTCCTTAAATATTGCACTAATGCATGAGCATAATGGTCATCAAATGTGCACTGGCGGTCACAGTTTATGACCCTATTTACTGACATCTATTGCATAGATCTAAACACAGATCAATGTTCCTATAGAAAATTTAGCCAGCTGAGCAGTCTGTATGACTGAAGCGCCTGATATCTAGTGTAGAAGCATTTGCATTTGTTATGCTTCTCCACTCTTTTATTCAGGTTTTTTTCTTTAAGTTGTCATCCAGTTATACACATGAATCACACTGAACATTACTGCTAAGTGATTGTGGGACAGCCGAGTAGTAAACACATTATCATGAGCTGAAGATCCCAGCAACACAAGTCTCACGTCACTCTGTATTACAAATTGTGTCATGTTTGAGAACAAGCACGAAGTTGGGGATGTCATCTGTTACTGTCTACGTGATTATAAGTGCATATGATGGATCTTGTTGTGTCTGAGCTGCACAATTGATCTGTAATGGCTCTGAATAAACTCAGTTTCATCAGTTGTGTCTTTGCAATGTCACATCCCTGCCTTGACTTCACGTCATCTTTTATAATAGTCAATATCCCAATTTGGATTCCTGTCGCAGGCCTGCCGAGAGTAAGTCAGGGCTGTTGGTTAGGTATTGCAACCTATAGTAACAGCAAAGAGATAAACTCATGTCTCCCATATAATGAGACAGACCAATGCATCAGAGCTCATTGAGGTTATCAGTGTTCACAGATCTTTGCTGGGGTTATGGAGGGGAAATTTGATTATGCAGGACTGGAACTTATTTCCCAGCAAAGCCTAAACCACAACAGAATCACATTTTCAACAGCCGCACATAGAATTACAACGTATTCTCAAAGACTTTATAAGAGACTGTGTGCACTGGTGGTGGTTTTGGGTGGGGGTCGGGGTTGGAGCTGGGGCAGTTTAATAGATAATGTGAAAATTTGTAAAATGTGTCAAAATGTGTTAAGCTCACATCTAAAGCCCTGGTTATTATCCATAATAAACTGTAAACATGACTTATAGTTACATATATGATATTCTCTTGATTGAAGACTTGGACAATGATATACAAACTTCCTGTAGAGTTTTCTTGACCTGACTAAATGATGTGAAGGGCTTTTCTTCGCCAAGGAAAGAATTCTGTGAACACCCACTGACGTCATCTACTGTGGTCTCCTAGGCCTTTTGGTGCTGTTGAACTTGCCAGTGCATTGTGTCTTTTTAAGAATATACCAAATTGGTGATTTGGCCTCTTCTGGAGTTTCTTCCATCTGTCTGACAGATTTATTTTGTTTTTTCAGCCTAATGATAGTCTCCTTCATTTGCATGACACCTCATAGGACCATATATTAAAAAGAAAGCTACCAAATGTACATTCAAAACTTTGAATCAACTACAGACCTTTAATCTGCTAAATTCATTATGAATTAATGAGAGAACAGGCCCCACCTGGCCATGACACTGATCGCCAGTTAATTGCCCGTGACTTTTGCCTCTGAAAATAAGGAACTATGTATTTATACATAGTCATTTTTAGTCATAGCCATTTTTTAATGTCTATAATTCATAAACAGTTCATACAATATTTTTGCAATTCATTTTAGTATTTATTAATTTGATAAATATATAAGTGAGTATTTTTAAAATATTTTAACAAAGCATGCAACTGATGTCACGATGTATTTACTGGATTATCTTCTTTAGCAGCACAAATTAGAAAATCTGCTTTTGAAGAAAAACTTGAGATTAAATGCCTCGGTACCCACCTGCCTTGGTTATTGTTACAAAACAAATGGCTGGTAAATAAATAATCACGGATTTCACCTTGAGTGTTTATTCAGGAAAAAAAAGCTTAGCTTGTCAAAGAAGATGCATTTTTGAATTGATTGACTGTGTTATTCAAATGGGATAATACCTGGTCAAGAACAAGCTTTCAGGATCTCAAGCAACTTTCTGAAAGGATTACCAAACATGAAAGCAGGTGGAATCAGTTAAACAGTGTAGTAAAATAGTTTGTCCAGCAGAGCTGATACAGCTACCTTAATAGATAGAGCATTTAAACAGTGAACTGAGCAGCATAATAGTGCGAAATAGTGAATTATCTCATGATATAACTATATTTCCAGGTCTTACATTTGTCCAAAGTAGCTTCCGCCCCATCGGTTTTTCCCCCTAAAAATCCCAATGCATATGGGCATGGACAATGAGCCTCTCGACACAGATGGTCTCCCGACTCCCTGCTACATAGAAGCAAGTCCTTTGGAGTAAAAGTATCTCAAAATAATAATTTTACTTCTCTTGGTGGTTCTTGTGTGGCTCTTTGTGGTGGTTTTATATCTCTTTGACTCTTAGTGGTTGTTTTGTATTATTTTTGTAAACATTTTGGATCCTGTTTTGATTAATTTGCAGAACTTAGTCATTAACCTAGTCATTAAGTGATCATATGCAATATTTTTGCATCTCTTTTCTGTCATTCTGTGTCTTTCTGTGGTCATTTCATTTATTTTGAGGTGGTTTTATGTCTCTTTACAGTCATTTACTTGCTTACTTCTATGTCTATGATTGACTTTCCAAGAAGAAATGTTAACAGTCACTTCATGTAGAGGCTCCAGGACCTTTACCTGCTAGGCCTGTTCAGTAATCCATCCATGTAATCCAATAATCAGTGATAATATCCCTGGCCCTGCCCCTGTACCCTTCCCTCTAAAAGTTTTACCCTCTAAAAATTTTACGATAGATTTACTCTATTCTCTAGTGTATCATTACTACATTACTGTAGTCTATCATTGTTCCAATTATAGCTCCTCCTCGAGAGTATATCTAAATACTTACAATGAGAATAGGTATGTCCTTAAAACAAACTGTGCAGTTGAAGGCAGGGAAGTAGAGCACTGGTGTGCTTAAGGTTACTGCTTGGTGAGAGGAAAGAGGCTCCTGTGTGAAGCTATGATAAATAATACGGAAGGAGAAGGCAATGTCTGTGCAATCCCCCAAGATTAATGACCAACGCACTATATAAAGTGAAATAGTTTATCTCAAGCCTAACAATGTGAAACTTGTAAATGTGCCTGTCATTATTCTTTCCAGCTATGCTCATATTGCATTCGTCCAATTCAGTCATTACACATTCAGAAAGGAAAGCTGCAAAAAATATTCTCCCCTTGGGCTCTACATTGGCTATTTATCCAATCTATAGGTGACTGGGGTGTTACTTGTCTTGATAATTTGTTTATTGTATGTTGAAAACTCTGGTAACAATTCACAAGAGCCAAGAACTGCAAGAATGTACAGGACAACATCAATTCAACCCAATTTCCTCAGGACCTTGAAATGTGAGCTATGCTCTATGTCAATTTCTCTGGAAAAAAAAAACTGATTAACAGCTTTCGATCTTCACTAAAACAAGTTCAGATTTGCCTTACGATGTTGTTGTACCACAGCCGCTGTACCACAGTTTTGTCACCACTGCAGTTGAGCTTGTGTTGATGTATTATCAACAGTTTAAACAAATGCACCATTCAGCTGAGCTGCTATGCTGCAACTAAACCGGTGATTTCTGTTTCATCAAAGAACCATCATTGATCACCAGGACAGCAGACAGGAGCTAAATTACACTATTTTCTATGTTAAGTCATGCAACATTATTACATAAAGACCATTTTCTGAGGAAGAGCTATTACACAGGTACAGTGTGATGGGTTTCTTAGGATCTAGCGGCCAAATGAATGGACTAACCTGCTGAAGGTCCACTAGAGATTATTTCGATTGGGTTGTTTGAGTGTGTGTGTGCATACAAATACAATTATATCAGACAGTGCAGTGCAGAGAATTAGTACATCGCCAGTAGCTATCAATTTTGTCTTTTTAATCAGTCCCATTGTGTCTAAGGAAGAGAAAATAGATGGATGCATTCAGCCAACAAGTCTACATCTGATGACTGTGATGAAATGAATCATAACAAAAGAAGTAAGCCAAGGTCTTGTGTCAGCCATCTCTAGACTTCAAAAGCAAAAGTGAACTGAATGTCTGAATTCAACCTTGCACTAAACTCAATCACCTTACAAACATCAATGAACAGTTTTTATCATCGTTAACAGGATTTTCAGAGGCCTACGGTTAAAAGGAAACGTAAGATAGCTGTTAGAATGAAACTGTACGCTGTATTTCTAGGGGTATTTTCCCTTTTGGTCTCCCTTATGACCAAACTTGAAAATGTTACATCATGCTGAGACAGTGTTTAAAGGCAGAAAATGTGTCATCCATATAAAACAGAATAAAGGAATTTTTTCTGAATCAAAGGACAAAGTCTGCTTTTCAGTATCAAAATTCTACATCTTAATATTCAGCAGTAACACAAGGAAAAATTCATCACAAAAGAGACAGAGACCCATTTTGACACCATAGAGCAGAATGCAGAGAAGCCACAACACATAGAGAAAAGAGTATCAAGTCTTGTGTTTTTCAGCTAGAATCTCTGCCTCAGCTCTCTCGCTGTTGCTGACACTAATGTGTTTGTTATCGCTTCCTCCACCTACAAATAAAACCCAGCAGGAGGCAGCAATATCAGGTGAGTGTCTGTCTCCTTCAGAATCTCTGTCTGATCAAGAAGTTCCAGTTGATGAGGCAGGTTGAGGGAAACAAGACAATAACTTACAAATCTTCATCACCGAATAATGCAAGAAATTGAAGTTAAAATCTTAAGATTTGCACTTTATCAAGCCCAATTTCTTTTGCTATACTTGTATTTTCTTCAGCATTAGTGCTTGAATGTATTTGCAATATTTAACTACCATTTTCATTGGCATAGTGTTAGTTACAGTGTTTCACTGTTCACTGTTTCATAGTAAAACAATGCAAACACAAACTGTGCTAGACTTTGATTTGGAAGTTCCATAACTACTGTCAAAAAAAATTCATTCTTTTACATGTGGAAGAACCCAGAGGCTAAAAGATTATGCTTTTTAGAAATGCAGATTCCAGGTTCACTGGATTAATTGGGCAACTATGGGGTCATGTTTTATCTTAGTTGTAACAATTAAATGTTTTGACTTGTTATGACTGTTGTCTCTGACTGACTTCTTCTCCATAGCAACAAGGGATGAATATATAGTTATCATTTTATTTAGAGCCTTCCACAATGCCACTATTTGAATAATGAAATTATTCAAATGTTAACATGAACCGATAGTATTGTTACAAACTGGGATATTCCTGTTTCTGCATGTTGAAGAACACTGAGGTAATCACTGAAACAGTGATTACATTGTCTCTTGTACCAATTTTGTACTCTTGTTCTTGTGAAGGTCATAACTCTTAAGACTCCTTGCTATTGGTTAAAAGGACAAATTCATGTCAAAGCTCACGAAAGCAGATTCACTAATTTTGGTAATTCTGTTAAAATGAATTGGGTTTGCTGTGAATTTTGCTGTGAATTTTGCCATCTCTGTGAAATGTTTTAGTAAAACCTATTTACCATTACCACCAATGCAAACAGGTGCTGCAGAATCAACCAGGACAGAAATCTCAAGCATCATAGCTTGCTACATACGGTACTGACATACAATAAAGTAGCCCAAGAGAAACTTTTAACTGGTTTTCTCTAGCTTTGGATTCCTGCAACAGTAATTATGTCTGAGACTGACTCCATGCACTCACTTGCTTACTAATTGTATGTTGTGGATTAGTATCAGTGTTATGCCTAAAATGCTACTGCAACCCTCCACTTTTATTTCCACCAACAAGGAGAAAAACCTTTATGTATTCAAACATGTGCACAACATGCTTTTAGTTGGCATTCTTTTAAGCCTTGCAGTGAATCTGCCAATCCAGACAGAAATTACTTAACTTTCAATTTGTTAACTTTAATCCTGGATGGAAATAACAATCTGAAAACATCATCCTAAAGATACACTTGTTTCTTTTATCTATGCAGCATTAATGAAGGCATTTAGCCCTGGCTCTCCACTCTCATGTATTATATTCCACAACTCCATTTTCACGCTTATAAATTTCAATGCTGTATTCCTCTGAAAGACTCAATACAATTTCCCCTGACTCACCAGTTTTGTTTTAATGCCTCATCACTAACCAAACGTGTGATATTCCCACTGCAACTCAATGACCTTGCTGGGGGAAAATAATCTTTTTCAGAGAAGAAGAACCCCCAAAGTCTCACCTGCCTCCCAACTCTCAGTTTTTTCATGGCAGCACATTTTAGATTATAAAACTTGAACTTTTAAAACTGTTATAACTTCAGAATCATATTATTGCTGCTTGTGTTCATGTGTAGGTAGAATAAACAAATAAAAGCCTGTTAACAAGTTGACAAGTTTTCTTGAATCTCCCTCGTTAATTTGAAGCAGCTAAAAAGTGCAACGGGTCACACATCAGATGAGCTCGGCTTTATGTCAGAAAAGCACCTGTAATTAGAACACGTGATCAGCACTGAAACCCAGTGTTCAGACTGCCACAGTTTTGAAAAATTCAGTGTTCGAAGTCACTCCTAAAAGACCTAAATCTCTTGCAAAGTTGTAAATCAGATCAACATGTATTCATTTCACCTCCACACATCCACACACACAAACATAAACTCTCTCTCTCTCTCTCTCTCTCTCTTGCTCTTACTAATATGACAGTCTCTTCAGCTTTCCTATTCATCTTCCACTTTCAGATCCTAACAAAGGTTAGCCTCTATATGAAACACTGTATATGCCACAGATGATGTATCACAAAAAAAAAATTCCTTGGCCATGACAGACACTTACATAGCTCAGATCACATGAAACATGCAAACGAATTACCAGGCTGACATTCTCAGAGAAAAGGAATATCACCTGTTATGATCTCTTTTTGATTGTTCATTTCAGGTTTGGCTGTACACCACCTGCGCACACGCCGGATGCCGGATGCATGGCGTTGACAGGCTGAGTCACAAAATAATAAAGAATAGGTGCAGAGATGGCGGCCATCACAAAGAGGCACATTTCTAATGAATGGTTGCCCGAGTCTCCCACCTTGTCCAGCCTTTGCAAATGTGACACTTTGTAAGGCAATCTGCGGCGAATGGCAGAGGTCACGCCACTCATATTGCTCATGCCGTCGTCTCTACATCCTCTTCATGATCTGTTGTCACAAGCGTGTGCAGGGGTGCCAGGTGAGAGTGTTGCATCCAGAAAAAGAGAGAGAACTAAACAGCCGGGCATGAGCTATTTCCAGACCACTTGGGCTTTGAGCTCCCTTTTATTTAGTTTTGAAGATACCTGACAGTTATGACTCTGCTAATCCTCTGAGGTTTATTGATTCTACCCAGCAAGCTGGACTTCTTCTGGCTCCAACTTTTGATTTTTTTTTTTTTTCAATCTGGCCAATATTATATTTTTGTCTCCTTCCACCATTTACCTGTGATAATATCTCACAGTTCAAGCACTGGATGGCTGGCACTTTATTAATATTGGCAGTGGTTTGAATTATAAAGCCCCTGTACTTGCAAATCCATTGAAAGCCATTCTCCAAATACAGTAATTTTTTAGCCCCCATTTTCTCTGTCCCTGTCTGTTATCTGTTATTAGAGGAGTCTCTCTTTGAAATAAGTTTCCTCTACACTTCTTCCACTGTTGTGTTGTATCTCTGTCCTTTAAAAAGTCATCCCTTCTTCTCCTCTGTCTTGACTTCTCAGCTGATTTCACTTGTCCCCTTCTTTGCCCTGATTTGTGGCAGCACCTGAGATGTAGCAGCACTAGAAGGATGCTCCTATGGATGAAGGAAAGCAACAGCTATGACCACTGACTGCCAGTTGCACAGCTCAATAACAACAATGTTTAATAAACCCTGAGCTGACAATGAAGACATCAACTGCTAACCAATTGTGATAATGTCCCTGTGACCAATTAGATGAGTCACCACAAGCTTGCTTTAGAGCTGATCATTTATTGAATCATTAGGAACAGTCAACTTTTATTTTCCGTGCAATGCCACATCAAAATGATCATGTTAGTTGGTATTTAGACAAGTGTTTTTCTCTACAGACAATAAACAGCTGTGTGGGGTAGAATTATTGTCTTGGCAATCACTATACTGGGATAAAAAATCAAATTAACAGATGACGACTCTGGTCAGTCCTAAATGAATAGTGAAGGATCTGAGGTCTAATGACCAAGTCGCAGATGTTTGCTTAAATAAACAGCAGGCCTGACCTGAGACTTCATGGTCTGATAGGAATTAAATCAATTGTTTTGGAGTATTAGAATAAAAAATAACAGTTCATTTTGAAGGATTTGGGGTGTTTTATTCTCATATTTGTGTTTGCATCATTTAAAAGGTCTTTGATATGTCTCCACTAAACATCTAGCTGTGTTTTAAAATCATTATAACAAAGTTTATAGTGTGAGTTCAAAGTAAATTCAGTGGACTTTAAGGAGAACTGTTGGAAAACTCCAGACATCTCAGGACTGTCTTCTGTCCCATGAAGGATCTGATGTCACCTGTTTGCATTCATCTTGTACTTTACTTCCCTCTCGCGGCCATAGTAGTCTGATGTCCCTGGAAGATAGGTTGACCACCAGCCACTGAATCTATTTCTCTCATTTTAATTAGTACGGCAGTGTCCCTTGGACGAAGCCTGTGGTTTGTCAAGCAGAGAGGGGAGAAACCTTTGTTTAATGTTTTCATATGTGCATTGTGCATAATCCTTGGATATTTGACTAGCTATATGTAGCTACAGACACTTGTGATATCAAGCTGGCCCTGACTGTTCTGAGATCAGATATGGTGACCATACCCTCTTGACCATAAATAGCAGTGCTGCACAGAGGACCGTGCAGATCACAGAAGACCTCTCCTGGACCTCACATGTGACAGTATCACCTGTAGTGGCTAACGTAGTTTGGAACTGCTGGGCAAAAGCTAGCAAGAGGTGGCATTCAGAAGTCTGAGAGGAACACTTCTTTCCAATCAATCCACACCCCCATAGCCTTATTCTGGAAACTTAACACAGAAAACACCAGTAGTGTTTCCAACTTCTGATTGGACACCCCTCTTCTTGTCATGTTCAGGAGCAAACAAACAGAGCTCTGAAGCAGATGCATGGAGTCCCTTTTATACAACTTGTTCGAGGCAGAGATGTTTGCGCCTTTATTCTGCTTCATTGTTCTGTATGAAAAGTACAAACACTGAATGGTAGGGCATTGTTGTTCTGGCAATAAGCCATCAGCAGAAGTAGTCTCAGAGCTGAATCCACTCTGGTGTGAAAGGGAGAGATAGGTTAGGCGCTATGACATACACAACTGTAAAAGAGGGGAAACACTATCTAACAGGGGAACACACTTTTTAGGGGGGGAGACGTGTTGCTATGACAACTATGAACTGATGGCCCAGATTGCACACACACAGGGCAAAGCAGGTAAAAGCACACACACTGTCCCACTGCTCATGAACAATCAAACTAAAATGTATAAAGTTTTTCTTTGTTACATCTATTAATATCGTGCACAAAGTCAGTAATTTCAGGCGGAGGAGATGCTTTGCACCAGATGTGGCTACTGGTGGAAAAGTAGGTACATTTACTCAACAACAGTACATTTTTGATTTACATATACTTTACTTGATAATTTCCATTTTATGCTACTTTATACTTCCATCCAGTGCATTTTATAGGGAAATATTGTACTTTCTACTCTACTTCATTTTATTTGAAACCATAATTACTAGTTAATGTTAATATGAAGATTTTATACAATGGAAAATATAAAAAGCTTATGAAATTCAATCCATGGTTAAGGGTTAAACCAGTGGTTTTCCAGACCTTTTGTTTTTGATGTCTTACAAAAAGCAAAGTTTAGTTAGGGTCACATTTCAGATGTCTATGACACATTAACAGCTCCAACGAATCAGGATTTTTCCCTCTAAACTTCTCACATGATTTCTTTTCAATAAATGTTCAAATGATCCAATATCTCACCATAAATCAAAGATTGGAGAAAAAAATCCAAAAGCTGAAAACAGATTTCTGTATCAGAACTTTCTTTTTTCTTTTTTCCACTCCCTTTAATCAACTCACAACTCAGCTCGGATTTATTTGAGGGTTGTATGTAAAACTGTGCATAAAATAGCTCAAACCAACTTCACTTCAAGCAGCTACAGCAAATGCTTCAAGGGTAGCTTGTTATTAAATTTTATGGCAAAACGGAAATCAATTTTTAAAAAAGTGAATACATTTTTTAATATTTTCAACAAAGATGAATTTGGTGATATAGGCCCATGAAAAATCAGTAAAAAATACCATAGAAATGCAGAAATTGGTCAGGAATTTTGCCAAGGGAAACAGGAGACCGATGTTGTGGATGGATAGACAGATGATGGCTTGATGGCTTATTGTTGGCACACAATAAGAAAAACTTAAATGGACCTCCAGACATGACCCTCATCTGATTCCTGTTTTATAAAATGTTGACATGTAATTCATTATCTATCAGTAAGAACTGTCAAAGGCAACTGTATCTCTTGAGCCCCTGAGATTAGGAAAGCCGTTGACAGGCTTATTTTTCATGTGCTGTTTTGATATGTATCCAGTAGGCTTGGGTTATGATTGTTTGTTCCTTTGTATTTGCCTGCAGGCAAGGTTAGAAATCCATCCCATAAATGCCGAGCCTAATCCCCAATGTGGGAATCACAAAGATGGTGATGCTAATGTTGAGAGATGCACTACTGGCAATTCGTTTTCAAAATATATGGAAACTGGGGGTATTTGAAGCCACTTACGTTTAGATTCATTAGACTGATTATTTTTGTGCTCTGGAATATACTGTATTATCTGACTTTTTTGGTCCAAAATGACAGTATATGGCAGCTAACCATGTCCTTGATGGTATTTTTAGGCAGTAAATTATTTTATCATTGTCAGTTATGAGGCGTTAGGAAGTTTTTAAAAGGCTCAGTTTCCACCTGCAAATCTTAATATGGTAAACAAGCTCACAATTAACACTGTGTGGATATATCCAAAATTGAGAAGAGGAAATATATATTATTAGATTTTCCTCTCCTAATGGTTAAGCTGTCTTTAACTGTGTCTTCACATTTCATGAGTATAGTGTATTGTCTGACTTTCTGGGGGTTTTGCAGCTCATTTTACCAACAATTCAGCCACACTAAGTCAGTTCATTTGCTGCCAGAAATGTTTGCAGTTCAAAGGCACCTCAGTACCTTGGTTGTTAGCATGAAAAAGTTAGCTCCAAGTTGGCCCATGTTATCAATCACCTAAAATCACTTTTTGATGTTGCTATATGTGCACCCTGTTGATGCAACATCATTCCTGCTGTTGGTTATTTTAAGGGGCATTAAGTATTGTATGGGTCCCTGTAGATTCATTTTGTGCTGGTGGGGGGGGGGTCTCAATTATGCCCCTTTGGGTTTACAGATGGTGTGACAATACCAGAGACTGTGGAAAGAGAGACCATTCATTTTGTTTTGCAACCCAGGTTCGTGCTTTTCATTTTCCGTGCATTGATCTCTCTTGCCCAGGGGCAAAAGGTTGAAGGCTGAAGTTGAGCTAAAGGTTAAGGTTTGACATGTTGGGCTGTACTGCAAGCTAAGTATATTTAACTTTCATACCACGAGCAACTGATGGGTCGCTCTATTCTGACAAATTGAAGGTAGTGCCAGAGACTCTAATTCCATCCATGTACTGGTCCTTAGCAACAAAGTTTTGATGGGATAAACACATAGTGTTGCCTTTCATAATGGTACAAGTTCTAATTAGATTGCTGTAATGGGAAATAAACAGTGAAAAATCAATACATTTGCTTTCAAGCTCACCATCAATGCCAACGATGCATGCAAACCTTCCCTAAACATTATTTTGGAGAAGCTTATTCCTTTAGCCTTTCAAATGAAAGTTGTAGCACAGTTGGAAGCCTTGAATGGCTGTAATCAACTTCTCATTGATTTTGCACTCACAGACAAAAACAATTGGTTTTGGAACAAAATCGCATCGATAGGGAATCAAGGAAGCTTGGCAATCCAATTGGCTGCTTAAGGGCAGTGACTGAAAAGTTTAGGGGTTTGTTGACCCCCACACATCAGTTGAGTTCCTCTCATCACTTGGTCATTATGCTGCAGTGAAAATGTGTTAATCAGTGTTAAGACCAGATGTGGAGGGTGGTGGTTGCCAAGTGGCAGAATTTGCGGTGGAGCACTTTGTAGATGTTGTGGGCCTAATTCAATGTAAGATCTTTGATGGGATCTTCCCACCTACATCCTACATCTCTCTTTCCTTTAAGACCTAAAGGCCTTAGTATGCTTCATACAACCCACCCTGAAACCCCCTCCTCCCACACCTTTCTGAATAGGGGGAGCTGCATCCAACATCTGACACCACGAAAGCAGCGAGATTGAACCAGAACAGTAATTTAGTGGCTTGGACAGCTAAACAAAAGAGTTGAGTAAAGCTGAAGGGAGAAGCAGATTCATGTGGTAATGTGTATAGAAAGAGCTTTTATATAGAAATTTGCTGTATGAATGTATGTATGAATGTGTAAATGTGGCGGTAGTGTAAAATGCTTTCTATGTTTGATAAGACTGGAAAAGTGCTATTATAGTGCAATCCATTTACCTTGTGACTTGATACATTATTATCATGAAAATATCGGTTACATTCACTGTAAACTTACATAATGTTAATTACAGCAGTTGTGGCCTAACAACATTGCATTGTTTCCCATAGGAGCATATAAACTATGGAGATTACAGTGAAACTCACTTAAAACATATAGCTACATTAAAACAGTGAGCAAAATAAACTGGATGAGTGAACAACAATAACCTACAAAAAAACAAAACAAAACAGTAAGCTTCACATACTCTAAGTGCTCATAGCTTACATTTTCTTTTATTGATAGATCATGATTTGATGCAGCACATTTTTGATATTGTCGTGTGTTCATTTTGATTCCTTCTTCATCATTTATGCTTGATAGCTTCAGCACAGCTGGTTCATTAGTGTTTACTCTTGCATAGCTTGACCGAATGGCAGTTAAATGTTCAGTGCTAGATTTTACAAGCAAAACTGTGAGAGAGAGCTCAGTTTAAGTACACTAACAAATAAGAGCCTTTAACAAAGACAATAATAACAATGACGATTATTTTATTTATCAAGCAAATTTCAAAACTAAGCTGCAAAATGCTTTACAGTATAAACAAAGTCTTAAATGAATACAATCCAAAAAATAAATACAACACAAGATATAATAATCAAAATAATTATAATAAATACCATCAATTAAAAAAAAGGTATATGATGAACAGTGAGTTTAAAAAAAGGATTCAAAAGAGGAAAGTGAGTTTTTTTCTGTCTGAAGTCTTCAGGCAGACTCAGTCTCCTTTGAGATAATAACATGAAAAAGACATCGAATTCTTGGAAGGATTGAGGATGCTGGGGGACGCTGCAAGGAGGTTCGATGGTGGTTTGTGATCAAAGGACCCCTCGCACACTCTAGTTCATTCCAAGCATACTGAACCCTTAAGGGTTATACTACCCAGGTGCTCAGTCTGAACGGCAACCAGGATACTTTAATCAGATTGTGGCGGTTGATAAATGTAACCTCCCAAAGGTCCCGGACATTTGTCTCCTTTTCAATTTGCTCCCGGTGTTCCCTCTGTTCTCAAGTACAGATAGAGAGCAGTTATAGCAACCACGAAAACTTGGTGACATGGAAAACATATATGTATAGGTCTCTGTTGTCTCATTATGCTGACTGTGGGGGAACACTCTTTGAACAAGACTGGCAATATTTGATCTGTCCAGATGGAGTAGATAGTGAGGTCAACGGTTTATATACTTTAAACCCAAGCTGAGGATGGAGAAAGAGAGAGTTACAGTCTCAGAGAGGGAAAGATCAATCTTAATGAATATGTCAAGATAAGATAAAAAAAATAAAATAAATAAATAAATAAAAAACAAGCCATTCTTAACCAACAGGAGCCTCGTATTTACACCTGAACATTACACCTTTGTGGTCAGTAAGATATACAGCCCACACCTAAGTTCATTATAAGGTTCCATAGGAGGCAAAATTGTCCATCTAGCCACATCTCATGTTACCTTTGAAGTCACTTTTATGAGTAAAATCTCACGTCCTGTGCCAGCTCAGTTTCCCTCCCCAGCTGAAAATTACCTGGGTTAGGGAGTAACTCCGGGCCAAATCTCATGTGATGGATTCTCCATGAAAAAGGGGGGCAGATTGTGATAGATGGGCAGGTCCCAAAGTCATTTCTCAGCTGCCTTCGCCAGCTGGGCAACCCATGGTAATGGCCTCTACAGGACACTGAAGCATGGTGCTTTTTATATTTCGAAAACATAGAAGTTGATAGGTTCAGGGCAAAGTCAACATTTGAGTCACCTCCATATGACATTAAGGGGCGCAAACATAACTGATACATATCAGTAAAGCAATTCTCTGAGATACGGTTAGATCAATGTAAAACGACAGAAACCAGGCCAAAGTCTATGTGAAGTGACATCCTTTTAAAATTCCTTTTTTTCCTTGTGCTCTTGTGTTTGTGTGTGTGTCAGTGCCATCTAGCTACTTTCCCAAATCCCTTAATCACATTGTATCATCTGCCTCCTGACAAAACTTCTTCCTGTCACTGAATGAAATCTCGACATTGTATTTACAAGATGCAGTTGTTCAAAGTACATCCATACACATTGTGTTGTTGAAAATATTCAAAAACAAATGGAAACAACATACAGCTAGTAGAATTTCAGTTAAAAAAAAAACCCAAGTCATCATGTCACAAGCTTCTGTAACTCGATGCAATCTGTCGCTGGGCATTTCACTGAGCATTGGTCTAAATAAATGAAGCATGTTCCAGGGGTTTAATTCTCTATATTCTGAGACAAATCATCTTAACTACAGCACAAATTGAAACCCTCATGATTTTAACAAAGTTAAACAGCAATTACTTTGTGAGAATACCAAAAAACTACAGCTCCCATGAAAAGGTAACAGTGCTGCAGCGTTGCTAGTCAATTGGTACTCAGTGTAACATGGCTTTTAATATGCGCGATATTCATCATCGCTCTCTTCTTAAGTAATTTCTCAACTAACCTGTAATTTCCAAAAGCCTGTACAGCGATCTCTTCTTTGCTATTACTACAGACATGTCTGAACTAACTGTGACCCTTTAGATTTGCCTCCCCTCTTCTGTCTAGCCGTGATGTTTAGAATTGCAAACGTCATGGCTATAAGATTTTTTTAAATTATCATCCTTGTTTAGACATATTGAGTCAAACACAGCAAACATTTGAATAAGGTTATGTTTCAAGGCTGAACTTTTAGTAATTAGCATTACTACTAGTGTCCCTGGGATTTTGACTGCGGTTTTCTAATTTCTGGAACTGAAACTGGAAGTTCAGGTTTCAAGTCAGTTCTCTCCCCCAACTGCCCTGAAACTTACCTAAATCCTATCAGAGACAATACTGGGCTGAGTTGTAGCTGAATAGAATTGGTGCAATGTATGATATGTTACATATGGTACTGTTTTTGTTCTGGATAATTAACCATATATCGAGATAAACATGAAAATGTCAGAGAACAGCTAATACAGACCCTTATATTACAGGAAATTTTTGTAGGCACCCTTTTCTCTATTTAGAAACTGATGGAAATGAAAGGTGATCAATTCTTCTGTTTACCACAATTCAACAATAAATGTAAAATGCATATCCTCCTATGCACCAGAGAACTTACCAACCAAACAAAAACACCAAGTTTTTAGAACAGCTAAGGCAAATCAAGTGACCTGGCTGCCAGTCAAAAGCAGAGAACCTTTTCATAAATTATCTTAATTTCCCAATCACTCTTATAAGTGAGTGATTGGGAAATTAAGATAATTTGTTGCCCTTGATTTTCCTGTGACTTGGTCACTGTAGTTGATAGCAAGCTTTAGAGGGAGAGGGTGTTATTTCCCCCTCCTTCCTCTGCTTCTCATCCGCTGCGACTTGAGAGGTAGAAAAATAGGCTTGCCGTCTGAGCAGCTTATCTATGGCAACATATGAGGAGAGCAACCCAGTGAAGTTCCAGGAGAATGTCTTGTTTTAATTGCTTCTTTAAAGCCTGAGCAGCTGCACTCAGGGAGAGGGTACATCTGTAAAATAGCATGGAGGCTTCATGGTGTACTGTGGGGGAACAGCGGGACTCTCTCCTTACACTTACAAAGAGATTATTCATAGGTGTTCATAAGTTGCTCCATAGCACAGTCACACTGAGTGGAGCTTTATCGCTTAGACTTATTAGAAACATTTTAATAGATGCATAAGAGGGCAGAACTTATAAGATGCTTAAATAATGGCAGTCAGATTTTTCTGAGGAACACGAAAATAAATTTAATGAGAAAGTTGTTGCACTTGTCAAGGATGGTGTACACAGTTTTTACAATGTCAGTGATTGAGCCACAATAATACATTTCAGTTTAACTTTAATACTTAATGAGATCACTGGGATTTTGCTGAGAGAGATTGTATAAACATTGTAAACACTGAGGAGATGTTTTTTAAGCTCCAGTGAGTGTCAGTGCAGGTTGTTAGACTTAGTGAGAACACGCTGTAGTGGGTGAAGGAAAAGTCAGGACAGGATTGAATGTCTTTGGTGACGATGGCTCCCTGGGGCTTCATGTATCAGTGGCTGCTCTGCTGAAGTCAAACATGGCTCCAAGTCACTTTCCACACACACACAGATTATCGCAAAAAACACTGTGCACAGCTACAGCCATGCAGTATTTGTTATCATTGTCACTGCATGTACTGCAGGTCTATTTTTATATTACATAAAAAATTACAGAATTTATTTGGTGTTTAATACATTGAAGACAAATGTATCAGTTTACCAGTGTCCTGCAAATTACACTGATCAGGCTGGGCATTAAAACCAGTTGCCAATTTGTGAATGCTACGGCTGAATGGTGTATTTTTCCAGCTCAATATTGGATATGAGCACTTAAATTAGGCCACTGCTCATCGGTTTGAACATGACCTGGTACATTACTCAGTAATGTTACACACTAATGTACCAGCGCTCCCTAGCTACTAGATTGTAGCTACTTGTGATGCATAGCTACTGTACATGTGATTATTGCAGTTTTTAAAAGGCAGCGGTAGGAGAAAAAAATGCAGCTGCTCGAGGTACATTTGACAGACGGAGACAGACAAAGGCAAAGGTAGGCTACTAATATGAAGCCTTGCTAGCTTGTCTGTACTGTTAAAAGGTAAATCGATAAAGAAGATCATGACACAACTGTCCTTGAAAAATTTGCCAAACTCTCCTCAGAAAAGGGAAAAACAAGCTTCTTGTTAATCAGGATTAAGAAGGGTGTTAATCAACCTGCTACTTTTTATTAATTCTGCCACTTCTATTTAGCTTTGACAAAGTAGTATCTCATCACTGTGATTCCAAAGCAATCAATGTTAAAATTTTCACATGTAAAATGATGATTATGAAAGAAAAAAAAAAAGGATGAAAAGATTACTCCACTGATTTAGCATTTGCACCAATTTACATTTCACAAGACTCCATAACACTGTCAGACGGTTAAATGATCAGAATTGATGCTGCAGGACCAAGGTATTGTCAGTCTTCCTCCTAGTGCAAACCAGGTGCCTACAATATAAAGCTGGCTCAAAATAGACAAACCAATTCTTTTTACTGGAATATTTAGCATATCTGATTTGACTTGAGTTTACACTGGTACACACAAGCTCTAGCCCGAAGCTGACAGTCTGGTACATTCACTTCTTTCTAACTCCACATAGAAATTAGGAATAATTCTTACTTTCAGTTTTTGCTCCCAAATGCTACATGTGCATGCTGTGCTGGTTACTTCCTTAGAACATGTGAAGCCATCACAGTGCATGGACGAAACAGTGTCTAAAACCAGAAATTACAATGCATCTTCTTTGCACATCTGCAATGTCACTTGTTTTTTTTTTTTTTTTTTTTTGGGAGCAGTCAGAGAGGAACACAATAAGAGAGAAACACACTGAATAAATAGGCAATGGAAAAATACAAGGTGTGGTGCCAGGAGTGATATCTGCCTCTAACTCCTGGGGTTTCACTCGTTCAGTTTGACATAAGAATGGAGAGGCAAAAGAGTTTTAGTGACACTGACAGAGAGTGCCAGTGGACATGACCATTTTGTTTTGGATGCAGTTATAGGTGATGGAGTCTGCCTGTGTAAATGTGTAATTTTCCTTGTGTGGGTGTTCAGATCCCATGTCTGTGTTTGTGTGGCAGAGCAGGCTTGTCAAGTGATTAGATCGGAGCTGTCAGCTGTTGTTTAAAAAAGGACGATAATTGGACGAGGTGTCAAGACCCTGCCTTGGGTTCTGTTTCTGCTTTTATTATTTAGATTTTTCTCTTTTAGCATCTATCTATTGCTTTTAAGCTCTTCTACTACAAGCAGTGATATACAAGACAAATGCTGTACAGTTATGAAGGGCAACGCTGTTCAAGGAGTTGCTGTTTTCTCATATGAACATGTTGCCAGGAAACAACAAGTGTACACATTAATACATTTCAGACCTTGTGACTCAAATTGTCACCTTAAAGTGTTGTCTATTTACATCAGCCAAAAAATGAATCAAACACATATGCACAGGAAGAAAAATCCAATTTTGGTTTTCAGTGAAACTTCAGGTGGCTGTCAAAGAGAATATCATGCCAAAGATTGAAAATGCCATATTGAAAAGCTCTGATTGATAGTGTCTGATTGATACCCAAATTATTCATGAATAATATAACTTCTCTTTCAACTAATCACAGGCTTCACCTGAAATCTGAGATGCTTGTTTCCCCTTATTTTACCTCCACAGTGGACTGCTCTCTGGACTTTCAACATACTGTCTGAACCAAGATTGTGGAAGAAATAGTACTGAGCACTGGGCCATCCATCATCAGCGCTGCCCTGGCTATGAAATACAGGCTAGACCCTACCAACAAAGAGTCCTATCTTGTATGTTAGACCTCATGCTTGTGTATTTATCACCTAAGCGGCTGCACATCATGTGATTCATTGAACAGTCTTGCTGATACAACATACTGACTACATCTCTGGGCAGTCAGCCCATTTCTGTAGCTATGGTAATTTTCCACACCCCCTTTTTTCCCCCAGTGCCGTCACAGAAGGATGTGTATTCAGTGTTTTTTGTTTTTTCCCCTCTCTCCCATTGTTGTTATGCATATGAAAGTATGTTTATGTTGTTAATGTCTTTAGGGTGGCCTCGTAATGAGGTCTGCTGCCTGAGGGATGTGTCAGCATGAATGGGAATAAAGTTAAAGATACCACAGAGGTATTTAAAAAGGAGCAAAGACTAATCTCCGCAGGCTTGTATCCAAGGGGGCGGTTTGTTTTCAGAAGTGCGTGCATGTGTGTGTGTGTGTGTGTATTTGGACACAGAAGTCAAGGGTTCTTCAACTGAAGTGAATGCAAAGTCAGTGCTACATTCCTTGTATCTACATACATGTATACCAATCTAGCATTAATCATTATGTAAATGACAACATAGGTTGTTTGACATTACCTTCCCATATTAGCCTTTTCTGATCTATCGCCATATTAGCAGGGCCACATCCAAAAAAATGATCATAAGACTGCTTTGAGTTTTGAGCTGCTGTTATAGGTTAGCAAAAAGCAGTATTAATTGTTTCCTTTTTCTGCAACTTGGGTGGGTGGGGGGGCAGAAGCAGCTGTAAACACAAAGCTGACATATCATCAACTCATTAAGTTGTCATGGATAACATGTTTACACAACAATGCAAATAGGAATGTTAGTCTAATAATTGTTTTCCTTTTAGATCTGCTTTTGTCTCCACCAGCTCTTGATGAAAAAATAATCTGGCTTTAGCTGCTAAATCCTCCACAACATTCACCAGCTAGATGCTAACTTTAACTGTGTGGCTCGTGTGGCAGTTAGTGTTCAGTGGGTTTGTCAGAGCTTTTTTTGCTAAAAACAGCTGCTCCCTACTTTTGGAAAAGAAGCTGATGAGAACAGTGAGAGTGAAACCAACAGTGAAGCTGTGGGCTGCAAAAAACAAAGCATTCTATAAAAGTTTAAAATGCTGCGTAAAGCTGAGAACTGCAGAGTGGGGGATAATAATCCGTGGGCCCATCACAACAAGTGACAGTTTTCACACAACATGTAGTAACCTTGCATTTTTTAACAATATAGAGTAATTGGTTCAGCTATAAAGTTTAAGAAAGATTGCAGTTATGGTTCAAAGAAACCAATTTTCACTCCCTATTAGAGCTCCTTGTAAGGGAAACATAACATAGCACTGTCATTTAAATGTAGTGTCTTAGATTACACTATTACAAAAGGAAAAACACACTATTTACAACTTGGGTTTTAGTTTTCGTAACTGCAGCCATCAATTTTAGTGATGACAAAACCGTTGTACTAGACGTAGGGATCTCAGAACAAAGTGACATCCCCAACAATTAGGTATACCACATCGACAAATGCAGGGGGGTTGTAAAAAACCTCCAGATTAATCTGATTCATTTGGAAGGGAAAACAAAGATCCTTCATATTATACTGACTGTCTCCCTGCTTGAGCTTTGATCCACTCTACTAACGGTAGTGATACGCACTCAGATTTCCATGCAGTAAGGGATTATTAACAACATCACAGACACTCACATCCAGTTTTATCTCCAAATGAAATGGCTTAACTGTTGGCTTGATCATCTGATCTTTGTTATCCTGTTGGGCCACTTTTAAGGGATGGTTCTCTCAGAATTTAATTTGGTGGACATGATATGACATGGCTGAAGCTGATAATATAGAACCCAAGGTTTAATACAGCAAACATATCTCCGTCTGTCTATCTATCTGTCTCTCTGTCTATCTATCTATCTATCTATCTATCTATCTATCTATCTATCTATCTATCTATCTATCTATCTATATTTTTTGGGGCAGCTTTACATCCCAAGAACTGCCACCAGTCAAAAGGCGGAGTAGCCTGTATATAGCCTCAAAGGCAACACCTGGGGAAAAAACAAAAAAAAATCAATAGAGCACCTGCAGCTGCTCACAAAGCTTATTGCTATGAACATATAGCAATAACTGAAAGTATCCTTTGTGCTCAGAGCTCCTATCATCTGTATTACAATAGTACAACAGTCAGAGTTTTTTGGGGTTTTTTTGCCATGTTTGGAGAGATTTTTGTAAAGAAATCAAACTGCAAAAGTGTTGAAGTGGGTTGTGTCCATCCCCCTCCCAAAAAATTGAAAATTGAAATTACTCCCCTGCTTGTATCTACAGATAAACTTCTCCTTTCAATTGTTAGTGATCAGAAGGATTTGTTTAGATCCGGGGATCCACTAACTAAGGAGTGAAATGCTGTGTAGTCATATTACTTTTAAATGATGACTTGTTGCTTAGCCTTCAATACAGGCACTATTTCCCTGCTTGTTGAAGAGAAGCAAGCCTCTGATGCTGTTATTACAACTGCATTCCTCTCTGGACTTGCCTTGGCTACTTTCCTCCCAAGTTCATTACGCACACAATCTGTGACAGAGTACATTAGTTCTACACACTGTACAGCTGCCAACCCCGGTAATCTAATAGTAATGTATAAATTCCTTCTGGCAGGCCAATAAAACTCAGATTAGTTTCTCAGCAAAAGTACACTCATGCAGCAGTTGACAGACATGTGAAGAGAGCATTAGCATATCATCGGCTTGGGCTCTCTGGGGACGGACACTCAGTACATCCTCCTGACCTCCGAAGCCTCTGGTGCTAGCATTACACAGAAAGGCACTGATCTGGTTAACAACTACTTGATGTAATACTTGATCGGTTGGACTGGGATGTCTTATGGGTTCATCAGCATTGCAGGTGTTTGGAGAAGAAAAAAAAAACAGAAGGTGTCCAATGGATTATGTAAATTAGAGAGGGAAATCTGTTTTATGCTGTTGTTTTTTTATGTTGTTTTACCCAGAAGACAGCAGACTCTATTATTGTTTTTTTTTTTTTTTTTTTAAGGAAATAGTGATAAAGACAAACAGGGCAAAGTTAGCTTTGCAAGCTGGAACTGAATTAAGTAGAAATGGGAAAAAAGTGCATTTTGCTCTTTTGCATTATTCATGAAGGACTGTTAAATATATTATTTTATGTGCAAAAACAAATATACATAATTTTTTCAGAGGCTCAGCATTCAGCTGTTAAATGCTTTAGGTGATCACAGGATATTACCTCAGTTAGGAGTCAGTCATTTCACACAATAATGCTTTCATTTCTTTCTGTTGTTATAAAAGTATATGTAAGAGTCCCCTCCCCCAGAAAAAAAACACACACACACACGCACACATAGACACAGGAAGACAGGGAGGTTTATTTTCCACATCATGATCACACATACAAGAAGCATACTGAGATGATAATCAGCTGCATATACTGTCCTCTTCATGTGTGGGAGGGTCACCTTCTTGGAGGAGGCAGTGGGAAGCAAAATGATGTTTTGTGGGCTAGCTAACAGTAAACTGCTTTCTCAAGGTCCCTCATACCTACTTTCCCCTGTTATTAAACGTCCAGCCTCAAGGCCTGCTCTATATTCATGACATAAACGCTGTTCATACCTAATATTTGTGAATAGTTCCCTTCGTGTTCCAGTAAACAGTGGCTGCCCTCGCACCACTGGAGCTGCACTGGCACCTTTATTGATCTCTATGCAATAAAGGAGAACGAAACTACCTCTGGAAATTAGATTTTTATACGACAGAAATATGCCAGCTGAAATTGCATTACCTTTGCACATTCATAACATTTTTTCTTAAACAAAGTTAGAAATTAAATCCCAGTCCTCGGGGTGTTGCTATTTTTCAGGTTTACTCCTCACCACATCTGCTATCAACAAAAGGATCTTTAGTAACTAAAAGAGAATCTAGCCCTCAGGGTATTCATGAATATCATGAACATCATTGCTCTCTTATTTTCCTATATGGTGAGGTTGTTTTATAAAGGGATAGTACAATCAAGTAAAATGTTTAAAACAAAACAAAAAAAAAACAAAAAAAACCTCTGCTGCCAGTTTCCTTTAACAAACTGACAAACTCAGAGAAACTGAAGAATAAGTCTCCACCTTTTCCAAATGCCTCAGACTGTGGATATAATATTGCAGGAGCATACAATGATAACTGTTATTTTTTCCAATAGGGGAGAAATATTTCCCATCAATATGCTCCAATTGCTGGGCTCATTTTCTACACATCACCCATGGTGTCACATTTCTGGTGATGTGGATCCTGCCTTCAATCAAATGTCTTTTGTGCTTGCACACTCATGCTGAGACTTTGTATTTGTATTCATACATATTCAATGCAAAGGGAGGCTGCTGGTTTGGTTCTGATGCAATATAATGTATGTCGGTGTGAGTCTACCAATCAAGGAAGACAGACAGATGGACCACATGATTATCTCCATGGTCATTCCAGAATGACCTCTGGAAATTGTTACCAAGAACTATTCCGATGTTTTGAGTTATGTGATTTTCCTCCTACACTTGAATGCAGGGTTATGAATCATTACAAAGTCTCGAAGATGTTGCCCTCTTTTGTAGACCACAATAATCATCGTATCACACCGAGCAATTTTCATCTTTGCATATTCTTTTGGCACTCACATTAGTCACCATTTCATCGAGCAGGTGGCGTGTCCGAATTTGTCAGGGAGCAGAGTCTCCTGTCTAGGGCTAGGAGGTTTGAGTGCTTTTTCAACCTTGGCATGTATGGGGTGCAGACCTCTAATTCGAGTTGAGTATTTAGAGTATTGGGTGTTGCGGACCTCTCAGTGTTAGTGTGCAGGTCACACTCACATGATGAACTGGTGTTGAGTGAAAGCGAAACAATATGCATCATTATCCTCAAGAAATATTCAAATGCAGGCTACATAAAGACGATAACTTATGAAATCATTATATGCTTTTAAGTTACTCTGAGTTGTCTTGATGCTACAGATTTATTTTTGCAGTAAATAAACAAATCTTCTCCTATTCAGAAGTAAAATAACATAACTGTAATAAAATAATATATATATTTCAATCAAAATGTAAAACAGTTATTAACACTTAGTCCAAAGGCAGCAGGAATCAGGAACAATATCCAGAAGCTAACGGGCTAAAAATCACTGAGACTACTGTTTGACTCTGGCCCAGGGATGAGGTGGTCCCTTTGGCTTGAGTCTGTATTAGAGTTGGTATCAGCATCAGCCGAGTTTAGTCAAGTATGCAGGTTTGTAGCACTGAACGGTCTCAGCAGCAAGTGCATACAGCTACAGTAAGCACTGAGGGGAAAACTTGGTTAAGTCACTCAACATCCACGCTGTTCAAAGCTAAACTCTGTCACAGTACTCAAGTGATATTATTAAACTATGTAAGGTTGCATACTTTAATTTATACAGCCAGCAAATATATAAGCTAAATAGGAAAGAGAGTTTTTCTCAGTCTAAGACTATAGAATTCTGGCATATGGCTATTTCCTGGAGGCAATATATACTAGTCTAAACTTGATTTAAATCGATAAAAAGTATTTGGTTTTGCTTTTTGGCTAACACTACTATCATCAGATGCTGTAGGGGCTGCTCCTGTGATTTTTGTTGCTATGTTATGTTTATGAATATGCACCATTAAAGGAGAATAAAAACTGACAGATTAAACTTAGAGATTAAAACAGGCTGTAATTTGTGCATTGGCTGCATAAACAGTGGTTAGAAAGATTGTAGGAGGCAGACTAGGGAAAAATGTGGTTTACCTACAAAAAGTGGCAAAATGCTACATTTGTAACCAAAAATATTCACAAAACAAAATATAAAATGAATAGTTAAGTTGACTTTAATTAACAAAACTTAACTCATAGTAGCACCAACTTAACTTAACATCACATGCACACAGCTATACTGATGTCTCCCCTGCAGCAGCCAAAAAGCCATCGCTTAATTAGCCCCTTCCATTAGCAGGAGCTAATCTAGTCCGAACCATACACGCAATACCACACCTCTCCCGAAAACAGGTAACTGATAAAGTTATTGCCAATTCTGTTTGCACCTGGGGTGCATAGCCAATGTGGCTATTTAAAGCCAAGGGTATATACCATGGCAAAGTACTGCCCCTTTGTGAAAGGGTCTATTATTGTTATTACTATTATTATCATTATTATGATTATCATTATTATAAATCCAACTATGATCTTTTCAGAAACCTAACCAAGTAGTTTTGGTGACCTAACCAAAATGCATCTGAAACCTGAAAAAAAAATGGATAAAATGTCAATTAAGGCTAAAAATAAGTCAATATAACAGCAGATTTCACACAGGAATCAAAACAGGAATGTTTATTCACCTCAATTTCTTCCCCATACAGACTTTCCCACTCTTTATACCTTCTCATCTGACTTCCTAAAGCCTCTCTGCTGGAAAATGGCATTTAATAAGCATCTGATGATGAAGAAATCTACAGTGTCACCCAGCGTATGACACTTATTAAATGGCACATTGCAACAATTTGCTCAATGCTGTACGCCATTTTTTTTTTTTTTAACAAAAACACGTCTGTTGAGGGTGAAAAACCAGGTGCATAGACGGACATTGGGCATTCCATATGGTTGTAAGTAGCCAAGTAGCAGCTGGGTAACTATTGTCAGCTGGGTGCAAAAAGATAATTTGTGAGTTATTAATTTTCAGTGACCTCTACATAAAAACACTTCAGTCTACCATTTTACATACACTTGCAACCATACACAGACCACAGTCAATATACAATAAATAGCACTCCCTTACGTAACTTCAGTTGGCTTGTTGACTCTTTAACTTGACAGATTATGAGGTATTGTAATTACATTATTATCAGGACACATAATTATTGCTAGTACTATGCCTAATAGTAAGCTAGAATCAAGTCAGCTAAACGTGTAAGCTAGTTAGAGTGAGACCTCAGAACTGAAACAATAAACAATAACTTAGCTTAAAAATACTTTCCATGTTTTACCATAATTCGATATGGTGTGTAAACTGTAACCAAAAAAAATGCAAAAAACACACAGAGTTGAGGGATAGTATGTGTCTGCAAGCCATACATCAATGATGGAACTATGGCTAAAACAAACAATTAACATACATGTAAGGGATATGGCAACACTAGTGTAAACGGGGACAAATAGCATGTTCACACCCGCTCACACTTTACTACTAATAGTTTATATACTTTAATACTTACATTTTTCAATTTGACTAGGTGGTGTAATTTTCTTAGATATTCTTGTTTTATATTTTCTACTAGCATGTGCATGAGTTCAGGTGATATAATACAGATTCCTGTCAACAATGAGGCAGTGCAAACCAGTGGCCCATTTTACAAAAGACGGTTGTTCACAAAGAGCATATTAATTTTTTTCCTAGAGGGCTCTTGCATGCTTATGCTACTATTTGTTTTTATTAGGAAACATGCCATAAAAAACACAAAAGAGAAAACTATCTAGTGTTGCAATTTTGATGAATACCAAAATATACAAGGATGCTGGACATTGGGTATGCATAATTTTCTTTTTTTCTGGTTCATTCATGTTTCATTATTTTTAACAAATCAAAGTTATTCTCTACTGGATCACAGTTGCAGCACAATGGAGTGATATAGTTTAAAGGGATTTTACTGAGTTTACTTAGCTGACCCTCATGGCAATGGGCAGATGACAAAATTTACATTGCGGCTCTTCACACATTTAATTCAGATGAGTAGTGCATGCAAGCCATGCTATTCTCCTCACTTTTTGGTGGTGACCTGCCAAAAATTTCCCAGCAAAAGATGGGGAACAAAAAGACTCTTATGACATGATATAAGCTAATATATGCTACCTTACTGTATATATGTATAGGGATGTAATCAATGCAAACATTTTTCAACACATTTGCTGGGTCTCAATTAATATACATGACACAATTTAGAGAAAAACATTAAGTATAAAAATAACTGTGTTCATTTACAAGATAACTACACAGGATACCTTTAATCAAGGAATTATCATCTAATTGTCGTGCTACATACCAGGGCAAAGTAGTATTCTAGTGTTGGAATACTGAATACTGGTTGTTTTCTGGGGCTCTGCACAAAGTGGCCTGGAGCAGGTGCTCTCACCTGGTCTCTTTGCTCAAGACAGACCTGACAATTTAATCCAGACCTGGGATTAACAACTTCTCCCAAACTGCAAAAATGAGGATCCTAATGTTGAACCTGCATCATGAATAAGCACCTTCATGCTACATGTTTCTCTCGAGCATCAGCCCTCCAGCATCATCAGCCAGTGAGCTGTGGCAATGAACTCTCCTCCTGGGGAACATTACTATTGATAACTGAGTTACGAATCATTTAATACCATTAGAGTCCTTCTACCCTTGTGCGTCACATGGAAATATCATTCCTACACCAATCTCCCACACTGTGAAAGATTATCAAGGGTGATGATGCAGTGGAATGGTGGAAGATTTGTCAAGTTAATAAAATGGGCTCTGGGGAGAGCTATGTATTTCAAGGCATAAGTGAAGTATGTTTAAAGTAAGTGAGTTGATGGTGGCTTGGTGGTTGCGCACAAAGTCCACTGTAAGAAAGGAAATCAAACACTTGCTTTTGTTGACTGATATTGGCCACATTTAATGCTCGAACTCAAATAATTGTGGTTCTGGAGCATAGGAGGGAGAAATTACTCCACACAAACTCATAGAGAACAGAGTCATCTCCAGCCTTGGCTCTGTTAGATTGAGTTTTGTGCCTGCACTTTACCTGAATGGAGTTTACTGCAATTTGGATACCAATCAAAGGAACTGCTGAAGCACACGTTGTATCATGGTATAATTGGACTATAAAGACTATGACATTTACAGACAATACTATGCCAAAAATGAGTTTAAAACAGTTTGCATCAAAGTGATATTCATAATCATTTCATCTCACATCTGGAACCATTAATTGAAACATTGAGTAGGGAAATCACTCATAGCATCCAAAACTAATGATAGATAAAGATAGCTTTGGCATTAATTCACAGATAATCATTCTATGTTTTCTTTGTGTCACTGATTGCTCAAAAGTTGAAACCATAAATTGATGTTGATTCCTATTATTTGGTTTCTCCCAAAGCTTAGGGGTATAAGAAAATTTCAATACACTTGAGTAAGGCAATGTAATGTTTTGTGATACTGTACTGATTCTGATCTGTGACAGCCATTAGTTGATTTTGTGTTGTGTTTGAACCCCCCACTGCTATCTTCAGCCAATGATTCTTCCTATCCAGTGTAACAATGTAAACTAAGATAGGAAGTAGTGTGAGGGCACACCACTAAGGTACGCACAGGATCCCACATAAATTTTCGACTCACTGGCCAAAGTGGTGGGTAGATGAAAAAAATCCACCAGCCAAGCATATTTTTTACCGGACAAATTAAAATATATATATGTATATATATATATATATATATATATATATATATATATATATATATATATATATATATAGGCCATTATTTTATATTTTTTTAATATTTTTTTATTGTGGTATTATGTTGAGTATGAACTATTTTAATATACTGATCAGAGGTAAATAAATTCATTCATAAATCCATTACATTGCAATTTGAATAAAAATGTATTTATTATTATTGTCAAACTATCGTCACATAACTTAAATAATTTATCTATATATCTATTGGTCTGGTAAACGTCATCCATGTATGTGGCTAATCTCTCTCCACTCTATTCATATGCACTCATCTGTATTATAGGCTACTACACTATACTATCATTATACTCACCTCTCTCTCTCTCCCTCTCTCTCTCTCCCTCTCTCTGTCTTTCAGCTAGTAGTAGACCAGCAGCAGGTGAGTTACCTCAGAACCGTTAACCAGGTTACCTGCATTCAGCGAATGAAAAGTAGGGGCGGGTCTTCACAGAATACCTGTGTGTGTGTGTGTGTGTGTGTGTGTGTGTGTGTGTGTGTGTGTCTGAAACTCCGTTTAGGTACTAATATTTACCGGCTACAGTGGCGGATGGTCCTCTGAGATTTACTCGCCAAACAGAAAATCTGTCCGCATTTGGCGCTTGGCGGAACTTCGGACCTAGGTGACTAGTCAGAGTACCACCAATGGATGAATCAAAAAGAGTTAGACCAGCTCTTTTGAAGTACAGAGCTGAAGGGTGGCACTCATTCGGCTTCCACAATAAAAAAAAAGGCACAGAGGAGATCGATAGGACTTAAGGTGTTTTCAAAATGTGCCATGTCAAAATCAAATAGTGAGGGACCACAATGAATCTCAGAGCTCACTCAGCAAGACACCAGCTTTAACAGGGAACAGGACTGGCTACGTTACAGAAGGGGATGCATCTCTTCTCACTCTATGTAACACTGTTTACATTTGATTATATACCTGATTTGTTCATCTAAAGAATCCTGCAAGCGTTTATTTTATTCATTTATTTCTTTTTGACCGATATTTTAATTCCTTAGCTCACATTGCTCTAAAAGCTGTGCTATGATGTTGGTGATACAGGAACTGTAATACATCCAAATTCCACTGTTCTCACTGCAAAAAAGTACCTTTTTTGGACTAATGTTTTATACTTATGGTGGTTTGTTCTCTGTACTATGACAGTTTAACCATTATTGATTAACAAAAAAAAGTAAAACGTTGCCTGGCTTACAGCAGTGCCAATAATCTAAATATATTGAACTTTAACCCATGGATCATGATACGTATCATACCAGATTATTACCAATACAAAGCCCTCCTAAAGTTAAAAGAATTCACCTGAAATCTGACCCTCCAGTATTTTTTACATCCATCCCCATACCTTTCATGGGGTTGGCTCCAATAGTTGTTTGTTTGTTTGTTTGTTTGTTTTTGACCACATTCTGTGTTGGAAAATAATAATATTTCCTAAGTTTTTAGGGCCAATAAATGTATGATTAAGTCTTTCATCTACCCCTACTCTTTTTTAACAGCAAAGGGCTTTGTACAAGGCATTGAAATGGCAGACTTCTCATTGTTCGCCAGCACAAAAAGTGATGTCAGATTACTGTAGCAAATTAACATAAAATCGGTTTGTAAATTCCTAAACACAAAATGTACTTATTATCTACCTAAAATTCTCTCTGCAAGCCCGGGTACATTTTAGGAAATAAACTTGTTTGTGAAGTTGGGGAATATTAGTCTCAATTATTACACAAACCAATTTCAACATTTGTCCACTGAGATGCTTTTGCAGAGCTGGCATAATAACACCAAAAGAAAAGTTCCTTTAGGTGGTCTGGGAAGAAGAGTTTCTTAATTAGGAATTATTATCCCTTTATGAGGGAATGTAACTGTGTATAAGCTGGAATCAAAGTATCTGGATGGGTTAGGGACTGAGACAGGGGCAAAAGAAAACAAAATTACTTAAATTTATTACTACTACTACTACTACTACTACTACTACTACAAACTCTAGATAAATTTTTACTACAACAACCCAAAACACATTAAAAAAAGGTCAAACAACAGTGAGAATAATGAATGAAAAATTGGCCATTGGCCATTGAGTAGGTGTGGAGTCTGCAGCAGCAACCTGCATGGAGCAGGTCAGGGTAGTGAACAGAACAAGTAGAGAACCTTGTGCCATTCAAAAGGTGAATTCACAGATTCCTTTAAGTTAGGGTCTATTAAGGGAGTTGTTTTTGAGCAACTTATCAACAGGAAAGGCATCTGATCACAAAGGGACTAATACCCTGGGGAGGGGATTTTAACATCACTCTTGAATCTTTGCCTTCTGAGTCAAACTCTCTCCAGATTCACAGTTTCTCTCCCATTACTTTTAAGGTAGTCCAAGTGATTATAATGATGCCAAGAACCATGGGTATAACTTAAACCATTGCTGATATATTCATAACTTGCTTTAATATGACATGCCAACTAATTCAATTATATCCACATGTGCCACATTAAGACTAACACTGGGATTATCAGGAGTATATATTTTAGCAAAAGACTTGAAAGTTAACAGTCCAGAGAACAGATGACTTTTCTTTACACTGGACAAAATCCCGTGTTAAAAAGGAAGGGGTGGGCCCCACGGGGGGTCCTTCCTTCCTGTGGCCATTCGATAATACAATTCCTCCTCTTTTGTCAAATATCCATTAGTTCTCTGCTGTTACACTACTGTTAATTTAGTACTTTACTTTCTTTGCAACCAGTATTGCCAACTCAGCAACTTTATCATTAGATCTTGTGACTTTTAAAACCCCTTTGGGAACTTTAATTTAAAAAAGTGCCTCTTTTAAGAGAAATGCCAATACTTTTCAGTGAATGTTCTGTCATGTTGCTGTGGCCCTCTGCGAGCCCAAACATACAGCAGAGTCATAAAGACTCTTCAGAGACAAGAAGAACAAGGAATCCCACAGCAGATGGTCTGGCCCCCCCAGAACCCTGATCTAAACATGATGGAGAGACAGAAGCCATTGGGAGAGCCTAAATCCCCCAAATCCTATCAAAGATTGATTTGATTTAGTTGCTGTAATCTAGTTATGTTTACTGTGATTACAGATCTTAATTTAATCTCTTAATTTGAGTTATCTATAGTTATTTACAAACAGTAACTGTCTAATCTAGACAGGTTTGATAACATATTCAAAAGGATTCAGTATTGATACAACCAAACTGAATCTCATCCAAAATCACTTCCCTACCACACTCAACAAACTTGCTATGCATTGCCATGACCAGCAGCAACAGAAGCAGCGATACGGCACCAAGCCAGACACAAAGCGTTGGCTCCTGACTGTGCTTTAAATACACGTTTGAACTCTGTTTGTGTAAAATTGTGGTGCTGTGCAGCGCCAAGGGGAGAGCACTGCTTTAACAAAGCCAGGGTTAAGAGTGGATTTCCACTGGGGCCACATATGCCTAAAATATGTGCATCCTCGTGGTGCTATTAGCACTTTGAATGAAAACTCACATCAAATGGCATATGTAGAGGACTGCACTCTAAAACATTTCAGCACTATTGAAAATGCAGCTATATGCCATGTTACTTGATGTTTGGTCTATTCCTCAGGGTACCTGGCCATTCATAGATGATTTAGTGTCATGTCTAGATGTTTTTCTATCTGTAGAGTTTCATGGCAGAAAATGTTTTAGTGATGTAACACATCAATTTTTAATGTCAAATCCTGTTGTCAGTCCCAAAAATCAGAGTAAAGACTTCTTTTGAAACATTTTGCACCGCTGGTCAACAAAATATACATGGAGAAAAACATTGCACAATAGGCAGAGTACTAATTTCTCCACTGTCAGCAGGCTCAGTGAGGCAGAATGCCAAACAGCTTTTGGACATGTTGCGTTTTGAATAACAGACATGCCCTTTTTTGTCTACAGACATGCCCCATATTTTATGTAGTGTTCCTTCATGCAAGACACGTAACTCGCATGCTCTGCATCAATTGATCAAAACCAACACCAATCACATTTGAAAAACAAAGGACCTTTCTGCAGTTCCTACCTGCAGCTCAGTGCTTCTTGTGCTGTTACTCTCAGCTACCGTAGTCTGCTTCTTTCTTCCTTACAAACCAATGGTATAATTCCCTGGGCTTGTCTCTTGAAATGATGCATATTCCATATGTCAGTGATATGTGTGCTGGATCTGTCTGCCCCAGACAGGCTTATTGCATTCCTCCCTGAATCTCTGCCTTAGATTAAGGGAGCAGAATCTGTGCCACCAAGTACATTAGTACAACCATCTGTACAATCATGGTTTTATTTCAGTGATGATAATGTTCCTGGCAGAGTTAATATGATCATACACCCAGCTTTAATTGTAGCTGATTAATTAAGTTTCATTCTGTGGGAGTTAAGGTATTCTGGGAAACAAAACAAAAAAAACAACAACAACAAAAAAAAATCAAGTGTTGCGTTAGGTAAAGTGTAAACAGAACTAGGAGTCTACAGGAAAGGGAACAGCTCTGTGAGGCTGTACTAAATGCTAACACCAGTATGCTAACATGCACATTGACAATGCTGATGTTTAGCAGCCATAATCTTCAACATATTCATCATCTTGGTTTTGCACGTTAAGGTTCCTACATTGCTAATTAGCTTTAAACACAGAGTGGAACTGAGGCTGATGGAAATGTCTTTATTTGTGCAGGTATACGTGGTCATAAAGCAAAATACTTGAAAGAAAGACATGGCAACCTAATGAGGGAGCCAGATGACAAGGCAAGTTATTACATTGCATCCTTTTGCAAAAATACATGTTTGAACTAAATTTAATAACAATCCATCAAACAGATATTGAGCAATTTCAATGAAGACAAAAACATGTGAACCTTATGGTTACACTGGTGAAAAAGTTAGGATGAGTAAAGTCAGTAGGATTCATTCTCTGGGAACTATGAACATGTATACCAATTTTCCAGGCGGTCCATCAAGTAGATGATGAGATATTTAAATGAATAAGTGAAAACTTTTCTAGTAATGCTAAAGGGACAGTCATATAATCAAAAGTCGTTAGGATTTATCCTTTGGGGACAATGACTGTGCATATAAAATTAGTTGCAATCATCATTCATATCTTTCAAAATATTTCAGTCTGGATCACAAATGTCAAGGGCAAGTCAGGGGAGTGCCAAAGTCAGTGAGATTCATTCTCAAGGAACCATGAATGGGTGTACAAGTTTCAGGAAAATCCATCCAATATTTGTCCAGATATTTCTGTCTGGACCACAGTGCTGGACAGTCTAGCATTGCCATTTTCAAACCTATGCTGCTAGCAGTACTAAAAAAAAAAGGTAAACTGCAGCATTTCATCAGAAACCAGCTCCTGAAATTTGTTGAGCAACAGGATTTTATGATATATAAGGGATTAAAATATCCAAGGTTGGACAGAAGGCAAAATAAACTATATATGTATAACCTCAAAATTGCTTTGAAGTTTATTAGCTTGTGTAATGGTTTACAGAAATTTTTAGCAGTACAATCTGTGGTAATAAAACAGCTTGAACTTAAAGCATACAGTGGTGAATGATGACAAACATGTAAATGTACACGCATATTCTCTGATTCCTGCTGTATGTGGTTTATTGCTCTGCAGTTTGTGCTTTTTCCTCTCTGGTCCACTGTTCTACATCCAATCTATTTCCTCAGTCTAGGCATAGTACAACAGGATTAAAGATGCATGAGATTATCCCCATGTCCAGCAGAGTGGAATGAAGAGAGATCATGTTGAGCACACTGACCTTGTTCTCAGAGTTATTGGCCAGCCCCTCATCTTTGCAGAGGGCTTCTGTATTTAACATTGTATGGGACTACTTAATTAGCACTCTTGGTCTGCTGCCAAACTATTGTCCATAGACAGAAGAAGTGTTTCATGAATGAATGATGATATGAATGATGATTGCAGTGACCAGTGTCTCATTCCACTTTCTGGACTAACAGCTCATGAAGCTCTACCCAGTTTGTATTACACTATTTATTTGTATTACGCTGTTTATTGTGTTACATGCACAAGGAAAGATGGTTAGACATGGGAGATTTTTTTTTTTATTCTGGCATTTTTAGAATAATCATGATTCACTGTAAGGAAAACTGTTATATTTTACAACTTGGGTTTTAAATGGGTAATAGATTTTATTTATTTAATTATCTATTTATTTGTACTTACAGCTTGAGTCATCATTTTACTGCTCACCTTCCTTTCTCTTCCAAATAAACTAATTTGGAGGCTTGTTTAGAACAGAAAGTTACTAAGACTGTACTAAAGTACAATTTAGATGTATTTATCTTTACTTGGGTATTTTCATTTTATGCTAATTTTTACTTCTGCTCCACTACATTACATAATGATGTATGCACTTTTTTACGGCACTAATTTTATTTGATAGCTAAGGTCACTAGTTACTTTGCAAATTAAAGGTTTTGCCCACCCTGACATGGGGTTTTTCAATTACCCTGTCTTGAGAGCAAGACTTTTCCAACATCAGTTTACAACTGGTCTTATGGTCTACCCCTTATGTTTGTTGGCCCTTTGGACCTCACAAGAGGTAACAAGGTAAGTGACCTGATAAAAATTATAAATTTCAAATCTGATTTGACTGTTTTTGGGATACTTGGGGGCAGAGCAATAAGCTGTAACATCGCTGTTGACAAATTACATATCTTGAAATATCATATATTACTGTATAAAGTTAAAATGGCAAACAGTTGACTATTTCCACATCAAGCAGCAGACAACATAAGCAAACCAAAAGAGTAAAGCTGCGGACCCTAAAAGCAAAACAATGAGCTGAAAGATGCTAAAATGCTCCATAGAGCTGAAGGGAAACATTTTCTGTGGGTTTGTCTTTAGTAGCAAAACCTTTCACATTACACATACTATGTTGCAGATGAAGAATCAAAGTTATCTGTGACTAAATTTAGAGAAATCAGGAAAAAAAAAATATTGGATTTACTTTAAAGACTCTGGCCAAAAATTTAAACTGCACTTTAACCTTTACTATATAACAAATATCAGTCAAACTCTAGTAAAACAGTGGTACCATATATTTCGTCTCATGTAGAGAAACTCTACTCAGATATCTTAAGATTATAGAAGACAACATGAAAGTATAGAAAGTTGAGAGAGGACACTCAAATAAGAGGCGTGCAGTGCAAACTGTATTTCATGAGCCAATGTTTCAGAAACAATGTGTTTTCTTTTGCTCAAAAGAGTAACATGGTATTGGATGGGCAGCATTTCCCAGAGAGGAAGCAAGTATGTTGAATATAAATTTAAGAAAAACCTATTTTTAGATTTAATAACCCATAAGCCCTAAATCGGTACTAAGACAGGACACTATCAGTTAATTTCCCCAACCACTAAAACAAGGCTGGTTATAAGGAGACTCAACTGGCAAAAATAAAGCATGGTTTTTATGGTTCAGATTATAAAAGCAATGAAAATGATAAAGAAAATAAGACTGGGTTTTTTTGCATAATGAAAATAGTTGTATTTCACATCCTAGGCTGTTGCATTATTTCATATTTTCATATGATAATAGATACGACTAACTGGATACATTTGAATGCTTCTTTCGTTGCACACAGAGGTACTGAAAGATACACTGGCTCTGATGATAGCAGATTCAGAAGTCAGAAGTCACGTGAACAACAACGCAGCTCTCTGTTGCAGTGAGATTCAGTGCAGATGTCATCCATCATTTATGCATGGCTCTCCATTACAGGTTCATTTGAATGAGTGGATAGTATAGCTCTCCATTTTTGAACTCTAAAGGTCAGTGATTGAATATAGTCCTCTTGCAGGAGGTAACCTGATTCCCTCTCATAGTTGTGTAGTAGATCCCAGGCTCTTGTGTTTTTGTAAAGCACAGATTTGGAATGCCACAAAATTGTTACAGTAATCTTCCCCTGGAATTGGTGGGATTACTCTCTGTCAACTTATAGTTTGCAACTGGGTTTACTATTCAAACCATTGTGAGATTCTCCTCTGCACAGATCCAGTGCATGCTGCAGCTTATTTGATTCAGCCCAGCATGTGAAGCACCACCTCTAGTGCCTGGGTAGCTATAGTATCAGTTGACCAGCTGTTGAGAGGAGGAAATTAGCTTCAGCGTAATGATATTCCTGTGGTTTTATGCACCTGGCCATTGGTTTGAACCAAGTCTTTCAAATTAACTTTGGACTAATGTCTCCAGACTGCCCTGCTGAGTAGGTGTGGACGGATACTGTGTCTCATTCTACTGTATCCATCCCCAGACTAGGGAGGAAATACTACTGGTGTTGAAACATAGTGCCAGCCTCAATTAGCTGAGCACTAAAGCCTTCTCGCCTTTCGAGCAAAAGGTTTAGAGTGTGAAAGTGGAGATAGAGGCCTTGAGGCTTTGTCACAGATTTCCTCCTTTAATGCACTTTGATTTATGATACTTTAAGTGCTTTAGCTTTCTTTGTTTCCACAGTTCACTGCTACAGAGCAAAGCACTATGCCTCTCACACTAGCGCTGATGTGAGCAACAGAAGCAGCTCAGACCCTTAGTTCAAAGCAACAATGATTTTCAGGAGCATGGACAGCAGCAGCAAAGCAAACAGTCAATATACATTGAGGTGAGAAGGCTCTGATGTTTTTTTATTACTGTGGGTCAATACTCCATGAGTCTGTTTGTCCTTGTGTGCCTTTTTTATGTACATTTTCTACAGAGCAACATAAACTCGGACAAGAGGGATTTAACTGCAGTGTTGATCACCAGCTTACTTTCAAAAACCAAAGTTTGGGAAAAATAAATTCACATCAACTTAAAAGTTTGTTTTTTTTTATGTAAGCAAAAATTGATTCTCATAGCTGAAAATTGGTAACTTTTAGGGAAATTTTGCAAAAGTAGGTGCAGAGTGTGTTACAAGGTTTGCCTGGGCAAATTGGCATTTGATGCAGGACCTTGCTTGACAACTGGTTTGTGATGTATAGGGTTCTTGGTTGCTGTTTCTTGAGATGTTGCTGTTAAACCAAGCTAAAGAATGTTAGCAAGTCCAGGTAACTTTACCCCCAGCATAGTGAAATCAAAAGCACTGAGTGGGAAAGTGAGATTGACTAGCTGTAAGCAGCCGTTGTTTGTTTCTCTGACTATGTACTGAAAAGACATGGAGACCAACAGAACGTTGGCAGGCAGTATATGCCATTTATGACCCCTTGCCATATGGACAAAGATACCATGCCATCCAGGGAACAGCTGCTACAACACAAGTGTAGCATCAAGCCAAGCATCTCTCCTATGAGAGAGGCTCTCCCGTTGTGTGTGTGTGGCAGAAATGTAGGTCTGTATTCATAGATATGGTAATTACATACTGTGTACAGTGGTAAAGTTGCTGTTAGTTAGCCCAAAATGCTCAGCTCACCTGTATAGAAGCAGAATTATCATGGGCCAATGTGTTGACAGAGATGAGAAAAAAAAGACTTTTAGCGGAAAGTAATAAAGTTCCTTTACCCAAATACTGAAGAACAATAAGAATGGTTTTTAGTTACTAGGGTTTTAGTTTATTTTTCTGGTTTCTGTTGCTTTATTCTATTACACTACGTGAGTTGGGAGGCAAATATTTTACTCTTTACTTCACTAATTTGACAGACATACTAATTACTTTGTGAAGATAAGATTTTATCTGCAAATGTAAATTATGATAAACTTCTGTTTTAACCACTTAATGATAAGTGAAGTGGTTGATATCAGCTCCAGCTAGACCAACTACAACACTAAAATGCTTCTTCTATATTAATGCATAAATAGGTCACACTTTAGTACAATCATTCTAAGCACCTCTAAATGAACCTGTCGAATTTGTTTCATTTATTTTGTTACATATGGAACTGATTTTTCTCTTTCTAGGGGAATCCACTGATGTATATTTGTTTAGCTGTATTTTATGTTATGTTATGAGGAAAAAAAAAAAACGTGTCTAGGGTTTACTTATCCTTTACTTCAGTTTAAAGGTGTATAAAGTGGATGTGGCCACAAGTCTATAATATTTTTATTAAGTCTTGCTTAACTGCCATTAGTAAAATGCCCATGGTTGTAACCTTTACTGACCAGCTGATGGCCTACATGTTACTGCTTCTCTTGCTACTAATTTTCACTGCAGCTCCTCTCCAGGATCCCCATTTCCATTTCACATGTCTCTACAGCACAATCCACTTGTGGAAGTGGCGGCCCACCCAATATGCCACAGTGCTGTTACGTCAGTCTTTCCCAGGAATCAGTAAATGCATTCAATCCATGATTTTATGTCAGTGTGGAAGCTTTAAAATTCTGTCACATCTTCTGGATGAATGAAAATAATTAGCATGCCAAACTCGCATCTCATTTGAATGATGACTGAAGGGACATATTCACAAAAGGACACGTAGGCTCTCAAACTCTAAAGCCCCAACTCTGTTAGACATCAGACAGCTTTGATAACAGCAGCCTGGTGGTCACCCCAGCTGGGGGGCTCAGATCAACCAAGAGAGACCGCATGGCCCAACAGAATAGACTGTCCACAGCACAGCACGACCTCTGTCACTGCCTGTTTTTATTTTTTTTTCCCCCTCTGTTTTTGGGCTCCTGAGAACTAACGGGTGTCAAAATGGTTTTGGATCAGAGGGAGCTAGGCTTAAGTCACCACTGCTGTTAGGCTTTGGCATTTAGGTGTGTAATTATTTATTTAGCCCTCACATGAAAAACTATTTTGTTCATGCCCTGATACGTGATTCGGGTTAATAGAATTTAAATACATTCCGACTACAATCCCCAAAAGAGCTTTTAAGCTAACAGAGATGGGAAGCAGTCTGTAGGAAAGTGATGGAAGGGCTATAATTACTTGCCAAAGACGTGGTTTTTATATCAACAAATTACCAGGTGTACAGAGCGAGCTCTGTGGTCTCAGAGAAGCGGCAAAGATAAAGCCTCTCCGCTTTTTCTTCCCAGTGTTTGTCTCTTGACTCTAATCCCATCAAAGACTCCCCTGCTTTTTGTTTTTCTTCTCCAAATGCTAAGATCCTCCCCTGTCTTGGGCTTACCTCCCCTCAGGATTGGCATCTTGGAGTACATTCATTGATGATTGCTTACTTCCAGACAAACATCTGGGAGCGTAAATACAGCTAATCCCCTTCATCACCACAGTCTCTCCAGTACGGTTAGTTCTTCCTAAGAGTAAATACCAAAACAAGAGACAGGACGACAGGATAAAGTTGCCTCTGCTACACCTACAGCATTTGAATGAAAAAACATGACTCACTAACACATTCCTTGTTGCCTTTTGAATGAGTGGTGCAAACTGTTTTTCTCTGCCTTGGTTAAATGGCAATGAACATAAAATTGAAGTCCCAACATTGGCAGCAGTGTTTGACCTTGACAATTCTTTTAGTCTCCTTCACCCACTTTCAAAAAGTAGCTAAAACTTCCTGGGAAGACGTCAGTATACTCCTTTTTAGAACAGGACATTTTCACTGCATTAAAATGTTTATGTGAAGAACAAACCACTTCAGAGTGCTGCCATTAGTGTGTTGAGAGGTTAGTTCTGAATCTTCAGCAAATGTCACTTTTCACAAGCTCTAATGCCTAAATGATCTTTTGTCACTGCATTTCAAATGGTGCTGATCTGCAAGCCTCAAGATTAAATTCAAATATAATTTATTGATGCATGTATGTGAATAATGTACACTTACATACATCTGGCACTTACAGGGCAACATTAGTGAGGACTTGGAGTAGTGTTTCTGGCCACCTGGTAAATTTAAGTTCAATATTGCCTCTTTTTTTGGCTCTGTTTTTGGTCTCTTCCAACACCTGTGGGGAATGTGGCTCTTTAGATGCAAAATGCTCCATTATGTTCACAAGTTAGTCTCTAACTGTCTGTCGGCTGTTTACCATTGAGCAGGTAGTCTACAGTGGGTTATTTTGAGCCTTTCTGTTGAAAAACGTTTGCATGCTGTGGACAAAAACGATGCTATTAGAGCAGTGAGAATGAACCAGAACAGTAAAGTTGTGGACTGGACGGATAGAGAATGAGCTGAAACTTACTATAAAGCTGTGTAAAGCTGAGGAAGCTGTAGATTCAGGTGATAATTCTCAGTGGTTTCATTACTATAAGCAGCACTCTCACATTCACTATATTCACATGCACAAAATATTCCAGTTTTTGCCCTTGTTCCAAAAAAGAAAAAAATCCTGCTAAGCAACTTACATGGTTAATCAAATTGAATATTCCTATTTACATTCAGTCATGCATGCTCCACCTCATTGAAAAGGTTCATATTTGCGCAAATCAAAAACTTGATGATATATACGTCTTACATTGTGTTTAAAGATAGGTATGTTTCTCCTTTGAGAGAAACATAGGCTTTACTTTTGGTTATGCATGTCTCCCCCAGACTTGAAAACACATAAGCTTAACATAAACAGGTAAGAGGCCCTGTGTGACAAACTGCCATAAAAACTCAAATTGAGATGCATATTCCGAATGTCCAAGCAATCCTGCTAAAACCAGACCAACATCAGAACATCCCACGTGTCTTAATCAGAAGATGCTGAATTTGGAATAATCAAACAGAATATGCAGTTTAGATTACCCGTTTCAAATTTCAAATATTGTCATAATCAGAACAATAGTTGAATAATAGTGTACATTTAAATGTACAGACTGTCCCATTGTTTTCTCCTTTAAGTGTTTGCTGCAGATCGTTATGAGTGTGACCCAGATTCTCAATTTCTTCTTTCCAGTAACACACAATTAACAAAACAATTTCTGCTGCACACCGTCTGCTCACCGTGACAGAATGGAATCAACATTAACATAGCAACAGCAAAGGAGTAGTCTCCTAATTAGTAATGAGACAACGTGAAATACATTACCTATAACCTGCTATATAACTACAAGCATGACTTACTGTCAATCTAGATCACAAATTGTATTGAAACAGTTATTGTTAGAATATAATAAATGTCGGATATAGCCTGATCACATCTCATTTGGATTATAATAAATCCCTGTGCTGCGGCACTTGGAGACAAGTTTTCTTACTGCCTTCATCTTGTAGACACAAGCATTCTAACTCGCACCAAAATATTTCCCCAGTTTTCAAATGCACTCATCGACTTTAATTTTCCTTTTCTGCTTTAGGGGAAACTTGTTCGGCTGCTCATGCACAGACTGTAAAAGTGGTCAGAAAAGACAATGTATTAAAAACCCTACACATGAAAGAACTATAGTGTAGCTCAGGAGCCTTATGGGCACAAAGTTCAACTTTAGCTTTTAAAGCAAGACTATATAACTTTAGAAAAAAAGAAAAAAAACTCCATGCCGCTCATAAAAATTTAAGGTTGAATCCATGACTTACATAACACTCCTCAGTTCAGGATTTTCAGGGGATTCACTTTAGCTAGACGTTGCTGGATTTACATCTTTTTGTCTCATAACCTCAAGCCTTTAACAGAACTGTTGGGTGTTCTTTTCTCTCCAGCAAGGCTGGTGAGCCCAAGCCAAACAAACACAGACAGACTAAAGTATTTATTGTAACGTAAAAGGGATGACACTTGGGCCGGGGTCGAGGACAGAGTGGCAGGATGGACAAGACAAAGGGGCTAGATATGGGGACTAGTTCGGAGCAGATGGGACTGCTGGAAGAGGAGAAGAGGATTGGTAAAGGGTACCAGGCAATTCGCAAATATCCTAAAGATGGCTTTGAACACAGACTGAGTGTATCTCTACAACAGGCTGGCAGGGTGGTGGTAGCAGAGCTGGGAGTTTGTTGATGTCTTGATCCCATGATGGGATGCAGCTGGTGGAGCTTTTCTGTAACTCCAGCACACCTGTCTCCCCTCAGACGATCACACAGACACTCAGGGGGAAAGAGGGAGACTGCAGACTAGGCAGAGCCGGAAGGCGTGACACCTTTAGGCTTTTGTAATTATTAACATTTGTTTATCTTTTTCTGTTATTATTATTATTATTATCATTTTATTGCCATTTAGGTTGTTTCAAACTGCTGCTTTACTTAAATAGGTTTTTGTTTTCAACTCTTCTTTCCCTGGTTACCTTTATTCTATTTCAATCTTTTTAACTTTTAGCATCAGTAAACAGTTTTTAGAATGGTGTTACAGTACAGATATAAAATCTATTATAGTGTAGTGTATTATTTTGTAGCATGGAAGCACTGTAGGACCATAAACCTCTCATTATGAATCCATAGCTAATCTAGCACAGGGATTATTTATTTATGAGTGGCAATGAGTAACAAACTTGAGATAAATGACTGCTTTAGCAGTGCAGCCATGTTTGGCAATGGAACATGTACTTCCTATTTATCTCGTAAAGGTTTATCTTGGAGGAAAAACAGTCTGTGTGTGTGTGTGCCAAATTCAGCGGATAAAAGGCGGGGATGGTGTTTGTGGATGAGCTCCTGTTTGCAGGAAACCACTGCAACAGTTTATGTTTTCTACTCTCCCAGCTTGGCCACAGAGCCAAGTTGATTGGCTCCAACATCTCCAGCATTCACACACAGCAATCAGGCATCTTTTAAGTCAACATCTCTCGGAACAAAATCTTATTATTTGTTCATCCTGGCTTGATATGAAGAATATTTGCTATTGATAGTTTTGATCATAAATTCGCTAAAACAGGTATACAACTGAACATGACACACATTTCTACCCAGGCAGTTTAAAAATGAATTAAAGAGAAATATGAACTACAACATAAACTATGATGTAGCTCCACTATGGAAGAACTTAGTCACAGAGAGCTTTTTTATACAGGCCTTTCATGAAGTACATTTGAAGTGTGAAAATGTGCTGAACATGGTTAATCCAGAGGTATTTATTCTTATTCAATAAGTAACGAATAGGTCATTTGTTCTCTGAGGGAAAAGTTAAATGAACCCTGAAACTAAGCATTCATTTTAGCAGGGGAGCATGTTGGCAAGATGAACAGGCCACTGTCTTTAAATTATCTCTCCAATATACCATTTTATGTTAGTTAACCATGTGAAGTTAGTTAGCCTGTGCATGCTGATTTTTTTTTTTCAGTCAGAATAAAAAATATTTTTTACTTCATCAGGACTTCACTTAACCTACAATCAGTTTTTCTTTCTAATATGATATGAAATTGGCAAGTTAAAATACACAGATAGAGGAAAATAGGCTGCTACATAATAGTAATGTATACAGAATATAAAAATATGTTTACTGGAATTTTAACACAATTTTTTTCTGAAATTCTATAGCCATACAGAGCCAGGCAAGAAGATTTAGACAGGAACAGCGAGGTCGAAAAGGATGAATCAGGCCTACCTAATTGTAAAGACAGTGATTGACAGGAAGAATACATTATAGATGAGGGAGACACCCCAGTAGTCTTAGCATCAGATGAGAGAGAGACCACCAGAGTGACAGGGCAACCAACAGTTAAGCTATTATGCCTGACGTGCTTGGATTCCTGAAGGGATGCTGCACATTCACCCCTTCTTGGTTTCCCAGACGATATGAAAGCACTCAAGGAAATATGTCTGCTATCTAAAAAGCAAGCTGAATTAGCTGAGTGGCTCAAACGTAGCATGGAAATTTTTGGAATTTGTCCTCCAAGCAGTGCTATGGGGCAAAATCCTGGAAACTGTCATTGTTTCACAAAGCCTACAAAAGTAGGTAATGAAATATCTAGCCAGTGCATCCAAGTCCCTTGAATTACTCAGAAGGACGTCTCACAGCCTTAAAGAAACTGGCCAGTATCCCGCCCAGTCATGGGTTATTGCTCCTTCATTTCCACAGAAACACACTAGGTGTACTAAAAAGAGATTTTGATGAGTTATGTAAGGATCAAAGCCTATTTAGCACTTCAAAGTGTCAGAATTTTACACAGCTGTGGAGACTGCCAGTGCAGCGGTGACACGCAGGTTTCATGGCATGCAAGAGATGGCACAGAGGTTTGGGTTTTTATGCCCACCAGAACTTTTGTTAAAATCCACTGAAGAAATGCAAAAATTGGCAACTGCCCTTGCTTACAATACAAAGATAACTTACATATGGATTTTCCCGAATAAGTGCCCTCATTTAGACGTGCATTGGTGTCCTCCATATAGGAAATCGAACATGTTCAAGATTTTGCACACATGCTATTCATAAAGTACCACTCCATATTACCAACTGTGACTGATGTACCTACAGCTATTAAACCATTTCTTTCTCTAACTCTGACTGTTGCCAAAAGATCTTTCTCAAAACCTAAACTAATTAAAACATATCTGAGAGGCACCATGGAAGAGGAGAGACCATCAGGTTTGGCCATCCTAACCAACCCCGACAGCTCAGACCTAAGGAGGGTGGTATGAGACTTTGCTCATTGCTGCACCAAAAGCCTGCAAGCCTGTAAGAAAACAGATGGTGTAGTCCTGTTGCTAAGATGAACATGTATTCACAGTTGATGTATTCTTTGTTGCTCTGTTCATGAAGCCAATGTGAAATAAAAATAAATTGGTCTTAAGGGAAAAAGCTTGTTCTATCCATCTTCAGGTTACAGTTGTGTAACTATCTGAGTTGTGTGGGAAAGTTGGCTTTTACATTAACTTTGATAATTAAATCTTGCACTCTGTTGTGTTCAGTCTTTTTAGTACATTTCTGTACTAAAAAGACTGAACACTAAGAACATTCCCAGGTCTAAAAGTTTAGGTTCACTTCAACATGTAATGTCTATTTCAAATACATGACTTGCAGTTTTTTCTACATGCTTAGTTTACAAAAAAGTATCTGAAAAGGCCCAAGTTGTGTTACTTTATGGTCATTAGTCATTATACAGCACAGCTTAAAAATGACCATGGATGAAGAAAGTCTCACAAGTGGTCAGATCTTCTTCAGACTCATTCACAATACACAATCACACATCAATATGTGCCTGAACAATACACGCAAAAGAGGAGAGATTCCAAATACCAGTGCTTCAGTGTCCTAGTGGCCCAGACCAGGACAGATTGTGATCAGGAGATAACAGAGACATTTAACCAATAGGAATATAAACTGGGGACAATAGAGAGAGCGAGAGAGAGCAGTGTTCCTGCATCGTGACATTCAACTTCAGCATATTCTAGCTTCTTCCATGGAGATGACTTTTCATATTTATTATCCCACTGCATGTGTTTCTGTGATTTTCATTTTGTTAACTCAGTTGTAGCTAGCTAACACATTATTAGCTGATATCATTACAAGATAACCCTCTCATTTCATTCATGTTAGGTTGCTAACTTTCCAGTGGATGAAAATAAAATGACAGTGATTGCTCTTTTGTACACTGAGAGACTCTTGGTTTCCCTTTCCCACACTGCATTTTAGGCTGCCCCCCCCCCCCACACACACACACACACACACCTCTTCTGAAAGCTGCCACAGGCAGTCAGTTGTTTTCAGTAAGAAACTGCTAAACACACCGTAAGGCACCTGCCTAGCTACATAGAGAAGACAGCTTTATCTAACAATTATTTGGTGAACATAGTGGAGCATTTAACTACTAAAGAGTCAAACACAACTACAAATAAGTGCTAATTTTGTTCCATGTCCTGGATTTTTTATAGACAGGTATATATACCCTCTTCACATACATTTTTATATACACACACTTTATAAGACACTTATACAACTGTGCATTCATGCAGTGATCCAATCAGCTAATCATGTGTAACACATAAGATCCTGCAGATACAGCAAGTCAGGAGCTTCAGTTAATGTTCACATCAAACATCAGAATCTCAGTGACTCTGCCTGTGGCAGGATTGTTGCTGCCAGACAGGCCGGTTGGAGTGTTTCTGAAACTGTTGATCTCTTGGAACTTTTTCCACACAACAGTCTCTAGGGTTTACCCAGAATGCCACCAAAAACAAAGAAAACAAAAAAAAACATCCATTGAGCATCAGTACTCTGGATCGAAACATCTTGTTGATGAGAGAGGTCAGAGGAGAAAGGCCAGACTGGTTGGAGCTGACACAAAGGCTACCCTAACTCAGATAACCAATCTTTACAACTGTGGTGAACAGAAAAGCATTTTAGAATGAAGAACACGTCCATCCTTGAGGTGAATGGGCCATAGCAGCAGAAATATCCCACGTCAGGTTCCACTCCTGTCCGCCAAGAACAGAAATCTGAGGCTGCAGTGGACACAGGTTCACCAGAACTAGACAGATGAAGACTAGAAAAACAAAGCCTGGTTTGATGAATCTGGATTTGGAACTGTGACAGCAGATGGTCGGTCAGAATTTGCCGATAACAGCTTTTATCCAAGTCACATTAATGACAATAAAGCTATCACTACTTTATGATGATGCATTTGAGAGTGTAACAGAATATGTGCATGAGATTTAGTTTCAAGAGGGATTTAAATTTGCTTCTTTAGATTTGTTTGGTCACTCAAAAGGACACATGGTTTAACAATACAGAACTGTAATAAAATATTGATGTGTAGATGACTGGTGGTGATCAACACCCCCCTCACCTGCATTGTTAGATCGGGGAGGGGTAGGACAAGCTAGAAATGAATAAATTAGACTTTGCCAGCTACTGTAAAATCCACTGACCAAGCATGGAGCTCATGGATGAATTGCAGTGCATCTGTAGTGGGCCCTAAGACAGACTATTATAGGATATATGGAGAAGCAAGAGAGATCCAAGGGGAAACTAATAGAGATGGAAGACAAATGCAAGGGTGTGCTATTCCAGCACCATGGATAGTGCCATGGATTCTTCATTAAACTATGACCTGCTGATATTCAAGCAGCGCGACTGCAGACGGATAAAAACTTCAGTCAGATAAGAGCTACAGAGTAAGGCAGACTAAACTATTGGGGCAGGCAACAGTGTACAGAAAGCAAATGAGTACGCAGGTTGACATTCATGTTGGATGCACTGTACAGCCACACAGTTATACCACCTACACGCCAAACTCAAATGTATTCCCGAACTATATGCAATAATGTGACTTGATCTAAAAGGAACAAGCTCCTTTTGTTCAAACCCTCTTCACGGATGCCTGGAGATGGTTTTTAATTAACTTCAGGCAGCTGAAACTGCATTTCGCATTTGCACTGGTGACTGATAGTGTTTTGTTAATATGCTACAATATACTGATGTTTGAAAATACTCTTCTCATGTTATTGCAGATAATTAATGGCAGAACAGCTTCTGTGGTGTTGAGCTATAATTCCAATTTGCCACACATATCTGTGGACAGGTCACCAACACAGAAGCTGATTCTATTGGGGTTCAGATTTGTGAAAAGTTTTACCATTTGGAAGAAATCTGTAAATTATTCCTCAAACTGTTGCACAATAATTTCTAAAATATGGAGTGAAAAACTAAAGTAAAATGTAAAATGGGACCCTGTATCACTTTGTTTTCTGCCACCTCATCATGGAAGCATTTTTGTCTCTGGGGCTGTCTTTTCCGCAAAAGAGCTTATTTTATTTTATCCTCTCCAGGTACAGCAGGTAGACTTTGCAGCCCTGCTTTGGTGGCCTGCTTCTTGGATGCCCATCTGGTATCCATCAGATGGTTTATTGTTAGTATAGTTCCCTCCAGCTGCACGTTTGCCTGTTCCTTCTCTAGAATCTTAAATCATTGAAGGCTGGAATGAAGGAAACAGTACAGCAATTCCTTTGTACCAAAAAAACAGATCTGCACCAGGAGGACATTGCATCAAGGAGGATGCGGTTTCAGTTTTGTGCTCGAGTGCATGTAAAATGCCTTCTGGGAGTGCTGTTGTTTGACTCTTGACTGCAGCCCTAATCAAAAACCAGATATTGTTCTTGCCCCATCATAAGTCTCGCCAAGGATAAGTTTAACATCCAGTCTTAATGCACTGAGTACATTTACAAATAAATCATAAAATGTGTTTTCTTTGCTGCTTTGAAGCTCTTCAAACTGAATAAAGCACTCAATACTGCTGCCAGTGTCAGTGACATCCCTGAGGGACAGAGAGAGAGAGAGAGAGTCTCTCTGGCTAGAGCTGAAATGAACTCATTCTGAGACTGATGGCCCAGGTGGGTCACACGCCTGTGTTCTTCTAGAAGATAACTGTACTGAGCCAGCAGATTCGATAGCTCCAAGAACTTTCCCTTGTTTTAGGACGGGCCAACAAACCAGCATATTCCCTGTGCTCCCAAAGTGCCAAGCCCTGTCATTCTAAAACAGGATGCTGTCAATCAGTCTATGTAAAATCTTCCCGTTTATCTCAATCAGCTCCTGTTTGACTCTGATTAGCTCTGCAGCCACTGTGTTCTCCTAGCAGATGCAAAACATTTCTCTGCCTTTCTATGTGCGGCAGATTTTTCATATTGCTCAATTCTTATCTATTTTTAAACCTTGAGATGCACTTTGATTGCATTTTGAAGAGTAAATCAACCATTTTCTGTCCACTGTGCAAAGCTGGTCCATATTGAAGTGTCTTTTATCTTCATCATATGAGAATTCATCTTAACTGTCTCTCAGTCCTGGTTGGCATGAGCTGTGCTCTATTTGTGCTCTGAACAGGGGTTTGATCAGATTCAGAGGAACTGTCATCATGTCATCATTATTATCATCATCATCACTTACATCACTAAATATAGCTTTGTTTTCTTTAATCTAATCCTCAATACTACTGTCATTATCATCATCATCATCAGGGGTGCTTTCCTGCATAATGGTCACAGTTACCTGCACTGGGCTACAGTAGCTGTGTGTACCTTGCTAACATTTTTGCCTGCTTGGCCAGGAGTGGAGCTAGCAGCAGCTAGCAGGACACACCTGCCTGACATTGAGGGGTGAGTCATGAGCACAACACAAAAAATCCACAGGATTCTTCCTGTGCTCTTGCTCCATATGCTTTAGCGCACCCAACTTGTTCTATTTCCCCTTTTTAGCCAACACAGACAGAATCACTGGCTTACACACTGCACAAGTCAAAGAGACAGCAGCCATACGTCTGCTCTTCAGAGTCAGAGGTGACATTTTATCAAATAACGCACACACATGCATGCACAGAGGGAGAGAGAGTGAAAAAAAGAGATATCGGCAACGATCATGTTGCCTTCTAATTTTAAACTGAATTCAGAAACACTGTGAACTGGAGTTTCTACACTTTTATTGTTGTGAATAATAGCGAGGGAAGCAATAAAACAGCACAAAGGCTTAGCTAGTTACTCAAAATCCCTTTTGGAGCGTAATTCTTTGAAAATATGTTTTTGTTTAGCTGTACTATAAAAGGGCTGTTTTGTGAGAGGGTAAAACTGAAAGTAGGGCCATAATCTAGAATAAGTAAAGATACATTTGCATTAGTTACTTGACTGTGGAGTCTTGGATTGATTAAAAAAAAAAAAATGGTTTCAACCACACACCTATGTTAGTTTTAATGAGAGAGCGTGTGATCATAGAACTGGCCCGAGGCTGTTCATAAAATCTGTATTGGAAACCCCATAATTTTGTGAAATCAAACAGATAAAAAATGTAAGCATAAAAAAGATCATGCACACAAGCACAAAAACAAAAATCTTAAAACGACTGGTCAATATGACCCTTGAAAAAACTGTATTCATAGGCAAATAATTTGCAAAAGTATATGAATATTTGATTATTTTTTGATATGATCATTGATTGTTGATATGTTGGTATAAGAAATTAGATTTCTTATTTAAAGGTTCTGTATGTGGATTGAAAGTATGTGTATATGAACGTAATTCTTAGTAGAGAAGGCTACATGTCCATCTTTCCTCCATATTACAAAGATGCAACTCTAGGCTCCAACAGTGAAACTATGTTCACTGATTTTTTTCTTTGTTCATGCAAATTTTTTTTCTGAAATGGATTTCTTCAAGATGAATGAGTGGGTTGCTCTTGTCAGTGAGCCCTTACCTGGCTCGCAGTGCTCACTGCATTTTTAAAGTGCTGAATGCCTCTCACCTACCTTGGTAGCTCTTGTTTGCCATTCATTTCATTACTGTTTGAAAATCTCATTACAGACTGAGACTTGAAACTTGAAACTTGCATGAGATAAAATATCCATCACAGTGAACACAATGCCTGCTTTTATTGTTGTTAGAGTTACAGTATTGTTGGTGTTTTAAGTACAGACTGATGTGAAAAGTTGGTTTTGTATTGCCATACAACAGTAACATACCTTTGACAAAAATGAAACCGAAGCTGCTGTTCACTGTGATGGATTACTTACTGTATCTCAGGTAAGTCTCTGCAGGCTGATTTTTCAACTGTAGGGAAATGAATAGCAATTATGCATGAAAAATGCATTTAAAAACGCATTTTAAAAACATATATATATGTATATATATATACACAGTAAAACATATATGTTAATACATAGGATAGGAAAAATTTAAACATACTCTGTAATTTTTCCCATTAAAACAAACTCAGATTTCAGAAACCCTTAATTTCTAAACAGGACTTTTAATGTGAAACATAGGCTGGTATACCATATGCAAAATCAGCCAGACAGGATTAAAAGACAACAAAACTAGATCAGAGTTAAGTAACCAGGAGGTACATTATTGGAAATATTCTTTTAAAACAAAAACAGGGTATAACAGTAGATTACAGTGGTAGAAATGTACATTAAACTTAACTGGTGTGCACATTATATGAAAAGGACTAGGAGTTTAGCCCTTGTTTTTTACTTAGCCTGATTTTGGGGACTGGCTTTTATTTGTTCATTTTGACCACACCCCCAGCCATTACTGGACACCAGGCTTTAATGAATGACTGTATATAAAGATGCACGATATGTCTCCACTTCCGCCCACCGTATAAAATGGAAGCCAAAATATTCATCTTGCGCTGGTGATATCATTTAGAGGCAGAGTCTTTACTTTTGTGTCAATAGACTAAATATTTTTTATTTTTAGAAAATACAGTATATACCGTATATTTATTATGCATATATATGTAAATAATATATTTGCATTGTATACACACAGACATACCGATATCATCAGTGAGGGTGAGCCCTTCATGCTTTTATGTAACTAACATTTTCGACAACTAACACAACAGTTTTACTTCTAATGGACTATTTTTACAATGTGGTATTACTAGTTATTATTTTACTGAGGTAGATGATGTGATACTTTTTCCACCACACATATAAACACATATTGGATTCCCCTGTATTGTATGTCATGAAATGAAAAAATAAAGTGTAAAGTTGCCATTAGATTGTCAAGAAAAGTTAGTTAACATCCGATGTTGGCTAAATAGAAGCAAGCGCATGACATCAGCAAATCCAGACTGTGAAGAGAGTGTTCTACTCTACAATTTGATATTGCTCACAGTTTGAACGGTAGCATTGAAATTGATCTGTGTTGAGATAAACCCACACACATTGTTCCTTAATGCCTGAAGGCTCCCTGGAGAGGAATATGCTCATCTGCCTCCACTAGCCGAGACCATTACCCAATTTGCTGCCACTGCTCTTCTTTTGATTTTGATCCCAATTAAATATCCTTATTAAGCCATTCGTCAGCATAACTTCCTACTGTAAATATTACAATTGCATGTTTGTTTAATCACTCAAATTGCATGTGAAGCTAATTAACTCTTATGATGTCTCTATTTCTTACTAGATTATGTAGCTCAGTGCTGCATTAATGCTGCCATGTGGGCACCATTTACAAGAGTTTTACCCTGAGCTAATGTGTAAGAGTTGACTCCTTATTGGGCACAAGGGGCCCATTAATAATATGTTTCCTGTGAAGTTGTTGAATTAATAGTGAATTTTAGGTTTGTTTGTCTTCCCGTTGTACTTAGCAAGCTAGCATAATGAAGCCTTATAAATATTTTATAGTTTGTTTTCAGCTCCTGTCTTCTCCATTAGTCATTCCTAACTTTACCTCCTGTTATTTTTCATGTGACTATGATAATGGGTATCTGCCACTGTCGGAGAAATATTACAGATACAGATTAGAGAGGCCACAACCACCCTTATTTCTAGGCATAGCTAATTTTCAAGACAAATTTAAGCTTTCTTATCTCTTCACAAAAGAAGCTATAGTCAATTTATCTCCTTGAAGGATTGCTGGAGGAGTTAAAGTGGTAGAACAGAGATCAGCAGCGACAGTGGAGAGACACTGTTCATCTTTAAAAGCTACTGCTCTGACTGAGGTTGGATTAGGAAATTCAGAGACCTGCTGTGGCATCAGCAAGAAGGAAAAATGTTTTATGTAATACAGTACTGCATATCCACATAACATTAGATGCTGTGGTGTATTTGAAATTCATCAATTATATAAAATTACAGCCAAGAATTGTTTAACACCATTATTGCATAACATACCATTTCATAGGCTGGTAAATGGGGACATTTTGTGCAAAAAAAAAGATTTTTTGCAGCAATAAAGTACTAAAACCTCACAGTAAAAATACTGTATTACTGGAGTATTGCTCCTGGACTGAATATGGACCTTCAGAAGATCGAGGTTTGGGTTAAAATAAGATCTTTCTTAAGTTTAGAGGGCCTTCACTATTGCGGTTACAATAGTAAACACACAGTTAAGGTTGTGGAATGGTCATTGTTAAAAGAGACAATAATAATAATAAGTTTTACACAAGGAAACAAACGGTGGTCGTGTGTTTCCAAATTTATATCACCATGATTTCTGTCATAATTACTAAAGTCACTAGGGGTTACCTAACAATAAAACATTTTGATTTGTCCCATAGATAGTCCAAACCTAAAATACATTTATATATATATATATATATATATATATATATACAATAAATAAAGCATTATAAATAAAGGAAAAGCAACAAATCTTCACATTTGAAATTATGGAAAAATTCAGATTTGGTATCTTATATTAAAGATGATTTAAACAGGTGCAATATTTCTTTCTGAAATTCAGGAAATGTACTTAGAAACACCCCACAAAAAAAAACTAAGTTGTCAACAGTACTTATGCTAATAAAGGGTTAGGGTAGACAAAAAGTGAAAATTAAAACCTTGACCAGAAGGCAGGATTTACTGCATGCTTGTTGTATTAGACTGCATTAGTTTTGGTTAGGTGGAAAGAGGTATGTGCACACTGTTTTGTATAAATACTATTTCAAATCGAGGATGCTGATTTACAGTTTAAAACATTTGATGATTAAACATGAAACTGAATTTAGAGTGAATTTAATTTCAGGTTAGCTGCATGCACCCTGTCATCACCCATTTATTTTCAAACAATACCTCATAACCTACATGAAGAGCATACATGTTAATGATGGGATCTTGTGTACATGTCTTTAAACCCAGAGGGAGGTTAAATAAAAGAACTAGCAGCATAGCTTAGCATAATTAGCATAAGAAGTAGAAGTAAAGGTAAGCATGGTCCCAGGTCAAAGAGTGAGCAGTCGCTCTAGTTGAACTTGCAACCGTTCCATGTGTGTATGTGTATGCATGTGCATCAGTGCATCTGTTCTCAGGACAGTAAGCTGCTGTTGTAGAACCTGCTGTGTACTCTCACTGGGTGTCAGACCAGGGACACACTGTCTTTTATATTGCATCTTGTCTCCAGTAAAGTTGTGTGTGTGTGTGTCTGTGTGTGTGTGTGTGCGTTTATGTGCGTATGTGTATGTGTATATTGAACTGCGATTTGATGTTAAGTTCTAATAAAAAATAAGTAGATAAACTAAGCAAAGATGTCCTGAGACAGGTCTCCATTAGAGCAATTCAGGGCTCAAGTGCCTCCTTCCATTTGTACATTAGAGACAAGAACACACAGCATTGCCATCTTATTGTTTATTCTGACTAGTGGAAGAGGAGTTAAAGTGGCTGCTGTCACTGTTATGCCCGTAAAAGCCTGTCAGCCCAGTCTATTTTGGCTTACAACATCAGACAAACAAATCGGTTGTGTGAGTTCTTGTTGACAATGAGACAGATGCATTTCCCCACTTTTTCTTTCAAAATGGCACTTGAGCATGAAGCAAGTTGTCAAGAAGGATTAATGTACGTTTTTTGTTTTGCTCATGTGCAGTGCTACTGTATGTGGAATAGTTCTTTAAAGGAGTTTTGCATCGAATACATTGACAAACTGAATACCCCTTATTGATGTAACTTTGGATTTGTTCAGTTTTTGTTTTCTGTCTTTAGCATTTTATATTTACACTGGTGCAGTACTTATTGCTAGACACACGCATTTTTCAAATGACCTGAAATCGGCCTGTGTAGTTTTCAAAGAATTATAGATATTGTATTGATATCTGATATTATATCAGATTTTTGGCATCTAACACAAATAAATATTCTTGCCAATGATTCCTGTGGTGGAAGTAACTAAATACATTCACTCGGATAAAGTTACTTAAGCATGATTTTGAGGTATTCTCATTTTAGTTGAATATTTCCACTGTATGGTACTTTACACTTCTACTCCACTACATTTCAGAGGGAAATTTTGTACTTTTTGATCCACTACTTTTATCTGGCAGATAGTTACAAGTTACTTTGCAAATACTACAATACTAAATCACAAGCTCAATTTATAAAACATGATGCCCTATTAAAAAAGATTTAAAGCAAATTGCATAATAGACACTCAAAAATTAGAGTTACCTTGACCAATTAAACCATTTAATCCTGCTTATAGTATTAATACATTGATGATAGTGATTCAATAGTAAAGAATATAACACTCTCAGGGGCAATTCTGTATAATAAGGACTCTGACTTTTGATACGTTACACACATAATGCTTCCATTATCTAGATAGAATATTGAGTTCAGGACATACTTGTAATGGAATATTTTTATGGTGTGGTATTGCTGCTTTTACTTAGCCCATTCAGCTCTGATACACTTTCTTTGGACCCAACTTTTCTAGGATGTCAAGGTCTATGTTTACTCTCATATGACTCGTATTCCATAGTGATGGAATCAGAACACAAATATGAGCCTACATTTGAGAATTGTATTTGTAGTATACAGTCCTAAACAAACAAAGTAGAATATAATCCAAATGATCATTAATTACTACTCAAGTTGTACAATGTACATTTATTTACATGTAATAAATGTTACTCCTTCCTGCCAGAGTTATATTCTATACAGCCCACCCAGGAATATGAAAATGTTCTTAAAAGTAAAGACCATTTTATTCACTATTTGGTACTAAAATATAATACACTTGAAATTGATACATCCAAATACAACTCAATTACTGCATTTTGAATTATTTTTTATAAGTACAAATAAATACTTCTTGAATAAAATTCACTTTAAGTCATTTCAAACAGTGTACTTAATAGTGTATCAACTTCAAAGTGCACTATTATTGTATTTATTTCCATTACACTCTGTAAAATAGATACTTGTATTACGCACCTGTTATTGACTGTCAAGAGTATTGTAAGGAAATCTTGCAAAAGTTCATTAACTACATTCTCACATGTCAGTGTTAACAAGCAATACACTTTTACTGATTACCTCAAAGTACAATCATAATTTTTTTTAATATTATTATATTTTTATTTTTTTATCACTCTCATCATACCCAAGGTCCTGGACAAATTCCACTGCCTCTGAATACATATCAATACCATTACAGTCTGATTGTTGGAGGGGATTTATTGCCGCTCAAATCATTTCAGTTTGTCAATTTCTCCGACTGAAAATGTGGCTGGCCACTGTCCTCCCAGTCAATATCCTCGACGTAGATGTCTAGCAAAGTTGAATATAAGGACAGTGAGCTCAGGTTCCATGATAATACAGAATATTGTACAATATTCATATGGAAAACTTTTCTAGAACTGAAGTAGCTATTTCCCTCTGAAAAAATCAAAAAGAGTGGGTTGATACCCCCCTTTTCAATGTTTGTCTTCCTCAGTTATCATAAGCAATGATATGTAATCTTTTTTATAACATCACCATGGGATGAGATGCTGCTCACCCACTGTTGAGTGAGTCTTGGCCTTACCAGCTGATTTTTCCATTATGCTTGGTCCCTAAAGGCTTAGCAACAGTTGTTGGATGAGTGTAAGTAGTTCAAGTATCAACCGTAATACTAGTGGTTTCTTGTGAGAAATCAGCGTGACACACAAATAGCCACTATAGTGCAACTTTTCTTCCTTTTCTGTATAGGAAAAGTGATAGAGGTGAAATGATAAGGTAATAACTTCATTTGAGTAGAAGGTATCATACAAATTTAAAAGTGGTGATGGTTTCTAGGTGGTCATATAGGACTCCTAGGGGGTTGTAGTAGTCACAGTGGTAGTAGTACTAGTGGTAGCTTTAGTATCCGCTGTAGTAGTAAAAGTTAGTAGAGGTCATAGTGACTAGACCATTGTTTCAAAGCAGGTGGCTCACTTGATCAAAGGTTAATGCAAATGGGGTGTAACTACTGTAGCTTTGGAAGACCACAAGCACTGACCATGCCTAAATTCAAATAACATTTGAAATTCAAAAAGTCAATTGTTAACTGCATTTTCTCACATTTTACCTCAAGATCATTGAGTAGATACTGTTCAAGGAAGACAGAAAATGATCCACCAATGAGGACAAATGGATCTACAAATGTGGAAATGTTTACAGAGTAAGTTATGAGTATTTGCAAAACCCTCTGTATTTTTTGGGATTTTGACTTTATTACTTTGCACAATACAAATGAAAAATTACATGTTTGTGGAAAGTGATATATTTGTGGATAATAGTTCCCATTTGAGGATTGTAATCCTGCTTTATATCTGTACTGTTGAGAAAAGTGATTGATAAATGAAGCAGTCATTCTGTACATTGAACAAATCCTATCAATCTGATTATTGATGAAAAAAATGAAAGGAAATGATTATTAGTTATCAGTTTTCATTTTTGTACATACTTATAGGTTAGAGTTAGACAGTGAAAGAGAAGTAGTGATCTGCTTAGGAGGATCATCTGCAGGAAAGATAATGAGGTGACATGATCTTCCTCCTAGTTACTAAAGTCCTGGTAAAACAGACAATGAGTCAGTCACATCATCCAGTAGCTGCACCAAAGTATCCTCCACTTAGGCCTGTTTAGCCTCACTGGAGGAAGAAAATAAAACAACATCAAATGTAATAAGAGAATGCAATTTCAGAAGAAACTGTGGTGGGATTTCTGGAGGCTGGAAAGATGACACTAAACTGCATGGCCTGATGGATGGCTGGGAACTAAACTATACTGCTGGATTCACTTTGTATAAAGGAGCAGCCCAAGACGTAAGACAAGTTGGAATAATAGGAAAAAGATAAAAGATGCAAAATATAGTGTGAGCGCTGAAAGGTGTAGAAATGAGAGTTTCAGTGCGGGGAGTTATATGAACTGAAGTGTACAGTCTGTTTGTGTGTTTGTGTGTATGCACTTATTTTCTCTCTGGACCTTTTCCAGTATAAACAAGAACTTTGTTGGGACCAGCAGGGGCTGGTGTCACTTCTGAGGTCCTGGTTAAGGTTAAGGGTTAGGCATGAACTGAGGTTAGGTTAATGTTAGGGATGGGGTTTGGGTTAGGCTGCCCACAACCAATCTTGGCTGGTCCTAACATCTTCAAAGGGCAGTTTGAGGGTTAAGACCTGGTTTTAGGGGTTCAAGATAGAATCAGGTCTTCGTTAGGGTTATTTTAAAGGCTAGACTTGTGCATTTAGTAGTGATGGGTTGAGGTTAGGGTAAGGGGCTAAGGAATGCATTATGTCAATGAGTATCCTCACAGAGACAAAGGTATGCATGTATGTGTTGGTGTGTGCGCCATCTCTCTCAGGTATCCAATTTCAGGAATCCATCACCTGAAATTAACCACAGAATGACTCCTGGCTCACAGTGGTCATATGATATACAAACATGAGAGGCCTGACTCAAACTGCAGCTCATCAACCGAAGGACTAAATGATGAAGCCAAACATTTAATGATGAGTGGGGCTGAAACATTTAGAAATCTTGAAATACAAATATATATAAATATAATACTACTTTGAAGCATCTTTAAGACGCAGCAGGAGATTGACAGAACAGTAATTGTTGTGACTGTTAAACCCCACAGAGATCAGAGAAGCAGTCTAATAAGCTCATCTGAATCAGCTGTTTGCACCTACCTGCAGTTAAAAGTTGCCATGGTTATGGCATGGACACCTCTCAAATTTAGGTTAATTATTCAAAGACCATAATTCATATAATCTAGTGTAAATTGTGTGTTGGTGGTGTCAAAAATATGGAAAATAAAGCAAGTTAGAAAAGTCTTCTTTTTTTAGATCCTTCCTGAAAACCCCGCTCTCAGTTGACATTGAAGTGTATGGGGCAGTTGGATGGTACTCCAGTCACTCTAAAGGATCATCGTGCAAAATATGTAAATCCATTTTCTCCCATAGTTACACTGTTTGAAAGGAGACAAATTTTTCTACTTTTTATGAAAACAAATGTTTATGAAGAGTAAAAATTGTTGAGGTGAGGGTACATTAAAAAGACCTTTTTAATTAGAGTTTAATACATATTCCACTCTGGGTATAATATCATGCACCCTGGCCTGTTGACGTTCCATCCCTTCTTTTGAATGGGGAAAAGGTTGGAAAAAATTTTACGTTTGAGAAAAACAAGAGGATTTGAGTGGAAAAAGTAGACCCAATCATGTCCTAATCAAGCTGAACATGGCAATAGAGCGAGATATTGTTTTTACAAGTCTTGGAGCCAAAATGAGATAAAGGCAATAGTGGGAGACTTTCCCAAGGTTGTCAAAACCCTGAACCCTGTTACTTTAACAAAAATGGCTAGAAGACTTGGATTCAGTGAATATAGTACACAGGCCCCACATCCCTGACATAATGCCACTGCCTAAATGCAATTTATCATCCGATTTGAAAAGTGGGATAATTGTTGGATGTGAAATTCTCTCTGATTCAACAGTTTGCCAAAAATCACAGCTGAGATGGCACAGACATTTTTAAGCATTGTTGCTTTAGCAGTTTAAATGACAGTACAACAACACACTGATTTCATTCCCTCCAAAGCCTAAACAAAGCAAAGATTAAAGTCAACCTGAGGTTTATGGAAGAATGATGACTACAGCAAAAGAGAGCTGTGGCCTGTCACAGAGTCAGATTGATGGATTGTCTCTCGGATACATGCAAATGATCATTGTGAATGATCTTAAACCAAAGGTTAAAGGAAAAGTGTAATTGACTGTTGGGAAAAAGACTGAATTGGTAGAGATAGGTCAACACCTTTGATATAAAACAGAACAAAAGGAACATAGCATGCAAGACTCATTAAGATTTGCCCGAGTATCTCAACCCAGGGGCAGAGCAACCAGAGGAGAAAACAGTGGCAGAGAGGCCCTCAGGAAAGAGAAATGGGACCTGGGCCAGTGCTGTGGATCAGGAGGTCACTCAAACCGCAGTAGCCTAGGGAACTGCTTTAATTGTGGTTAGCCAAATCATTGGCCAAGAAACTGGCCATATGCATCATTACAACCTAAATTAACTCCACAGCACCACCAATAAGAAGGAAGACCAACAAACACCCCAGCACAGCCAATAGAGCCCTCAAGACGTTGACCAATGTGAAGCAGAAAGTGTGATCTAAGTTTCACTAGTTAAACTGGCGAAAACAAAGAACCAGTCTCTGAAAATGCTTCTGTATCTATAGGCCCTCTCTCAGAGAAGCATGTAAAGTTTCTCAACTTCACACTCCTTTCTCCTGTAATTCTATAAGAAGGGGACTTGTTATGTAATCTAAGTGACACCATCTATTGCACAACAGAAGATATCTTCTTACAGACCAACCGTTCCAATCTGTGTTACGTTGGACAGAAGCAGAAGCTGAAGCAGGGATGTGGTTTAAGATGGTTAACTGAGAAACGTGTGTGTGTGTGTGTGTGTGTGTGTGTGTGTGTGTGGTGGAGAGCATAGATTCAGTCATGGAGATGGAGGGATGATGACGGGATTGAAGCACTGGAGACATTAGTTGTCATAGAGAAGCAGACAGAGAATCCACACGTAGAGGTAAAGATTTAGGGACACAAAAACTCACTTCGTAAATTCTAGAAAAACACTAAGGGGCCAAGAGAGTTAGACATAACAATCTGACACTGGAGAGATGGGGATTCCAGGTTTTATTGTTGAGTGCTGATTACTGGGATGAGATGCAGATTTAAACCCTGCAGCTGCTTAATCAGGTGAACCACGCCCTCCACACCCACACAGGAGAGAAGAAAAACAGGGAAGGGAATGAGGGGTTGAGAGAGAGAGAGAGAAAACTTATAACTTGTTACCAAGAACCAGCTGTAATTACTGCCCTGAATGATCAGACAAAACCATCAAGTAAAGAGAAAGTGGAATTTTATGATCAAATAGTGTCAAGTATTCCTCCTTCTAATGATGTTGGTCTGATCAGAGCCGCTGAACCAATGAAGATACTATTAAAGCATAAGCTAACCTGCCAATGACCCCACAATAGACTTCCTCTCATGAGAGAGAAGGGATTTGACCTGTAATCCAACCATTTCTAAACCAAGGAATAATAGTGCCATGCAGCAGTGAATGCAACACCCATACTTCCTGTTAAAAGCCAGGAGAACCAGAATAAAGAATACAGATATACGTATATTTAAGACCCTAGAGCTAATGTTTTTTTTAATCACCATCTTTTCTTAAATAACTGCCAATTCAAGGTACTCTACTGTTATTAACAAATGCATTGAATTCCTTTCTTTTCCACTTCATAAAGGCGGTCAGTATTTGTTTGCAGATACCTATGGTTGGACTGCACCATACATTTACAAGATTACCCCAAGGGTACACCTACAATCTTTCTTGTGCTTTACACAATGATCTCAAAGCTGTCTAATTTCCTTGAGGATCTACCTAGATTTCATGTATAGAAGATTTATTTTTGAATTCTCCTTTTACTTCTGCTTGTGAGTGGTCCTTCTCAGGACTTTAGCTGAGAAGAGTTATAAGGATTCACCAAAGAAAGGGTTGGGGTAGGGTTAGTTTTGTCAAGAAACTTTCAATATTTGGGATACACACAATCAGGTTCTTTGAGAGTCCTTAGTCCCTCCAGTGTTAAGGCTATACCAGATATATGTAAACCTAAAAGTATTTCACAAATGAAGTTGTCACTTTGTTCTGCTCTGACCTCTGCTGTTCAACTAGTCCACGGTAGGGTAAGAACTGTCCTGTCTTCTCCTAGTGACAAACTGTGCCACAAAATTAAGCATGAAGGTAATCAACTGCGAAAGTCACCCAACATGGATCCGGGCCTCCCTCTGCAACAATACACCTCCCCTACCATGCACCAGAGATCAGCAGAAGAAACCCAGGCCCCAAGGTCCCAGAAAAAGGTGCAGGACACTCACAGTAGAGGAGCAACATGGATAACAAGCTCCAGAAGAAGTTATGGCAAACCCATAAATCTGCCTAAAGTACAGATTGTATTACACATACCCAACAGATGGTGTTACAGATACCTCAAATGTGACCTTCCAGTATACAACAAAAAGAGACCACAACCACCATATATAACACATACCTCCAACTAGTATAAATGGTAGCTAAAATAGCCCAGCCCCTTAAAACTGTTATTTAGCTTTAGATCAATTTCAAGTTCTTTCTTGTGCCATAGAATATTGTGCCAATTCTAGTCCATGCTGTCACAAGAAAAAACTGCCATAAGAACAATGGTGTAAAATTGGACTGCACTGGATTACCTATTAGCTTCTTAAGGAGGAACTGTCATTGGAATCAATATTGTGTTTTTCGGCCTGACCGAAATGCAACTATACAAGAATTAACTGACTATTTCAACAGCATTGCAAATACATTACAGAGGCCCATTGCTACCTTTTTATTTTTTGACTGGTTCAAGAACAAGTTAGTTAGCTGGGTTATGTTAAGTTTTGAACAGGTCTTGTTTGTTCTTAGTATTGGGATTGTTATTGGTTTCTAGATAACCTGTATTTATTAAATCACTCATCACTAAAACTGCTACTAATATCATGTACTCTACTCCATGGCAATTCAACCTGTTCCACCAGTATAACAAAACTTCAACTGTTTAAAATTTAAATTGATGAAAAATGATTTGAAAATACCAATAAAGACGGCAGAACTTTTAATCCTGCCACTCTTTTTGAAATTTTTTTTTATTGCCAACAGTCAGCCAGATCCCCTGACCTCACTATCCTTGAGCTCATTACTGTATAACTGGACATTAAGATTATGTATTTCAGAGTTTTTTTCTACAGAACTAGCAATAAATTACAAGGGGCAATAATGAATCCTTCTCTTGAGACTTAAAAGTAGTCAAATATTAATATATATACTCCAAGAAAAATACTTGACTCAACCCTGTAAAATATCCATTATGTCCTAGATTTTTATTATAATGTTTAAAAACTGTATAGCAAAGGTCTACTAGGATGGTAAAATTCTACTAAAAGCTGATATATGCAAATAATAGAGACCTGTCAACACTGGGGATTGGTTAGATTCCATGAGCACCATATTCAAAGGGATTGTTTGTACATGTTCATGCACTTGAGCAAGTTTACTTGAGTTTAAGAATTTTCCACCATAAAAACTGGTGTTAAGGTCATGTTTTTTGACCAGTTTTGTTTTTAAAGATGCATTATGGCAACAATTCTGTCACTTTTATTAGCATCTGTGGGTGTCGCTGGAACATTTAGGACTTAGACACAAATCAATGCAACTCACAGCCTTTTAAATTACAGTGGCCTGTAGCTGATACAAACAGTAAAGTCACATTTTTATTGACTTTTCATTTCAAGGGCAATAAAACTCTGACTTGGCCCCTTAACATGTCAGTCGGTCCCTGTTGCAGTTTCAAATCAGCTTCACAGGCAGCATCAATATCCTCAGCTCAAACTGGTGACATGTCTGAACTTGTGTCCGTATCTAGCTGTTTACTGACCATCCCAATCTGAACAGTCAAAACACACCTTGTATCCTCCAGCTTTGCCACAGTTCCTCTGAAAGTTGTGTACCACTTCCAAGCTGAAAAATGGCCACCATGTAACACCCATGCCTCCACATGGTGTTAGTCAAAGCTGTAGACCTGATCATGATAAACGACACCCCCCCTCTCATTTTTTTTCCTATCCACGATAGGATTTCATATCTTTAAGGAAGAATAATGTGCCGACACATCAAGTAGACCTCGAGGGTGAACACTTGTAGTTCAAAGGCCGTAGAGAGCCGGTACAAGGCTGAATTGTTTTAGAGAGCGAGTAAGGTCAACCGGACAGGAATGTATGACTCATCCAGCCCTTGGATGTGTTCAACAACTTTCAGTGGAGCTAAACATCATTTTTCAGAGTGTGCCCAGTGATTGTTGTATGTATTGTTTATCTTTGCTGAATATGTGTTATGTGAAAGAGTTTAGGAGAAATTGAACCTCAATACAGATGGAATTGGAGTCATTTGGTTTCAAAACAGATATCAACTGTTTAAGAAAAAGATTTAAAACATTCCTTTCAAGAGGAATAAATAGAATTATAAATTAACTAATGGTTAAAATGAACAAAATGGTAGTCTATAAATCATTGCTTTCTTGTATTTTAATAAATTATACTATTTCCAATATATTACTCTCTAGACATTTCATTTGGACAGACCTTCCCTGGTGAAGTGGTCATTGTCTCCAACTCTTATTATGCTCAAAACTGGTTTTGTTGAAATATTAATTTCTACATTTACCTTCATGGTTACTGTATTCTATGAAAAAAAACATATATATGCATGTGTGTGTGTGTGTGTGTGTGTGTGTGTGTGTGTGTGTGTTTGTGTGTAAGTGTGTGTGTGTATGTGTGTGTGTGTGTGTGTGTGTATGTGTGTGTGTTATATGTTAAGATATGTAATAAGACAACATCACTTATACAATTTTGACAATCTGGCTTTTAATAATAAAAACTTGTTCCATGTCAGTTTCATATTAATAACAAAACAGTTTTTTATAAAAATGATTATGTAATTTATCATTCTTAAACTGAAATTACAGCAAAAAATAAAGCGTGTGAATCCAATTTCAGGAGAAACAATTTAAATAAAAACTTTTAAGCCTCCCTAACTCCAAACTATGACAGATTAACTATCTGGCTCAGGAGTCTATAAATTACACCTCTCTCACTTCCCCTGGCCCAGCAACTGACATCATGCTTTGATTGCTTCAAATCATGGACTCACACACTCCATGCCACTCACACATTCATGGTATACATGGCTGACCTGCTCACAGACATAAATAATTTGTACTTCAAATATGTAATCAAAACATTTGCATTATTTAAGAAATGTGTCCCTTCTCCCTCCTTCGTCACACACTTTTGAGTTGTAATAGTACATTTTTGTGTCAATCTTGTTGTACGATCATATTCAGTGGTAAAGTTTTGGGGGTTTGTCTTCAGAAGACAGACAGTGAACTAGTCTCATCTTTATCTAGCTTGTGTTGGCAGTTTTTCTCTTAAAACACTAGATTTGAGGAGGCTGCACAGTTCTTTGACTGTTTGACAAGGAGCTTTGACTGTGGTCAGTTGTCTTTAGTACAGATGGGTTTGGTTAAATGGTTTGCGTGTGGTTCTGGTGTACACTATTTTTTGTTCGGTTCAGTTGTGCAGACTGATATGGGTAGGGTTTTTGAAATTTTCGGGCATGATGACAGTATTGATTGTGGTGTCACATTTTTTTCCTTGTAGGATAAATTCCCCTTTGGGAGTTGTTTGTGAATTTTGTGTAGTATTGCAGTGAGAGCAGTCAGGGAAGTTTTCTCAGGGAACATCCATAGACTCAAGGAGTTTGCTGTTTTTGCATAAGTACCTGCTGTAAGTAGTTGTATTAAGTTTTTTGGTTAACTAGTTAGTGGGAGGGATTTAATTTTTATTTATTTATTTTTAATTGTACCTTAGAGATCAATGCATGTCATGTTATGTCGACCCTTGCTAATTTTGTTGAATCCCAGTCTGAGGTAGCATTGAATAATTGTATAAAACAACTACTTTTGCAGAAAATTTAGCATTAGGGTGCTGATGTTTTGAAAAAAACAATTAAAGGATCAAGTTAAAGGGACATTTAGGATTATTTTAGTAGAAAACTGTGTTCTGCCTTTTACAAAAAGTTCAAGTGAGCGTGTTTGAGAGTCTTTAGTTTCTCGTGCAGTAGCTTTAACCTTTGAGAAGCAGAAAGAGCTGTTGTGATTGCAGAAAGAGAGAGATCAAGTGGATATATAAAAGGAGAGTTTAAAGCATTCTTTGCAAGGGGAAAATTAGAGTTAAAGCAGAACTGGTCAGACCTGAGTGAAAAAGGTAGGCTGTTTGGTATTGCAGATGCTGAGTATTCAGATGAGTTTGTATCACTTGTTTTGCAAGGTTTGAAAGTGTTTGGTAATTTTTCATGTAGTACCAAAGTTTGAAAGACACTTTTTTCTCTCTTTTTGAACGTGTCCCCATTTCAAGAAGTTAGCCTGAGACTTACTGTGTGGTGATGTTGCAGGCTGTAATAACAGGTGAGGCACATGAAATGTATTCAGTCGGTAAAGGTGAAACAAAGTCCTTGTTCTTTTTGTTTAGTTCAAGTGTCTAATTATTGCCGTGGTAGAGGACATTTGAAATCAGAGTGTTGTGTTCTGAAAAGTAAGAAAAATTGCACAGTTGTTAAAAACCTGAACCAGCAGTTCTAATTGTTCCATTAAGTAAAGCTTTGGTAATGTTTTTCTTACAGTTAAACCTGGATTTGAGAAACAGTCTTGTTTCGAAGCTTTTGTCTCTCTCTTGTAGTGATGTTAGGGTGCCAGTGAAACCCCTACAAGGATTGAGAAATGATATGGCTAGCAGCTGTGTCTGGGCTGACAGTACTCCCCTGGCTAAGACTGCACCTTTGCTATTAAAGAAACTAGATGACTGAAAACAGGAGTTCCCCAGTGTCTTCACAGCCTGTGATGTGACAGGGACAGTCAGAGCAAAGTATGTTTCTCCACTTCATAGGAAGACTGTGATTCGGACACTGGCTTGCATTTACCTGACCGTCTGACTTTCTGTTTCCCGGGAGGAGTTGATCAGTGAGCAGTGAGCTGATGCTTTGAGTGAGTTGTTTGACCAGGTGTGGCCAAGTGGTGAAGCTGGGGGTGTGACCTTTGGGTATTTCCTGCAGGGTCAGGTGTAGGTCTATAGGTGGGTACCACAGGAGGTTTGATCGTGTGGGTGATTCTGTTGCACGAATAGACATCCCAAACTAAATATCACAGCGAGGTGTTGAAGCGTTCTCATGGCTGTACTGGGTATTTAGGAATTAGAAAGACACACATTTTGCATTAATTCTTTTGGCCTCATCTTAAGCCTGATTTTGCAGCATACGTAGGGCTGGGTGAAATGGGCCATTATTCATATCTCAAATTTTTGGGATAAATGGTGATATACAATTTATATCAATAACAATATATATATATGTTTTTCTACAAAATGAGCCAAATGTTCAGTTGTAACTCAATGACGCATGTGAGATGTCACATGCATTTTTATTAAAAAATATATTGTGGTCAAAATAAAATTCAAAGACAGGGTTTCCTTTCCTGTTTGAAAATATTCAGCTGCAAAAAATGTAAATAAAGAATTATATAAAATAAATTGCCTATATTTCCTTTAATAAAAATAGGCTTTTCTCTGAGACTGCTCCTTTAGTTGTTTTCAACAACTTAAGACAGATAAAAATAGAGTATGATTACAGGGTTTCCTCTCTTGTTACACAAAACAAGTAGTCACCTAAAAAACACTAAAAATCTTTTCAAATCCAAATTCTTCTCAAAAATATTTTACCAATGATCTTTTTACAAACCAGATCTTCTTAGGCAGAGTGGACCAGCGCCATGCATTCAACAAGGTTGCAGGAAAACTGGTGAATTTTGGGCCGGGGTTGCTTGTAGAGGCAGACAGAGAGTGTGGGCAGGGTTAAATGGACATTTTTAGTTAGGAGAGTTGCAAACACTGGCACAGCTTTACGGAAGAAACAAGAAATGTAGCGAAATCAATATAAGTGGCATTTTTTTCATCCTATATCTCACCTGAAAATACATGAATATACCTTAAAAAGCGAATATACTACAAACCCTGATCTAAGACTAATAACATCGAATCATTGACTGCAAATCGAAATCTGAGTCTGAGTAAGAGATTGTGATGTGCTAGGTCACACACTAATTTTGCACTGATCTTATTTGATCATTTCTCTCTCCTCATTCTTGTTATCCACCTTGAAGGCCATCACGAAAGGAGCCATGAGTGCGGATACACTCTAAGGCAATCCTTCATGGAAGTCTTTACTAGACTGACACACACCTTTACTGGAAATCAGTTGGTGACACTCCAGCTGATCTGAAACCATATCACAACATCAGTGCAGTTTTATACCGAAGTGGACAGACAAATAATAAAACTATAAACATAGTTTATAGAACTCCTCTCTCTAACCGAAATATTAGTTAGAGAGAGGGGGCAAATCGGAGCCCCGACTTGAACCCGATCAAACATCTCTGGAGAGACCTGACAATGGCTGCCCAACCACGGTCCCCATCCAACCTGACCCTGATCTGGGGATCTGCAGAGAAGAATAGCAGAAAATCCCTAAATTCAGGTGTGTAGAGCTTTTTGCATTATACCCCAAAAGACACAAGGCTGTAACTGCTGCCAAATTTTTGAAATTCCTAAAAAAATTTCACTTTGTCATTATGGGTTATTGAGTGTAGACTGATGAGGGGGGAAAAAAATTGTGACTAATTTTAGCACAAGGCTGTAAAATAACAAAGTATGAAAAAAGTGAAGGAGTCTGGATACTTTCTGAATGACGGCTGGTGGGTAAATATACATAACAAACCAACAAAAGTCCCCACAGAGCTCAGAAAATTGACTGACAGCTGATCCAAGTGTGCTGCCATCATAAGAAACAGAAATTGCTTCAGATGATGATTTGGAGGACAGGACATATTATTTCTCCTAAAAACTATTTCCTCAATTTCTCCCTCCTCACATCATCAGTGGGAGGATTCTAAAGTGCAAGGAAAAGACACAAGTGAGGAATACATGGATACAGTTAAGGCAGCTGAGATGTGCCCACTGACAGAGATGCAGTGCACCTGAGCAGGCTGGGCTCAGGAGTCTATAAATTAAACCTGCAAGATCCTCTCTCTTCCCCTGGCCCGGCAACTGACATCAGTCTTTGTTTGTGATTTGTGCGTCACCTCACACACTCCATGCCACTCACATAGACATGGTATACATGGCTGACCTGCTCACAGACATAACATATTTGTATTTCAAATATGAAGTTAAAACCTCCTACATTATTTAAGGATCATGTGTGGTCTCCCTCCTTCATCACACACTTCTGAGCAGGTTGTTATATTAGACAGCCAGAGTGAAGTGCACATCTCCGTGTTAGGTACTGTGGCTCCTCAGCCCAGGACATGCATGGTCTACCTCTCATTGAAAATCCATAAGCATAGCATCTACATGCATGCCAGAGTTACCTCATCTGTTACAGAATCTCCTGGGGCTATCTACTGTAATCTTCCAATAGACAAAGCCTTCAGGCAGTCCAGCTATCAAACACTCACTCCCAGTTTGTTTATGGATTTTCAGCATGTTCCCTTGAAGAAATTAAGGTTTATCCCCACAGGATATTCCACATTATGAGTCACTCAATACTTTTTGTCACCAAAATGTTAAGGACAGTGACTCCTACGCTGGGAGTTTCCAGGTTAGCTTGCTCACCGAAAGCAAAATATATAAAACAAAGATGTCCAATAAATTTGAAAATTCATCAAAGATGTGCTCTGTGAATTCCCTGCAGGAAAAAAATGTGTTTGATAAAAAAACAGCCCCATGTCTAGCATGATAAATGGCATCACTCCATACCCCCTCTGCTGAAAGACAGCAAGCAGTAATAAGAATAGAGTAAGTAGTGTCATTTATCCAGTGCCTCAAAGAGCACAGTAGTGCTACATGCAAAGAGAAGCACAATTCTGCTAACAGAATGCACCTTCCCCCAATAACTGAAAGGTCTTTGCATACAGGGTAATGGAACAGTCTTCTTTTTAGATGTTGGTGTATTGGTCAAACAGAGAATCACAAGAGCAATGGCATTCCATTTTGTGGATTCTTTATGCATTTGGTTATGTTTTATATAAAGTGTAGGGAAGATTTACATTAGCATAAGGGCAGCTCTGACATAAAGCATTCAACAGAGGCTGCCAGCACAAAGCCCTCATGTTAATCCAACTGTAATATAAACATGAAAATAGACTGGTTCTGTGTTAGCAGAAGGGGGAGCTGATTTACATTCAGCACTATAACAGATGCTATGACACAGAGAAAATTTAGATGAAAACACATTGTGTTTGAGGAATAAATAAGAGATAATTACTGGAATCAATAGTGCTAGAGTTCAGTTTTTAGATTTCAAATTCTTACTCCCATGCTGCTGCTGCTGTACCAAAAAGGCCTGCAAATGACACAGCAAAATACATAATAAAATTAGTTTACTTAATCATACCTGATAGATTTTTATTTGCCAAATTAACTAAAATAATCTTGCTGACTATAAACAAACAAAAAAAGGCATTTCACATTAATACTTGAAGACATGATACACACATTTTTAGACTTAGTATGACTCATATTTTCCTGGGGATCTCTGCTATCCATTGCAAATGGATTGCAAGTGTCCAAAAATCCATTCTCACAGAAAAGAGATACTCTTCAAAACTACAGAACGTGCCTGAGTTTCATCGTTTGTAAGGTTTTTTTTAGTATTAAAGTAATCCCGTGATAGTTGTCAGTTCATCCCTGGGTAGATTTCCTGAACTGCCTACAGCTTATTCAGCTTATGTATAATGTACCAGTTTGCCAAAATGAAGACCCCTGGATTAGGGCACTGTGGTTCTGTGATGACGTGCAACTCCAGTCTCCTCCATGAAAATCAAACCAGATAACAATCCACTGCATTTGCACTGATCAGTGGTATTGAGTATAATAGTGAGGTGCAGTATTGTCCCATGTTGATGTAATTCTTGGACTACTAATATTTTTGAAGGCTAATATTTTTTCAAGGCTATAAGTGTTTAAATTTCATAATGTAATTTACATACTCCTCAAATCAGCCACTGAGATTTATTATTTTGTTTCACTACATTATAAAAAATGAATTTATAGACTTTTAATTTTAACTTTCTAATGCTGAATATTTCATCTCATGAATGAACATTAAGTTTACTTACATTTCAATATTACATTGTTATTGTGTGTTAATGCAGTTAAGCGCAGAGTAATTTTAAAAGTCTTCAAAGTGTTACATTATACATTACAACAATAAAGTAACTGACAAAAAATGGATGCAGATTTGAGTGATGGATTACATACTATACTTTGTGAAAGTTTCAAGCAGATGCTAATTGTTTTTTGTGTCATACAAATGTGAATGGAAACCAGAAGTAGGCAGAAAGATTACATCCAAATTTCTAAAACACATCAGTATGGTTTCAAAATGGTCAGCTGTGTTACCAGTATGGTCCTTTAGGTAATACCTAAAATGAAACCTCACAAGGTTTATTTTTAGTGTTTACATATATTTTTTTACTCAACCATGTCTTATAAGTAAAATGCTGGCGTTAACTGTCTCAGTGGTTCAACAATGTGCTTGTAAGCACAATTTGCAGTTACAGTGCCTTGGTTCATTATTAATGTCTTCATCAAACCATAATAGGCTGTTAGCCTATTTTGGTTTGATGAAGACATTAATAGGCTAATAGCCTATTATGGTTTGGTTTGAACTACAAACAGTAGGCTAGTTATGGGAACACTCAGTGTTTGGACCACAGTGAAACAATCCTCTGTCACGGGCACTAATGATCTGAGTGACCACAATTTCATAGTCTCTCATGCAGGAACAAAATCAACATGACAGTAGTGTCATGCTAATCAGATAACTTGTAATACATGCATCAGGGTAACACGGAGCACAAGGACATCTTGAAAACACTACAATACCATTCAGATTAAGCGACCAGCATAATGACAGCATTGGCAGTGAATTGGAATCATGGAGTGTATGAACAATTTTCCAAATCCATGTGAGAAATATATAGTATAAAAACAGTAAAATAGCAGCACTGATAGGGCTGAGATATATCTCCCTACAGTTTGTCATTCCTGAAGACATAATTGTAAGGAAATTGAGAGGGAATGGGAGTCAATTTTTAAAAATGTGCCATCAAATAACAGCAAAAGCTATTTTAAGTAGCATACATTGTGCTCTGAAAATGTGGAAAAAGAGGAACTGAGATAGTTTTATTAATTATCTATATTTTTCTCAACCCTGTGTGATTAAATTGATTTGAACAAGTTAAATTTCACTTTTTTGTGGACTGAAAAATCCTTTTTCCTGTCAAATAAGCAGTCGTGTGAATGTCCACAAAACCTCAGTGGAGTAGGTGCTGGGCACAAAAAAAATCAATAAAATTGCAATACACTGAGTACCTGCACATTGGGATCACAACCCTTTCATTTTATTTGGAATGTTTCAATCAACTGCTGCTCTTCCCATTTATATGACTAAGTAAAGGTCTTCCTGTGGTTGGTCAAATTAAAGATTGGTGAAATTAAAGGTTGTGATCCCCGTTTGCCAACATTCCTCATATCGCAACTTAGTCCCAGATACAGAAAGTAACAGCAGAGTGGTTGGATGAAAGGAGACATCATTGTACAGAGCATTGTGTCCTTGTATATAAAATGATTCCATCAACAGTCCAACTGGAACTGAAACTAACACAAAGTAGCCTCTAGAGGTCCATTCAGAGTTAGAGTGTGTAAGCATATTCATCTTTCAGAACAAAAGAGTTTTCCTGCCCTAATTTAGGATTTACAAATGAGCACAAGGCACCAGTTTGTCATGAATGCATCCTGAGTTCCTGAGCCAGAAACCCAGAGCAGTATACCTTTAGCACCTTAAGACCTGGTTATTTAGGCATTTATGTTTGCACATTTAATGAAATGACCAAAACTTGAAATATTTTATTTATTTAGAAAATAGCATTGCAGAGATCTTATGAGTTTCCTGTCCAACATTTAAGTCATTGAATGGTGCCATTCATTCATTACACTCTGGTTAGATGCTAGACTGCTAGACATTTAATTCAACTTACACTTACTCCGTAAAATGACGATAATATTGGATCTAATATAATCTAATATTATACATTGTTTCCCTAAATATGCTACAGTGAGTGAAGTGAGTGCACTATACTCATATATAACTAACACACAATATGATGTACATGTTGATTTTTTATCTGGTTTTCCTACAGTATGCACAACAATCACGCCTTTATTTTCTCTATATAGTGCTCTGACAGAGTTTAATGCAGGCAGGAGCATCAGGTTCAGATTGGGGGAAGCAGGCCAGGGAAGCAGGGAAGATTAGACAATGAAACTCAAAATAACTGTTCTCAATTTTCTTTACACAGCTCTTGTTATGTCTAGCAGAACCTCTGCGGGAAATCAGAATCTGTTCACCCATGCTATTCATTGATGAATTTCAATAGATGGTATTTTTAGAGCTGACCTTTCTGTATCATGTCATGTACTGGTATATGACCATTCAATTGGGAAATGTTAGTACAAAAGGAAACAACTGATATGTACTTTTAAAGGCAACTTTTTCCTTTCGATCAATACAGTGAGGGGAGCTGAAGGTGGAAGCAGACAGCAGAAAGGAAACAGCAATACCAACCAAAGTCAGGACACAGCACTATATCAGGCTTTATTATGGCCTTTCTGTGGTTAGTTTGTGTATCCAGCTTTAGTGTTAAGTGTGATTGAAATATTGTAGCAAATTATAATAATTAAACCAGTACTAAAGTGATGTTGACAAATGTTCGATGGTGCGATATAAAGAATGAGTCATACATTTGAAGCCATACTAAATCAGAGCAACTCTACAAGCAGGGCTGCTGTCTGCATGTTCAGTGCTGTACATGGTAAAAATGTGCACAAACCTCAGAGAGGAGAAATTTCGTGGCTCAAAATTCCTTATCATTTTTTCTCAATATATTTAAGGAACATTTATTTTAAAGTAGAATCATGAGGATAACCTTTAAGCAGCTCATGCCTTGTATATGATTATAATATATAGCATAACATTTGAGTTAAGAAAAATGTGATGTGGATAGCTTTTGATTACCACTGATTACACCTATTCTCAGAGTGGAGTGGTGCTGGGGAATAAATGATGCCAGGTTCGCGGCATATTGGAGTAACAGTAATTACCAGTCAGACCTGTAAAGACCATTCACATCAATTTCAAAGTCATAAACATGACTGGTAAATGCAAGCTTTTCCTAAAATTGCCAATATATTTGATTTGGCTCTTAATAATGTGGAAGTGTCTGAAAACCAAACACACTTGGATGCCCCTGTCAGTCAAAGTGCATAAAATTAGTTACGGTAATTGGCCCTAAATTTCTTTTAATATATCACCACATTGTCAGTGCAGTCTTGTTAACCCTCCCATGGTCAACTCGCCAATCATACAAAAAGCTATAAACTTGGAAATCTTTCTAATTACTACTATCTATCCCTTGTGACTAAAGACCACAGTATATAATGACTAAAATGCTGAAAGTCTACAGTAAGTTGTCCCATTTGTGTCAGTCGATCACAGTCTGTATAGAGATCTGTGACCTAATAAGGCGAAACAATTTAAGAATCCCCCCCAGGTGGACCAAGTATTTGCAGAGCCTTTGAAAACAACAAGTATTGCTTGACCACAATGTCCGATCAAAATATAATTTACCTGTTATTAATTTATTAAAATGCATACCAAGTTTTTCATTCATTTTGAATTTGTGTGATTTTTATCCACTAGCATGCATCTTGGATAACAATGAGCAAGATCAGCCAAGTGAATCAAGTTTCTTACTAGCACAGCAATGCTATTGAAATAAGATGTTATCCCCACAGCGGTGTTGCGACCAACACTACAGTTGAGCATGATAATAACCTGGTCCCCTTTTTTACAAACATGAAGCCTCATATGAGTTTAATCAGACTGGAAAGAGATAAGCTGGGGAATTTTAGTCTGCTAAGGGCTGGATATTTGAGCCTCATTCTGGATTTGTTCCATAATATGGTGCCACATGTCCTCATCCTCCACAACCTGCTCCAGCAACAGGCCATTGACTCTATGCACACCCAGGGAATCATCTTGCACTTTACCAACAGTGTATCAATTATCAGCTAAATTAAATTTAGCCATATTGTCTCTGTTTCATATTGCAGATTTCGTGAATGGTTTTCAATAATGCCAGCAGCAGTTCACCAGGGTGGAATCATGATATTGTTGTTTAATTATACTGTATTTTATTGTGGCCTAATATTATTTAATTGTTTCTAGTTCAGGGATCCCCTGGTTCTGCTGGCGGGACCATAGCATGGTCTATGGACAGACGATTCTGAGAAACATTGTAAATGTATTATAAATATTTTGTTGTGAATGTGCTGTATGATTGTACATTGTGTACAGACTGACAGGTGTACAGCAATACTCTTTTTAAGCATATCCATCTCATTAACTGCTTTGAATCTTCATGGGCCGACAAATGATTATCAGCATAATTTTCCCTTTTTTTAAGTAACAATCAACTAAACTCCGGTGAAAAAAACTAATTTCACCCAACACAGATATGTGTGAAAGCCAGTCAATTCTTTTTTCACAAGAAAGTATTCTATTGTGTGTCTTGGAGAGAGCTTTAGAACCACTGTCCCATTCAGGACACAAAAACACTGAGGCGCACCCACAAAGTTGTTTTCACCGTCTTGCTAATTAGACCAGTGCTTTGGATGAAGATGAGTGGAACCACATTGGGAGTTATATAATGTCACCCCACTTCACTGACTAATAAATGTTCACAATGGAGATTTTTTTGTTTGTTTGTGTGTGTGTGTGTGTTTGTGTGATTTAGTTGTTCAGTTTCTCACCTTGCTGCAATGATGTACAGTGAAGCTGTACCCCAGGGTGTGTCAGTAAACTGTTGAGTGTGGGTAAAGGGGCAGCGGAGCACACTTAAGGTTGTATCTTTAAACCCCTAGAGAGAGATACAAATTTGAGGTGTGTTTGATTGTGAAATTTGTCAGCCCATCACAGCAAGTCATTGTGGTCACCTATTCCACCACAGCTCCACCCAGCATTTCCCCAATTCAACAAATCTGGACTTCAGGCCTCAGTAACCGATAGCAATGGCAGCAAGTGGTAATTCAAGTGGGTCACACCTGGCTTAAGGGTACAGGTTGTATTTCTGAACAGCCAAAATGGAAGGTTGGGTTTGTTTATGCATTTCAGTGCTTAAGCTCTGACCAAAAGTTGTCACTCATAAATATTAAAGTTGATCTTCCAATTTCTGAACCTCTCATGCGCCATAGTCCACACTTTGTGTAACCCCCTTGTGTATTTCATTGAGAATGGTTATAGTTAGGTTATGATCAGAGCTGGGTGGGGAATTCTACATATATGGATTTTGACCTTTCTTTTCTTAGTCTCTCAGTGATTGAGGTAAACTGTGCAATTGTTGGAAACTGTATATAACCGCAGATTTTTTACATTAGTGGCATTTCAAGCAACAGGACAGTATATGCAGTATGTGCAAAATCACAATTTACCCCTAATCTTAACTAAATGCTCTGATTAAACATACACGTAACCATAAAATATTTTATCACTTTAATTTCAAGGGGAAAAAAATGAAAATGTTTGACACAATGACAAATTTTACAGATTCGTCTAATAGCTGATAAAGTTTTTTGTGATTTTTTGTGAAAAATATGTTTGTATGACCATCATTTGAGGGGACATGTTGTCTTTTCAGTGTACCTACACTAGAACTAGAACTAATCTGCACAATAATCCCAGTGCTGCACTCCAGTCAGGTATGGTTGAACTCTAGCTGTGTATAATTCTGTCAGCTCTCCCCATCCATGAAAGCAAAGGGCTGCCCACTTCGTTTTATCTACATTGCTGGAGGCACTTAGACTGATTACTCTCTGGAGCATTTTTTTTAAAAAGCTAGAAGTGAATCATTTCAAATTTTGTCCTTAAGTGCAACTTTTCACAGACATTATAGCCCTGTCAAAAGTACCCAGTCTAGAGCATGATGTTATAAAGTGGTCAGCAAAGGCAGAGATTGTTAGGCCTGTCTGACATTCTCAGTTTCCTAGTGCTCGCAAATGTTTCTTACCTTTTGCATCTTAATAAAGTGTGATTTGCCATAACGTGTTGTACTCTTCTGCCTCACACTGAAAAACTTCTGCATTCAAGATTGAGAGAGCCTCTGAACAGTGGGACAAATGTTCGGAAGCTTTGAGAAAAGTATTTGCTAAACTCTGCCCTCAGAATTGGTGGTAGATTTGGCACAGTGGGTCTTCAGTTTCATACAAAAGTGAAGAAAAGCAAGCTTCACATTTGTAGCTAAGGTTGGTGGACTGTATTCAGTTGTTTGGTCTGAAATGATGACTCTCTCTAGCAGATCCTATCAGCTGTAGCTAGTTAGCGTAAGCTGATACTGAAGCTCAAATACCACAAGTTTGTTAAAAACTACAGCTAAGTTTTTAATGTGTCCAGATGATTCGTTTTGTAGCGAGAAGCTTCTAAAAGGGTCTTTTGACTAATTTCACTAAACCTGCAGGTCTGAGTTAAAATGTCCTTATCAACTAATCAATTCACTTCGGAGACATGGAATTGAACAGGCAGCATTGTTCTTATATTTCACTATAGAACATGTTAACCCTAGTAACTTGTAAATTAGTGTTATAAAACAATGAAACACAATACAACCCCATTTAACAAAGTTAAATATTTAACTACATTAAATAGGTATATTATATTTAATAGGTATTTTTTACAGTATGCTTCTCTCTTACACAAGAAATTAACTGAGGATGAGAAATAACTAGTGAAGCAAAATTCTATTTTAGCTGGAGTTGCTGAAGAGTATATTTCCCCTAAACCATATAAAGAGCAAGAAAAAGACACTATTGTTACTCTAAACTCCTAGATTCTGGCATATTGCTTACCGTGGGGTGCATATGCAGTCATCAACAGGTTCAGCCTCAATGAATTCATTCTGATTGAGTGGTTTATTTCTTTTTTCTACATTTTGGCTGACTGTTTACTCTAGTGTATAACTAGTATACAATGTGCAGATGAAAATATATTGACATTAGAAAAAGCAAAGTGTAGATGAAAGAAAAATATATTTGTTGGCACTTCAACAATTGGAGCACTCTGACATTTTTGCCTTTAAAGGACAAATGTGAAGGATTTAGTCAGATCTATTTGCAGAAATGAATTATAATATTCATATTTATGTTTTGATATGTGTTTCTTCACCTGAAACTAAGAATCATACTGTTTTTCTTATTAGAATGAGCCCTTCATATCTACACAGGTAGCAGGTCCTCTTTCACAGAGCCCTCAATGTTGCACTACTATTTTTCTGCCGTATTCTGTTGGTTTCAATTTGCAACCTCTGCTAGATGCCACTAAACTGTTCCTTTCATATTATTTAACATTTGCGGTTAGGCTTTCTGCCAACACCCAATCAATGACTGGGTCAGGAAAGCACGACAGTTGTCACTGATGAATGAATTAAGATATGCTTATCATCATGGAAAGACCTACAAATTCCAGTCTTAACATTCAGAAAAAGCGAAGGTCACTTGTCTCAGTATCTAATTTTCTTCATATCCATAAATTCAATCTTAAAGCCATTCCTTTCAGCTTCCTGCTGGTCACACTGATTACAGAACATCACATCTCTGTCAGATGAGAGTGAAAACATAATTGAATGCAGAATATCTGCCACACAGAATCAGGTCAAGAACTTCCTGACGAAACACCATGAGCCTGGCTTGATGGAAGGGAAGCTTGCCAGCAGCAGCAGCGGAGTTGCTGACTTTTTCTGTAAGGAAAGCAAATATCATGTGGAAAAAAGAAAGTGGTGGCTTTGTGTTGATTCGCAGTTAGAGTGTTGCAGTGAACCACCCTCACATACACAGAATGGTGGACAAAACAATGACTTTGTATTAAGCTTTTTTTTCATTAACATTGGAAATACAATGGTAAACCCTTAAAAGAGTTCCTTTTGGAATTCCTTCCACTACATATGAAACAAGGACATTTTAGTTCCTACACACTAAACTGATGCATCTTAGTGGGATATTAAAACTGCAGATAATCTGTTTTTAACTGTAACCTCACAACATAAGAAAAGTGCGAGAAGGAGCGCTCTCTCTCTCTCTCCCTCTCTTTCTCTCTCTCATAATCATTCCATTTCGAATGATGCATTTATGTTTAAAGTACAGATAAACAATGAACAGTGCAAATCATGAAGACTAGAGTAAGATGGTTATTGTCATGTGTGATTACAGACCTGCGTTGCACACTGCAAATAACAATTTGCTCTGATAACTACAGACGCTATCCTTCAGCAACATGACCTTCACTGACATAGTTTGTCCTCCACCTGAAGTGTCCATTAACACAGCACTGAATCTTCACCTCCAACAAAAGAAGAGATCCAAGAAAAGAAGAGCATTATAAAAACACGCTGACATATGAATGTTTTATCATTAAAATAATCAAAATAATGTAGGATGTACTGTGTGGTGAGTCGTAAATTTAAAGGCTTTTTCCCCCTGGTCAGCCTACCAGTCACTGAATAACAAGCCGATGTACTGTACTTCAGCGCTCTTCACTTCCCTCTGCACGGTGAAGTCGGAGTTCATGCTCCGCTTCCTTGGTGTTTATGGTTATTCTGACTATCAATTCTCTGAACATTTAAGCAGGGCAGGGCCAGACTGGCCCCATAGGTGGCCTCTGAACTGTGGGGCCATAGTGACCACCTGTTTCCCACTGATACACACAGTCAGTATTAGTTAGTAATTGATTTTTGATTAAGCAAAAATTTATTTACTAAAAAGCAGCACTTAGATATTTAATGGCAAGAGATTTGAAACATTAAATAATAACATAAACCAAAGGGAGAAAAAAAACATTTAGTCCAGATGCAGCATTCAATTGCAGCTGTGTTACAGTGTTTATTTTCTGAGTCTTGTTTCAAGTCATCGCTCCTCTTATTCTTTTGTTTATGCTTCTTGTTGCCTTCAGAAATGTATCAGTTATACCATTATGAAGATTTCCAGCCAATGGTCCTGTGTCAGGATACCATTTTACCCACAACCTATCACTTACTTGCATTAATAGTATTTTAACCAAATGGCAGGGCTGTTGTATTGAATTGCAGTAGACTGCAATATTTCTAAAGAAAAAGGGGATGTTTTCTGACATTTCTAGAAAATAGAAAAGAGGATGCTCTGCATCAGATGATCCACACTCTCTCCTAGACCTACTGTACCTAACTGCTAGCTGAGGTTTGAGATTTCACCACGACATCTCTGTATAATAATATATCATAAAAACCTCATATATAAACTATAATATCAGGTTTTATTTTCCTCACACTCACATGCTCGTGTTTTATGATAGGGGCATCATGTCTAAGCTCTTTCTGTGTCCATGATAAAAGCGAGGATTTTCACGTTCATTGCAGTTCACCAAACAAGAACGGCTAGACACATTTCTGAGAAGTGTACCCGGCGCGCAGGAGCGCTGAGTCTGCTCTCTGCTGTGTGTGAGTGTGACAGAATGAGAAATAACCATTTATCATACTGACCACATCTCCACTGTCAGTTACAGCTACATTATCTCTCTAAATTTATCACCAAGTTTACAAAGGTTTCAGATACAGCTTTGTGAAATTCAGTACTTGCCTTTTCTGCCCCCCAGTATTCCCTAAACCTAAGGGTATCAGCTATAATCATACCGTGTTGGACTCGGGTGGCTCCTTTACAACAAGGAGAAATGTTTGAGTGATTAGGGCGACGGGCAGCCTCCCCCTCGGTCTCCTCCTCTCCTCCTCTCCGCCCTGCTCCTTCTGCCATTGGTTAACACGAGGCGAGCTCCGGGATGATGATAGAAAGGGGGTTAACTCGGAGCGCACGTCTCCCCCGCTGCGCACACACCCACAGCAAAAAGTGAAGTGAAGATGCGTCTTCTCTTTCAATCAACAGTCCAACCCGAAAGCCATCCACTACTCCTTCTTCTTCTCCTCCTACCAGCGAGCCAAACTGTCCCTGGCTTCCTGGGGGAACTTGCGCTGTCGGGGCTAGTCCAGCTCAGAGGAGGCGAGAGGAGGCACCAGAGATCCAGAGCGCCGGCTCCCTATAGCGGATCCGTGGACAGCTACGCGTCGGTATGGGTGCGCTGACAAAGGGACGTTACCTCTCCGTGACAGGCCTCCTGCTGCTTGTGCACTGCACAGCACCAGTTGTCTCCAAAGGTAGGAACTGTCTGTGTGCATGCGTCCCTACTTCGTGAGGTTTTGGGGTTTTTTTTGTTTTTTTGTTTGTTTTTCAAAAAACAAACAAAAAAGAAACATTCTTCTTGTGCCATCCTCGCGGTTACGCACCAATTGTGATATTTATATCATGTCGTGCTTTCATCTATCTATCTATCTATCTATCTATCTATCTATCTATCTATCTATCTATCTATCTATCTATCTATCTATCTATCTATCTATATTTTTTGTTTATTTCTTTTTTCTATCTTTTTGCAAATATTCACTGTGCACATGCAGTTTCCAGCGTGGGCTTTGGATTCATCTTCGGACTTATTGTCACAGTCAGAGCTTCCCCCCTCTCAATGCGCAGCAGAGCCTCTGATATTGATTCATCAAGCCTCAGCTCACACTGTCAAGTTCTCACACTGTTTATCCTTTTCATATCCCCCTAAAATCGATGTTAATTGTCCGCTTTTCATTCACTTCTCACAGTCTTTATTGAATCCATCATTAAGCCCGCGCAGAATTCCGAGTAGGGTTTAATACCAGGCACGCCTGTGCAACAGGCATGTCACCGCGTTTTTCTCTGGGAGTTACAGGACTGATTCTGTGGGCGTCTGTCTTCGTTTTAAAACGCTACACTCCCTGATATCACATGCTGGACACAGTGCCAGGGAAAATAAGGGGCTATGGCAGGCTGTTTGTGCAGAGCGTTTATGTTGAATTCAAGCACAGAATAAGAAAAGCAATCTCCTACTGATACACCTAAAACGATTTTGAAAAGGCAGGACGGCTGGATTGCATTAGGGTTGCCTTTGTAGTTTATAAAAAAGATATTGAACGCGTTTTACCCATTTATATATATATATATATATATATATATATATATATATATATATATATATATATGCACACTATATTTTTTTTTGGTAAAAATGCAATTGGGTATGGGGTAGTTATGGCAGGTTGGGGGGGGGGCTGAGGAATGGGTACATGACCTTATTCGATGTTGTAGTTTCAATCTTTTTGTGGGACTGGAAAAAAACGAGGTAAAATACCCAGAAATGGATTCTGTCATAAAGAAAAAAACAGTTCCTCCACAAAAGCAGATTTTCTCCTTTAGTGACCAGTAAAAATGGATGAAAGCTGTACGTTGCTGAGGTTCCAGCGAGATGAAGCTGCTGTACTGGAAGTCGCCCATTTGAAGATGATATTACAACCCAAGCACCCAAGCACACAACTACACATCAATATCTTTGCCTTTCAGTCACCTGATTGTGTCTGTGTTGATCTAGTGACTTGAAAGATATTTCATTTTCTCCCAACTCCTTAGGCTGACCATGTTAAAATGGCTGCAGCACAGAGCAGATCCCTCAGATTCTTCTTAATGCAGGTTATAGTTGAGTGTCCACAGTGAGTGTATTTGACCCTGATGTCATATTACTGTTTCCCCCTTTGGAGCCATATGGTCTAAGCTCACTGTATGGCAGCCCATGGAGCTGAGCTGAGTGCATGAATAGATTGAGGTCACCGCATCAAGACTCCATTGCCCACCACACTCACTGAACATGAGTGCAAAGTGCTCTGTTAGATTGGGCACAATCACACTCCAGCTTATTATTTAATCTGGTGGATTCTGTTGGGTGGTATCTATATTTTGTGTGTTTGTGTGTGTGTGTGTGTGGGGGGGTGTTGTGTGAGAAAATTGTGAGCTAAACACTAGAGTTGCTTTTAGAGTTTAACATGGAGCACACATGTGTGAAGTTTCATTTTAAGTTTATTTTCATGACAGGGAAACGGATGCCATGTAATGCTGTACAGTAAGAAAATTTACAAAGATCAATAGAGAAATGATCTTCAAAATAAAACAGTGAACTAAATGCATAATTACAACACATCTGTGATTTAAGCCAGTAGCTCAAAACCTTTTTTTGCCTCATGAACCTTAAAATGAAAATATCCTCTTGCAATCCCCCTCGTCACAGATTGCATATATTTATGATCAATGTGATGTTAAAGGGGCACTCTAATAATTTAGTTGTGGACCTCCATAATGTTGGGGGAGTGACAAGGTCAAAATCTGTGCAGCAGAGGCCAAGATATCCTGGCTTTTAACTAGTATGGGTCAGGCTCCAGAAACACCGAATCCTATAATTCCCATAATGCAGCTTTTATTAGACTCTCCTTGCCCAATAAATGCCTCATCTTGGAAACCCCACACCACCAGTTTGTAATGCAGGCTTTCTGTCAAAAATATTAAGTCCCAAGCCCAAGTCGAGAAAACCCCAATGACATCCTAAGGGTTATCTGATGACGTCATCAGGGTTATGGGCTAAATTATCCTGAACTTTTTAAGTAAATGAAAAATTTAGAAAAGTCTCAAAAGTGAACAAATTTTTCTTCTTTCCTATGAATCATCTTGCAGAACCTCAGATTTCTCTCATGACCGGTAAAAAGTTTTAGAGTGTAGATGAAAAGGCTGATCATACAAGCGGCAGTGCAACTTTGCTCTACATAAATATGTTTTAATTAAACATTTTTTTAGTTAAATTTATGATATACTTTGGCAAAAGGGAAGTTTAAATTGCCCAGAAGCCATTCAAGGGGACATGAATAAACTGTCCTCTCTTTTTTTTTTTCCTGGAAAAGTTGTTCTATATACCAAAGGAATCATAATCAAAGATTTCACAGAAGCAAATCTAATAATTTCTCTGGATGGACTTATTTTCACTAACTGTGGTTCAGGCATTGGCTTGAATTTAGATTTCATTCAAAGTTTTTATTTGTAAAAGTAGCATCTTCAGATTCCTTGATTTATCTGACCATCAATCCAAAACCCAAAGATATTCAGTCTACCATCATGTGTGAGAGAGAAAAGAAGAAAATCCTCCCATCAAATGCTGAAATCAGACAATGTTTAATATTTTTGTTTAAAAACTGATTGAAATGATTAATTGATAATCAAAACAGATGCTGATTACTTTTTCTGTCAGTTGAATAAACAAAAATTGACTAATGGTTTTAGCGCTTGATGCAGATACATAATAATGTCACTTAATGCACGTTGAATGCTTCCACGGTATCTGCAGGAATCAGTATGACATTTTGTGCTGTCTCCAGCTCCCAATGCACGGTGCCAACGCCTTCCCTGTGCCATTTCTCTGCGTGTCACATCAGTCTCAGAGACCATAACTGTAGCGACAGGTGTCACACGGACATTTCCCCACAAGGTTGACTCTATGAACCAAACAGCAGCAAATGCGACGGTCCAGCCGCGGTGGGACCTGACAGTGCAAGCTCGCACTCAGCAAGATTTAAGCTCTTAAGGATCATTGGTGAAATTTGCAGGCCATGTTGGCTGGGAATGGGACTCAGGCGAGGGGTCACATGGAGGCCTCCTTCTGTAACACGGCCGTGAGTAAGCAGGGCGTGACCCAGGGGGGGACTTTAAAAGGCCTTTCAATCATGTCACACATTACTGGACATGAAATACAAGATACAGCTTCCTGCGCGGCAGTGTTAGTAACTTCTTTATAGATCAGGTATGCTATTATCATGTATTCATCTCCTAATTTGAAACCCTGCTTAAAGATGCAAAAAGGCTATCTGAGTGTACTCATATGTTCAGGTCAAAAGTTTTAGAGCATCTCAGTTTTTCCAGTTGTTACTGAAATTTAAATTGTGTATGGACTCAGTGTTTCTGAAATTAAGGCAGACATCAAGCAAATAATGAAGATTTGAAAAAGAAAAAGGATCATGGAATCTGAAATCCTAAATTTAATCTAAATTTTTGACTCATCAAGCAGCTGAACACCTTGAGATGCTCTTTCAACAATGAAACTCAAATATTTTTCTAAAAGTTCAGGGGTCTGAGTCTGGAGACTGTGCTGCTCTTTCATGTGAAGCCACCGTCTAGTTCTGTTCTAATGTTTTGGGCCATTATCCTGCTGTAGCATGAACCTCCGACCAACCAGACCGTCTTCCTCTGTTACTTGTCTTTTCCTCACCATTCTGACAGCAACTTACAGTTCTACTTCCTGCAGCACGGTCCTGCCCTGATAGTGCATCAGAGGCTGTAACACAGCTGGTTCCAGCACTGTCTTCGTACAGACAGAAGGTTTGTAAGTCATTGGCTAAAGTTGGGGAACCTGTGGGAATTGTTTACATCAACTTTCAAGGCTTCATTTATTTCCATTGCTGCAGAGGAGCTGTCAGTTTCTTCATCCCTGAAAAAAGGCCTGTTTTCTATGAAGCTTAAATCATTTTTCAGTTTACTAAAAGTTTACTTTCAGTGTACGTTTTTTTTTTTTACTATTTAAGGTTATTCACCAGACTCAAACTGCTCAAATTTCAGTAAAAACTGGAAACATAATATTGTCCTAAACTCTTGACTGGTAGTGTAATAACCCCTATAACCTGGCTTCTCATGTTAATTTCATTTGACATGCAGGCATGTTATTTGGATCTTGATGATTAATTGATGGGATGCACAACTTAGCAAGAGAGAGGGTCTGTTAAGATCAAGAAAATTAATGGGTTATGGGATTATCTGATGTTTGAACAGGGATTGTTGAAGTCACCTAGTTCATCTACCAGCAACTGAACATGCTCTGCTGTAGGTCTTCCTAATGTTATTTATCATTACAAGAATGTGTTGGGAGATTAGAGTTTGGAGCTATTTGCATTGCTGGAGGGAGTCAGAGTGCACACATGCCTAGGCCCCTTGGAGTCACCTCATTTGATAAACATTAGCAGTAGACAGAAACTTCCAGCTTCACAGATGCACAATTGTGTCAAGTCTCGCTTAAATAACTATCGCCACATTGCATGTGATGCCCTGTCTCTCCATTTTCTGTTGCCGCGACCAAACCTGAGCAGGGTTTAGTTCACCCATGACCTTGTGCTACAGATTGCACCTCTTTATTCTTGTTCTTCAAATTGGGCAAAAAAACAAACAAACAAACAATTACAAGAAACACCTGAGTAGAATGGATTGTCAAAAATGTGGCTACTTTTATTTTTTAGGAAAAAAAAAATCCAAAAAGTTTTTTTTTTTTTTTTATTTATTTTTCTGTGTGCAGGGCTTTCATGGAAACAGACAAAGGTCAAATCAGTTATTTTCCCTCAGAGAAAGTAAAGGGGCTCTTATATTTTCCCTGCCGATCCCAGAATGAATCATCATACTCAGGCTGCCGTGGGTGACAACGTGCGCAGTTCAGTGCCCAGATTTACATTTAAATGAAACCAAATGGCTTTACATTCTGAAATGATATACAGTAATGATGATGGTAATAAAAGCAAGTCCCCTTTCATACTGGACCAGCTCCGGCTTGGGATTGCTGTCATTTGGGGACTTTGCAGGTACAGTCAGTGAGTTATGTCTTTGCTATGTCAAGACTATTACCTTCACATATCAGTGAGTGGATTCATCTCAATGTGCTTCCTAGGAGGCTTAATGTAGTCAGCAATCAGCCCTGCAGCTCACTGGGTTCTCTCCACTATGTGGCAGAGTGGTACTTAAAGACATTCAACTTTTTTCAACTATGACAGGTCACATATTCCTGTGTGTATACACTGCTGAGCTACTGGCATCTTTGAGGTGTCTAGTAGCCTGATTCCAAACATTTGTCGGTGAGATCATCTGGGGATGTCACCCCTATGTACCTGAAATGTGGCTACAAATATGGCAGTAAGCATTTTTGTACTGACAAAGTTGAGTCAGGAACAGCAACTCTTATATTGGCATATTTCTGCAATAAATGTGAAAAACATTCAATATTTTCACATCACTAATAGATCAAATGACTGTATGTAGTATGAAAGGTAATGCTCATAATGATGAATCCACAGGAAATTATCACCTGACTTTGCAGGCCCCTTTGGTTATATGCAGAATTTAAGATTCTTTAATCGTATTATTTTAATTTTACACTTGCGACTTTGGTTCAAGCTTCTCCATTGAGGATTTGCTGTTTTCTCTTTTTATGCATTTGTAAATCAAATATTGGTGGGTTTTGGACGAAATGAGAAATTTAAAGCTCATTCTTGACCATAGAAAAAAAATTTGTCAAAAAAAAAAGAGGTCTTGACTCAAGGTCTACTTACTAGCCTATTCCAGAGCTTTGAACTACATCTTACAGTCTTCCTAAGCAGATTGAGTTTGCCAGAGTCAGGACAAGTGTGACATGAGGTTGAAAAGCTAGTGAGTGGATGTTGAGTTAGATTAAGATTTAAGCATCACCTCTGGGTTATTGTGATAGGTACATATATCACTATTTTCTGACATTTGATAGACCACATAAATAATAGATTGAGAACATAATCTCCAGATTAATTGATTTTGAAAATAGTTCTTGGTTGAGGCCCAACAGATGTGCAAATGAAAGACGAGATATTTAAGTTCAACACATTATATGTAATGATATGTACTATATATAATGATAATAATTACAAACAATACCAGCTTGACTTTTTGGTGATCTGTGTTCCTTTTCCCTCCGTAACCCACAACTCCCTCCTGAGATATAATGATCTGTTCTGTTTGTTATTCAGAATTCCTCAGAAAATGCTTGAGTCACGACAGCCTAATCTGTCCTGGATGAATGTTGTAGTTTCCATCCGGCTTAATCTGAGGGGACGACAATCAGGATGGGGTGAGAAGGCCCACTCAGTCACAGTGCTAAATCATGTAAGAAAGCTGCAGATACCCTTCATCCATCTCAGTCAGGAGATTCAATCAGTTGTGTTCTTAGGGCTACACATATTCATTCCACAGTTCTGTCTAGACTGTAGCTGAGTATGTTTTTTTTTTACGTCGACTTTTAAAAAGAAATGTATGTATTCAATATTCAACTATATTCATATTTAATTTCAGATTTATTCTTTTTACCCATTTGATATTTTCCTTTTTGACATTTTAGACACAAATTAAGAACAAGTGTCAATTTATTTTGCATTGTTTGTACAAGTGTACATTTAGCCAGTAAAATAACATGCATGAGTCAAAACAACAGTCAGACTGCATGAGTAAAATATATTGAATTCTACATTACTGTGGAATATTCATACATCATAAATAATTGATAAAAAATGTATATAGAAAACCCAGTTAAGTCCAAAGAGTTTTTCTATCTCCTAAAGCCACCTTAACACAACCACATAACAATAATAGTGTGATAAACAAAACTATGCTAAAATAGTAGTAGCTAATAAGTGAACTTCATGTTAATTTCTTAATCTTTGGAGATTCTCATGTTTACTCTAAATAAAGTCACATTATTGCAGTAAAAAATGTCTAATCACTCTTGTACTATCAAGCAATCACTCTCAAGGACCAGAAAAATTAAAACATGAAAAAGTAGCAGTAACGTGTGTTTTTTTCCATATTAACCTCACCTTTGCTGCAGAGCAAATGCTGGCACTACACTGGGTTGGTTATATACTCCTACTTTAGAAGTGTCAGGTTGCACAAGCTCCATGAACTTCTTCATATCTGTGTTTACAGATGGTGTGCACCAGATGAGCTTTTTACAAGGCTGCTTTATGATAGAAACCTATTTAGCAAACCTCCAAGCAGCCATAAGGCCTACCAGGGGATGTGTGTGAGCAACAAATACAAATACATACATGCACACACCATATGACCATATTTGATAGCATCTGGGTGCATGCCTCTATAGAATCAGATTCAAGTGAGGCAAGGTCTCATCTCTTATCAAGTCAGAGAGAATTCAATATTGTTATCGGAAAATATGTCCTGTTGATGTATGGATCGTGGCTGAAATCTATGTCAGCCGGTCTCAAGTAAATGGCCTTTTGAATGACTTGTGTTTCTAAGTTAATCTCTCTTAGTATGTCCATTAGAACTGAGGTAAACAAGTGCTATTATTTTGTATACTGCATGGTGTCGAACATGTTTTGTTTTTATTTGTTTTGCTAATAGTGTGACAGTGAATGAAAATATTAGTCAGTCCACCACTGGTCAAGACTAAAATATCTGAATGATTTATCCTACAAACTTCAGTGACTCTCTGACTTTACCATTAGAAATCCCATTAAATGATGGTTATCACTTATCCTGTGTAATACCTCATTATCTACTAGATGCAGATATTCATATTCGTCAATATCCCTCAAATGTCTCATCAACTATTGGATGGGCTTGTCATGACCTTTGGTACTACTAGATATTCCTGTTCCCTTTAGGATGAGTTACAGTCACTTTTGTGATACCATTTAGCAGCACTAGGTCAAAATTACAGTATTAAGTTTATGACCAAATACCTGCAAACTGAATTTTGATTTGCAATTCTAAATCAGTAAGCAATCAGTAGTAATCAATTTCAAAATATTAAATATAAGGATGCTAAAAAAACTAAACTTAAATGGTGAATATAATAAATATACTGGCTAAGCATGAGCATTTCAGCATTGTCATTTTGAGCAGTGAATCATGCTGATTTTATCAATTAGCTCAAAGCACCACTATGTACCAAGTAAAACCTCACAGAGCTGCTAGCATGGCAGTTGACTCTTATTCTTCTTGTACAGTATCTGGATGTCTGCTTTGCCTTTTCAGCTTTTTGTCACCCAGCAACACTTGATGTAAGCATTTGTAGGTCTTTGATTAGAGTTGTTACATCAAAACAATAATAATAATAATAATAATGATAATATAAATGTTCTACTCTGGAATGTTGTAAAACAGAGAGCATAAACACAAAGAATGAAGGACAAGCTTTTATTTAAGTAAAAAGCAGCCGGGAAGGTAACTCAGCAACATGAGCTGACACCAGTGAAAGGTCAGAAGTTGTAGATAACCCTCCCAATACATAGATCACAGGTATTTTTCTTGGATGCTTGATGAACTGCCTTTGATATGCCAACCCTGAAGGTTCTCTGCTGTTACTGTACCCACTTTCATGGCCTTGGGTCAGCTGTTCAAACATGTCCTCTGCTGATCCATGGTGCGGCAGCAGGCCTACAGGGAATGAACATTGCTGGAGGACAAGTTGTGATGAATGGACTACCGAGCAGCAGTCACGACTCGCTCTGTCCTGTCCTGCTTGGAAGACCTCTTGGTTTTGCTGGTGGGCAAATGTTAGTCATTGAATCAAGTTGTTTGTGACCAGTGGTTGACATGCACAGGTCCTGCAGGAAAAGCCAAGGAAAGGATTTAATATTAGGTTTTTATCTTTATAGTATATAGTATGTTAGTGGTAGGTATATGGTGATTTGTTATGGACAACCTTGCTATTGAGTTGGTGAGCACAAATTACTCTCAATATTATCTTAACAGTTGTATGAAAATGGTGTGAAAATTATTGTATTTATTCATCTTAAATTTACTTATATTAAAGTGCCTGTATGTGGAGTATTAACTTAAACCTCCAATTCAGTTTGATAGCATAGTAGAAAGTGAGGCAATCATGGTGTCAGATGTTTTATTCTATGTGTGCACTCGGACAAGATCTGAAGGCCTGGGCTAGGATGCAAAGGAGGAGCCTCAGTCAGACTGCACTGGTTGTTACTGCAGTCCTTAAAAATCACAACAGCCAACAATCATGTCTTAAATTGATCTGGCAAATGAATCTGATTAGGCTGATTATATAATAAAAAATTGACCAGGCTCGATATACAGCCTCTTTTTTTTCTATTTTAACCTAAGGACATATCAAGTTATTGAAATGAAAACAGAATAATTGTCTTGTACTGATATGACAAGAAATTTCATTTAAACTGCATATATGACCACTATAAATGACAATGAATATATATATATATACATATTAATAAAGTCATGAAAAGTTATGTACTAGGCAGATAATAGAGTACACTGTAAGTGTAAAGAGGAAATGTACTGTATGTCCTGATAAGCAATTGATAGAGAATAATAATGAAAATGGAAAAAAAGGATCTGATATAGTAGTAATTGATCATTTAGTTATTTATAAGCCAAGATATATTCGGAATCAAGTTTTAAACAGATCATGTATTTACATTAGTAAATGTATGTGTGAAAAAGAAAACTGAAATAGACTTAACCAAACTTCCTTAAAGTGCTGCTAGTATGATGCAAAATGTCTTGAATGATGATAATAGCACAGTAGTAAATGCAATCTGCATTGATAGATCAGCTAATCATTGTAGCACCAATAAGTAACCTTTGACAAGGATCATATAAGGAAATTTTCATGTTATATAGGTGGGACTATTCTTTATGCCACACCCTTAAACTTTTCCAAATGTTACAGTATGTGCAGAATGGTTACAGAATGGTTAAGAAGTTATTTTTAGGAACTGTTTAACCTTATGAATGCAAAGAGTGGACATAAAATCTCAAATCAGATGCTTCTAACATCCCAAATTAATACAATATTCACCTGCAAGGATATTTTATCATTTAGAGATTCAGACACAGACATTACACATTTGGAAGCACTACACAAGTACGACATGAGTGAACACAATGTCTTAGCATCAATCAATGTTCGAAACTCGATTCAGATCTACAAATAATGTCTTGACTAACTCAGTCCAATTATAACAAAATTATTTTTTAATATACAGTTATCATTTATATTCACTAATATATTCAAGTGTGAGTGCAGGTGACCGTTTTGAAGAGAAGCATTGTGTTGGACAGACATACTGACTTTACCTCTAGATCAACATATCATGCAGTGGAAAAGTAACTTTCCTCTTTAAAAAGTAAATTTTCCTGCTTGGGTTTTTCAGTTCAAACTTCTTAGTTTTCTTTATGTAATTTTACGTGTTCTGAGAGGGGGCAAAGGCAGTGTTAGACCAAACAGGTGAGCTTAGAACGAGGAAATCTGAAAATCTAAAGATAGCAGTACTGATTGGCCAATCAAGGCCCCAGCTGCACACCAACAAATATCATGTTAATATGATATTATTTCCATGCTGTAGACTTGACTTCCTTAATCATTTTTTTTTTCAGCTGTCACTATGGCAACTGTGAGATTACACAAACAAACATTGGTAAGTGGAAAAAAGTTAGTTTGACAGTGTTCCTAAAGGACAACTTTAAAGTACATTTATGTACACACTGAAGACTAAAACACAGTTTTAAAAAATCTTACCCGAGTGATTGAACTGACTCATCTTCATGAGGGGGGGGTCTTTTGTGACTGTTGATGTGAACATTACCCTAGAGGGCTCAATTACACATGAGGGGGCCTTGATTGCTCAAAAATATTTTTGCTACATTAACACTTGATTTAAAGGAAGTAATTTATTCCAAATAATTGGTTGAGCTTATTTACATTTTAGATTTGATGAAATTCCCACTTAGGTGATGAGACAGCAGAGATGATTTGATAAGCATCATGACTTGTACGCAAGCAAAGTTGTTGTTGGTAGCAGCCATGTGCTTCAACACACTGACAGAACTGTGTGTGTAATGTACTCTATGATAACGTCTTTCATACTATAGGAGCCCTTCAGTGTCCATGTTTCGTACTTCTCACTGTTGCAGAAATTTGACCACAGCTTTCTTTATAATTAAGGTGCTGCATGTACTGTAGCGTGTTAAAATAAATATATAGTACATCATTAATACAAGTATTCTGAGACATGCTGACTATATATGCAACATGAACAAATGAGATTATCCCTTAAAATGGTTTCCACTGTTCCAATGCTGGTCCCTAAAGAGAAGTATGACTTCCTGGTTTACATTTACTCCATGAAAACATGAAAAATAGTTTGTCAATAGAGTCCTTATGCTGCACTGATAGTTTTCAATGAAATTTTCAACTTTAAAGTTATCATACAGTGTTTGAAAAATCCTGCCCCATACTCCCTTCATCAAATAATAATCTTTCTTTTCTTAGCCAACATCTTATTGCATGGAATTTCCCACCCAACATCCTGATTGAAAACATTAGATTAGGGAAGTAGAGGAATCAAAGATTGGTTTCTGAGCAATGTCGCCATGAGATGTGCAGGCTGAAGGTATAAAACAAGCCAGGATGACTGGGAACCTATGGGAGACCTACATAAAAAAAGTAATTAGTAGAAAATGTTCAGTGGCCCAAGGAAAAAACCTCCCTCCATAATTAGCTGTTAGAATGTAGGATTCTTGCCAGAGCCCTAGATTTTGATAAGATGGATGATATTTTATACCCAACCTGGTTATTTTAAGGTAATACAGCTCACATTCTTAACTCTGTGTTAAAGGCTTTTTTAATGAATAGTTCAACTGTTTGTAAAGCTCTTTGACTAGTCCTGCAGTGATGAGTTTGGCATGTGTTCAGAGTTTCAGTGAGCAACTTAGCAACAGCTGATAGAGGTGGCAGACTGACACCGGTGGAGGGAAAATACATCATGTTATCTTGTATGTTATCACGTTATCTAGTATTATAACTATTTGCTCTAAGACATTTGATTGAGGTATATTTTGATCCCAAACAGCAGAAATGTCATATATTCTAAAGATACTAATATAACAGGCCATAGAAATATCAGCATTAAAGTTAGATGCAATGCAATGTTATGCATGCAGATAAAGTTCCTAATGAGTCCAAAACGTGCTTGTCTGAAAGCTTCAGTTGTTTTTTTCGTTTGTATTTGCTTAGAATTGCTGCACAAAAAAGATACAAATTATAAACCCTTTGTAAATTGCCAATCATATGGACTGATGGCCCTGTTAATGTCCCAGGTAATGTTATTCCAAAGAATTTATATGATATTTTTACAATAAATTATAATAAAAGGTTGCAAAAGATAGATCATCTGTCAAAAGTTCATTAGTCAATTTCCTAAAAATGCCATAATTTACAGTATTTATTTTTTGACATCTCTCTTCAGAATTTCTTTGGTGAAATAAACCAGCAAAAAAGAAGCGGAAAGGTCCTGTATAATAAATTTAAAAGCAGAGTAGAGATGGAATTCTGCAGCAAGTTATATGACTTAATTCTTACATTTTAAGTGACTGAAGTAAATTTTTGAGGAAAATATATCTAAAGATAGTTTTCATAAATTATTTAGTTAATGACTATAGGTAACATGTGAGGTATAACTAGTTTATTGAAATGAATGGGGAAAGGGTTATTTCCCCTCACTCATACAACCAATTGTTCTGCTTTAAAAACAGACTGGAAAACAGACAGGAAATATAAAAAGAATTAGTATTCCAGCCTCCTGCAAGACACATAAAAAGACAGAAGGGAAATAAAAACATATCTATTTTTTATTTACCTACTACATCCTAAAGAGACTCCACATATCTGTAAACTAGAATTACCATTCTGGTTGCAGTTTACATCCATGTCTACCCAGACTTATATAACACATGCAGGGAAGACTTTGACGGAATTTAATAAAAGGTATTAAGTGTATTTTATCAGAATTGAATTCTTGAATTGCGGCAAAAAAAATGTGTTTTGTGAGGTCAGGGCAACCTTTAACCTCTGACAACTAAGTTCATCCTTGACTCCAAGCAAACATTTGTACCAAATTAAAAAAAAAAAAAAATACCTCCTAGAGTTCATGACATATTCAGCAGAAGGGGGCGGATGTATGTGTGTACCTACGTACAGACAGACAACCTGAAAACATACAGCAGAATCTAAAAGTCTGACACCACTTGGACACCACTGTATGTGCCTCCAGCCATGGCTTAATGGGAAGATAAATTTAATTGCCCTATTCTGTGGAATGAAGTATTATGATTAATATAAACAATAGTGGATACACTTGTGAGATATTTTCTATTATATATTATTTAGCATTTTTTGTCTACAAGGAAAATGCTAAGGATTTGGAGCTTCACTGAGTCAGATGAGACTGGTTTTTGTTTTGTGGAAACTGACTCACACGTTCTCCTGTTTTGCTTCTATCATGTTGTGTCTCCCTTTTGGAGGAAGGTTCAAAAGATGTGTTCAAAGACCAAGCTGAGCTTCCAGCCAAACGTTCTTTTCAGTTGTACTGGGTGATGTTACAGAAAGGGAAAAGGTTTCTTTTTTAACCTGACAGGAGTGTATTCCTAGAATATGAATTCATTTAGCATGTTTCTAAAACTGTACCCTATTTTGGAGGGTTATATAGCAATTAGAAATAATGATATTAAAATTACCTTATGTACTGAGGGAAGTTTGTTGTAGCTGAATATTGATATGAAGTGTTTATTTGTCTTTATTACACTTTTCTGTATTTTACTTTCGGTTACACCATAAATGAGAATGAAGATCTAGGGTTTTATTTTTCTTTGTTTTGGTGTTAAGCTTGGCAGCAAATATGTGGTATGTCTGAGTTGATGTTGTGTCTGATTTTTGTGTTAGATCCACTGTATGAGGGGAATTTGATTTATTTATCTCCCTATTTATTTTGTCTGGTTCCACGCAGGCGAATACTTTGGCTGAATACCATTGTTCAATTAGCTCAATATGTGTCTGGGTCCTTAGCCCATGTCCGGCCCACATACAGCACGACTGTCTGGAGTAGTTCTGGCGCACACACAGAAAATTGGACGAAGTGCACGGGCCTTTCTTGGGTGGGGACCCATGCATATATTTGGCCAGAGGTTTCATTTTGTAGCCTGTTTTTATTTTTTTGTCTTAAAAAGTATATGTATAAATGACTAATAAACAGAATGAGAATAATTTTCTGTTTTAGCAAGCTAGGGCCGACAGGTATCTGTCAACTTGTGGGGAGTACTAAAAGGTTTGAAAATGTGAGGAGTAGCGTCACATATAAAAGCGCCTCTTAAAAGTAATTTTGTTTTTCCAACAAGTTACTGTTATTCTAAATACTGAAAATATTGATGTATTAGTGAAAATTAGCAGGTTAGAGACTGTGCGAAAGCAGTAGGTCCTTGTTAAAGACGAGACGGATGTTGCATGTTGTGACTGCAACCAGCTTTTGCTGGTCAGGAATGTCTATTAATACACGTGAACCCACACATACAGTGTGTAAAACAGTTTTGGAGTCGTTTGGATGAGCGAGCCTTGCAGCTTCCCCTGCTGCCTGTATTTGTGCTATGATAACATGCATCACATGAAATTGACATTATTCCATCAAACTTACATCAGGAGAGTAAATGACCATATTTGCCAAAATTTCATAATGCTCTTTAATTCTACTGTAGATCCTGCTAAACGCTGACAGAACTAATAGTCTGGACTAAAATTGAATGCATGCTAAAGTTACTTACCCTGTGCTGCCTGCTGATGGTCTGGGATAAAGTTCATGTCTCATCACCTGCAAGCACAAACACCGTTAGCTAACTACTATGAGCTACTTTTCTTTAAGATATGTGCCTTGTTAGATAGATAGAGCCAACAGATGTCTGTCATGGCGTATTAAAGAATTCTGAGTGTCACTTAGGAATTTACCTCTGAACAGTTATTCTGCTGTATGCTTGCAAGTTGCTCAATTCCTAAATGCTGAAATATATTAGCCAAAACAAACTGGTCTTTTGTCAAGTTCCAAGTTGTGCTGAGGTGGCAACCCAAACAGTAAAGTCAGGTTATATGAGATCCACCAGAAAATATACATTTCTACGCATAAATTCACACATATAGTGTATAAAAAACACAGGTTTGGAGTTGTTTATGCTATGCTAGCTGTTTCCCCCTGGTGGCAGTCTGTGGGCTTCGCTCTTCTACTGTAGTCAGGTTAAGATGGTAAATCACAAACTTTTCCAAAAAAAACATTGTATTCTTTACTGAAACTGTTCTTATGAAAATGAAGGTGAAGCTCCAGAGATCGAATAAAGCTTTGGTGTGAAAAAAAAAAAATCAATATAGGTGAAATAGTGTGGCAATAAACCATATTCATACGAACAGTCGTTTTAATTTTAAGAAACAATGGCACCGGTGTAAGATAGAGGCCACCAGGCTCTCATTGTTTTATGGTCGCACGTAAAAGCATTACAGTAAATTAGACACTGGTATATTGATGCTACACATACATTTTTAATATTTTAGAAAGCTTCCAGCTTCGCTTCGCTCCTCAAAGGCACCTTTGTGACCGGCTCCCAGTTTTATGGCCTATCTGTTTTTGACAGTTTGTTCCCTCACAAGCCACATGAGCCGCATTTCTCATATAACATCACTCACTGCAAGTATCAGCCTGGATTGACGAATGATCAGAACTAGCCTCTCGACAGTCGTGGCCACTGTGAGATGGAGGGTAATATGAAAATACATTTAAAGCCTGTCACCATGGCAGAGACATCAGGCATTAGTTTACAACTGCAGTGAACGGTTTCGACATATTTCAAGATAGACTTCTGGACAGGAACATGCGGTAGCTATATTTCGATGATAGCAGACAGCTGCTGCTATCTCTCCTCTGCTATCTCTGCTGATATCCCCTCCAACCTTCCACTGCTTGTTCACAAGTTTTGTTGTTTTTTTTTTTTTTTTTGTCTTATTCATTGGTGACTAATGCATCTTTGAGTTGCACCATATTAAGCCTTTTTTTCAGCGTGATTTAATTAGTATGGGCTTTGATGGGGAAACAGTGAGCTACTTCAGTTGTTTTCTATTGACTTAACAGGTCCTGACAACTTGGCTTGTGACCTGGTGAAGCATTTAGAACATGAATATTGCATTGTACTCTGCTCTGCTTTGTCTTGGTGGGTAGTGGCTGTGTAACTCTTCAGTTCCTCATGCCTTAGGCATCCTCCTACTGCCTTTGTTTCATGCTTGAAATTCTCTTTTTTTGAAACTCATTTTGGCTTTTGATACAATCTCTGAGTTCTTCAGGTCAGCACCACTGTGGATTACTCAACCCTCCCAAGTAAACCAACACCTATTCATCTCAACCTTGTGGGTCATGTTGCATCTTTGCAGATTTGCTGTGGTCCAGCCCACACAGCATGCAAGAAAAGGGATTCTTTTGTTGTTTTTGTCTTTTTAAGCTGAATTAGTGTTAGTTTGAATTAATTGCAGTTAGGAAAAAATGTGGCGTGCACTGTAAAACACGCCTGAAGCTGTTGCTTGTCTGTGAACATCCTCTGTCCGTGTAATTCAGCAAGCCTCTTACTAAAGTCTATGTCATAAAATGCCATTCAGATGGATTCTGTTTGAAGATATTCCTTTGGTAACTGGTTGATCAGTAGTGACATGGTGGTGGTGACATGGCGGTCATGGTGGCAGCTAATGCTTTTCTGATACCTCTTGTTTCCATCACTCAAAGCATTATGGGAAACCTGGTTAGAAAACTGAAGGGAATATATACCAGACAAGAAACAGGAAACCACAGTAGGAGTGACAAAATTCATGAAAACCACCTATTTATTCTTTTTTTCTTTTTTGTCTTACAATACAATTACTTGACATTACTAAGGCTCAGGTTACACTTTCAACACTGGAAACTCTCCTCTATTCTCCATTGTATCCTGACAAGTGCATCATGTTTAAAACATGTGGACATACAGGCCAGAACATGTATGGCATAACATGATAACATGTGTAGTACCATTAACATGCCATCTGATGGCAACTGTATTTTTAAGTAACCTAAGACATGCAGTAAGCCTTTAGTATTAAGTAACAGAACTGCCATGTCATCAATATAAATTTATTGGTTTAATTGATGAAATCACAATTTTCAAAAAAACATTTATTAGCTTAGCTAAATCTCAAAAAGTAATCAATTTCCAATGTATATATAAGCATTGTTCAAAGGGTAAATGCAGGCTTACCATAATGAGACTTTCCCTTGATCTTTGAGAATGACAATTTGATGACATGATCTCAGCGGAGGGACACGCACTGAGAAAAGAGTGAATTCTTTTTGTCAACACCTCTATGCTAGGGCAATGTGAAATCCATATCTGCTCTGCAAGCCAAATATCTCCTGCAAAGTAACAGAAATTACCTCCCGACACCAAAAAGCATTTAATGTCACCCGCTAGCAGGTGAAGGATACACCCTGACATTAGTGTGAGCGTGGATATGGAACCAGAGTTTGGGAGAGGAAGATTTAAACATGATTAATAGGCAATAGCATTTATTTATCAACTGCATCGATGATGTTTTGCAGCAATATGAATTTTGAATAAAGCCTAATTAGTGCAAAATCATTGGATGGAGCTGAAAAATTCATCAAATGAATAGAGCCATTCAGCTTGAACAAACACAGTGAGTCTGTATTCAGTCTGAATTTGTACACCAGGTGGCAACTCAGTAGTTTAAAAAAGCAGAATATGTGGTGAAGAAATATCAGGACATAAAACCTAGTCACAAATGTCACTACCGATTTTCTTTAGGCGAGTCCCAGCATCCATGGTGAGGTAGTATTACTCAATAGATGTTTGCTGTATATGCAGACTGGGTGGAATAAATTGAAGTAGTCCATCACTAGGTTAAGTCCTTGAGTAATGAGTAGTCCTCAGGGCTGTATGGAAAGCAGAATGGTAATTGTGGAAAAAAGGTTCTAAAAAACATTTCTAGACCTTTTTGTTGCCCTTCAGTGGCACCTGGAATATTCCACATTTAGTACTTTCTCTATCTGCCACAGGGGAAGACAGGAAGGGAGAAACATGTCTTTCATTCAAGAGAAGTGAAAAGGCAAAAGTAAAAAATAATAAGACATATACGAGAATTAAGAGGTATATTGGATTACATAAAATATAAAGTATTAAAACCTTAAATCCGTGTAATTTCTTATAATCCCCATGAGCTGATTCTGCTTAAGAAACATCAAGTGCTACAGAATACACTGTGGCACTGTCTGTAAAAGCAGCATTGATTGGAACAGCCTCTTATTACTCTTCCAGTGATGATAAAGATGGAGTTTTGCTGTTTGTAAAAACCTGTACTGTAACAAGTACAGGAGAATTTGGATGTGTGCATGTCCTACCAAATCTCAAAGAATAGATAAGAAATGTTAGTTCATGCAATCCATTAATGCTAGTTTAAAATAAATAGATAAAACTTCATAAACTATTTTGAGCGTGGCTGCTCATGCTCAGATGTGGCTCTTGTTTGCTGCCATCTGGTCTAAAACAGCGCAGAATACACAATGATTCCTCCGCCTGCAGACTCTGACAATTGACCAACTGGCGGAAAACTAATTGCTTTGGTCGCCTTTAGTACGCTGCACTAACCTTGGGTAATTTAACAAAGAGTGCACAGCAAAGGAGGTCTGGCTATCTCGCTTATCCTCCGCTGCATCTGTCCCCCTAACAGCCTACTATTGATACTTCTATGTTCTGTTCTGTGCTCACTTGGAAGAACAGCAAAACTGAATCTTTATTTGCAAAGCAATACAATTAATGGGGAACGGTGCTGCTTAAGTGATTATATTTAATGGTATCCACAACCACGCAGTGCATTAAGGGAAACAAAATTAAGGGAAACAAAATTAAGGTTGTTCAGTTTTATGGTTGAGTTTTTCAAGCAACATTGGTCGCATCATCCAGTAGCTGTTACAAAATGTGAGATCATTATGTTTTTGTGATATGTTAATTGTAAGGTAACTTAATGAAGTGATGAAATGAATCAGTTACAGTAGAAAATGACGGGATACAGAGTCATTGGTCTTACAAGCTACTCAAACCTCTATTTCCCTGAACAGTGTTTGTAAGATGAGTAGAACCACAGGACAGAGGCATTTAATGGGAAACTCTAGTGATTTGGTATTCCACTTTCATAATGTTTTTGGGAACTGTGTGAAACAAATGATAAAAAAGAATGATTAGAATTGAAGCAGGAGGGGCCAAGATGTTCTGAATTTTTGTCCCTAGTACTGGATTAAGCTCCAAAAATGCTGTCTCCTACAATTCCTATAATGCAGCTCAGTGGCATCTGTTATTAGACCCTCTCTTCGTGCTGGAGATGAATAAGCATGTCTTTCAAACACCCTGTTTATATATATGTGTATATATATATATATATATATATATATATATACACACTTTCCGAGCCCAGTCTGAGATAACCCAGATGACAGCCCTGTGATGTCAGCTGGGTTCGTTTTTCAGAAACACAGATGTGTTATACAACAGTTCTAACAGGCTGAACAATTCTCCACATGAATTCTAAACTGAACTTGATGTGTAAAATTGGAGAAGTGCTGCTTTAATTTACCATCTAGGCTGGTGCTGGTCTGTACTCTAATCACCATTTATGGTTTTGACTTTCAGCTATATGTCACAAGGCTGATGAAGGTTCCTGTCCAGATAGTTGGTGAGATTTCAGAGGATTTTCTAATTTGATAAATGGCATATTCCTCCGTTGTCTGGCCATTTGTGTCTTTGGTATTAAACTCTGATAAATGTTACTTTGTTGGGATCATCCCTGGTCAAAGGCCTCTTTGACAGGCCACGTTTGTCATAATCAGTTCTTTGCTTCTAAATGTAGTGAAACACGCTTACAGGAGAAGACAAGAGCTTAAATGTCAGCAGCACACTGGGTAGGAATCCTCGGCAGTTTTGCAAGGACAGGTTGTGTAGTTCTCTTTGGCAACTTGAAGTAGTAATTGCTTTTTAGCATCGCTGGGGTTTGAAGCCAGAGTGAATGTAAATACCATCAAATGATATTCTGATGGTGGCTTGAGAGGAGGAGGGGATGAAAAGTAATAAGAAGAAATGATATCACTGGGGAGAACAAAGTGCAGTGATTACATTTATTTCCAGTGGCCTATTACTGGAGCACTGGGGGAAAACGAGCGCTGAGCTTTCTGTTTTGAGGCAGGCCACAGGCCGTTAAAAGCCCACAGGCCTTTTTTTATTCATGACATGTCAGAAAAACAGCTTGCTTTACTGTTGTCCTTTGAGGGTTTTTGGATGATTTAGAATGAATTCATTTGTGGGGAAAAGCATTTTATGCTTATAAATTTCGATTCTGGTTTAAATATCTAAATATATGCCTGTAGAGGATGGATGTTTAAACTATTACTGCAAATTACCCCTTTTTCCTGTTATCAAGTCTTTCAGTAAGACGGATACTTGTCATCTGATAGCTCTTGCTATTTACTTCCTGAGATGTGGATGTGCATATCTGAAAACTCGGAAGCCTAATTGCGCAGTCCCAGGTTTCTATCATTTTGGAATTGTCAGAATACAACTAAGGTTAGGGGTAGATGAAATCATATAAAGAGCAGATCACGGTAATATTACTGAAAGTCATTGCCAGATTTCAGACACAGATGATGATTAATCTCATGTTTGTGCATTATAATGGGCAAAATAATCAAAGTGTCTCGTAAATGTATTATCAGATAATTTCCAGGTGTTCAATGTCATACCTATTAGCTACTGTTGCCTTGCTCGTACACATCATGCGTCTGGGTGGCAATGGCAGTTGCAGTGTCCTGACTGGGAGAGATGATGGATACCCCTCCATTATCAGGGTGTGCTTCTTTGCCCCTCATCCTGTGGGACTCAGCCACAATGACATTTATTAATGGACTTCAGATAATTCCTAATAAAACAGCTGAAGTGCCAAGGCTGCACCACTGAGATCTGCAATGGCATACATTGCGTAAGACATGATTCATTACCATGCCAATGCTTTCCCCCTGACAAGAAACTATTATTAACGTAAGGACTGCAAGCCTGGGGGTTTCTGCTTCTGAAGTTGCACATCTCAGCTGGAATATTGGACAGATGCATTGTACATCAGTTTGACATGACTGTTCATAGATGGTCAGATTATAGGGTGCAGTCACTTATCTCATTGCTGCTGCGGGTCACTCAGAAGCTTCAAATGCAGTGGATTTCAGTACTAGTGTTCTCCACAGTTTTGCCTATTTTGAGATTTTGTGCCTCATAAGCATATGATTTTCAAAGGCAAGGCATTATTTAGTGCCTAGCATATTAATTTTGAATCTGCACGGCTTCCCCATATGTGCTCTATTATTCTTTTAATTAGGCTGCTTCTATAGGTTTTAATTTCAATTAATCTTAATATTATTTTCTTGATAAATCATTTTTTGAAGTAAAATATTAGAAAGTAATAAAAATATGCATACAAGTTAACATAATAAAGTAGACTTACTTCTCATCTGCACTCCTAGTCCCCTCATTGTTAAATTTATTGTCACACGATTTTTGTTGACGAAATGAAAGCAGGAGCTCAGCTTTGCCCTTTTGCATCGCAGGAACCTTTACAGGAACTCAGGAACCTTTCTAAGACCACAAAAAGCTTTCAGGTAATATTGACCTTTTCCTGCATTTTGACCGTAGGAACCAGGGTCTAAATTTTTTTACTCAGCCACAGTTCCTGGACCCACAAAAAGTCCCTACTCTGGGAGTAGAAAAATTCAAAGTCCTGGGAGCAATTGGAAGTTAATTACTTTAAGTAAACATGACTGTATCTCTATGATGTTTTACAATGTGCAGAATTTGCCTCTGAAACAAAGATGCCATTCTCTTCTTTCCATTAGAAAAATGGTCAGTGTTAGTTTTTAAAGAAATAGTTCCTGAATAATCCTAGGGCATCATAGCTTTTGGACAACTTGGCCCTAAAGGGACATTAGCGATCTTTCACAATTAGTCAGCAAACCAAGGTTCTGAAGCAACTCTCACGTCTATTCTATGGGGAACATTGGGACCAAGAGTTTTCCGTTTAGGCCCACGTTATGCAGAAAAACCTGACTAAGGATCCCAAGTCTAGCTACTTTCAGTTGGTTTTTAATTCCCTTTTGTCTATATTTTTTGTAAATTTAATGTCCATGAATAGTCTTGCATGTGGCCTGGTGTTGGGGCTACAGTGAGACTTTTGAGGGGAGAAACGAATGTCACTCACCATAAGCCTAGAATTTATCCTTACCCAAACTTTCACCCATCTCTAAGTGTTGCAGGGATACATTTGTTACACTGCCTGTGTGTAGCTCTACCTCTATGTGCTGCAGGACACAGTGAGAGGCACTTTGTCATCTCTGGCTCGTGATCAGCCGAGTTTGCTTTTTGCTCATATTTCCAAACAGGAAGGCCTGGTACTTACCATTATTCCCATCATCCACAATGTCATGATGTTCTGGGACCTGCTGCCCATGCCTAGTGCCCCTTATGTCATTGTAAAAAGTCACAATGCTGTGGGAACACCATGCCAACACATAGGGACTTCTGGCCTTTGTCAGGCAAGCAGATTAGGGCACTGCACCACTTTTAAATTAGGTACTTACTAGTGGTGATTCAATATGCACATACAGTAAAACTTAGCACTTCCCTTTGAGTCATCATTGTTTGCGTTGCCTTTTTTGTGAAGCTCAAGTGCATGACGCACAGTAATGGAGGGGCTGCTGTATTGTTTTACCAACAGAATTCTATTTCACAGCTCCATGCTGTGAAAGGGTGGATGCAAGGCAGTACACAAGATGAGCCAGCAGCCAACACATGAAAGAGCTTTTCATTAGTCTAATATTCCTCCTGTGCATTGGCTGTGTTACCATGCTTTATGTTTCTCTTACAAGAGAGACAGATAGATGCAGTGATGGGGAGATGTAGCAGAACCCCTTGACCTTATATCTCCTCGGTGCTAAAATATGTGACAAAAATGTATTACTCTGCTCTGTATGTCTCTGCTATTTGTTGTCCACAAGCCAAGGAGAATTTGATGTAATATTGTAGAACAGCTATTTTAACAGTTTGGTCTAACCCACTATTGTAGAATTCTATTTTAATATGATTTGCTAAAGATAAAGTAGGCTGTGCAGTTGCTGTCCAGTTGACTGTAATCTCCCTGGCTGAACATTAGTCACCCTAGTATAAAGCCTGTCACCAGTCAGGCAGCGGTGTAGGATCTGAATGATGAGAGCAATGTTTTTCTAATGGTATTTGGTGTTAGCAAAGTGGCCTGTGGTTGCTCACATCTCCCACTGCTCTCTGCAGACTGAACAGTGACTGTGAAGAAATAGTAGGTTGACATTTTTCCAGCAGTGCAAATTTAGTTTACCATTATTTTCATTAGTTTACATGCTGTATGCCATTAGTACATATTTTTACCCCATTCACCATGAATATCAGTGCACATTCCCAATGGGAATGCAACGCCTGGGTCTACATTTGCTAGTGTTGGTGACATGCTTTGACAATTTGTCAACTAATGCTGAGTGGTTTCGGCAGACTGCGATGGAGAGCTGTTTAAATGTAGTAATAATTGAGTTAAGCCTGAGTATCATAGGGAATTAAAAAACTGTAGTTTTTGATGCTAACTGTAACAAAGCCAAAGAGCCAAAACTAACTGTTGGTCTTGGACAGGGCACAAACCCAGGTCTCTATTTATTACATCCACTTAATTTGAATGATTTGACCTCCAGTAAAAAAAAATGAATGAATGAATGAATGAATTGATTCCTGTATAGTTGTCCAATATCACTATAAATCTAAGGAGACTGAGCTGGTTCCTATTGGCCTAAAGAAAGCCAGGGAAAAAATAAATGGCTGTGTAAGTTTTCAAAATACCTCATTCAGTATGCATTTGTAGTAAGAACCATCAAGGCACTCATTGAAAATCATTTCCCCCAAGTCCAAAAATGTAAAAAAGTTGAGTGCCAGGTAATGAGAATAGACAGGTAAGACCAAGACATTTTTGAAACCTAGAGAAGCATATATAGAGATTATAGATAAGAAAAAAAAAAACTTACACACACCACCTTACTGTAAAAACGTCTTGGGGTATTTAAAGGGCTCTGGTACTGTAGATACTCATTTATCTTTAAATATGGATAGCAAACTCCAAAAACATGTTGTCAGACAGACTCTTGAGAGGAACCCCCGACGATAGATTGAATTGAGTTACAGAAACTAGTGAGAAAGCATAGGTAGAAGGTGATATCAGGTCTCTATATACCCTCACTTTATTGTTTTGAGACTGAAAGAAATCTCCTCTAAGTACTTTCAGGCAGTCCTGGTTATTGTTAGTTCCCAGATGGAATGGTCTTAGACATATTTGTATATACTGTGTATATAATGTTCATAAAATCGACTCTGCCAGCCGGTACACTCATTCTTAAAAAACAATTCTTTTTTGACTGTTCCCATTGAGATTTAACAAAAATACATTATTATTATTATTATTATTATTATTATTATTATTATTATTATCAATAATAATAATGATAATAATAATAATTCTGCCTCTAGAGCAGCTCTGCCTCAATACAAGAAATATTTGTATACCTAAAACTCTGATCTGCGAATAAGTGCTCTTTGAGCAATGGTTGTAGCATCGTGTCATTCTAGCATTAATTAAGCTGATTATGACCAAGTTTTAGTAGGTAGAGAAAATAATCTCTTTTGTGCCTGTGGAAATTGATAAACACATAAAGCAATGAACAGGGGATGTTATACTTTTGGCAGACAAGTTATTATGATATAGCCGTTCTAATTCTTAAGGTAGTGGTAAACACAACAGGAGCAAATACTCTTTTATGTTGCAATACTTAATTAATAGATTGTACTCTGAGTATTGGCTTATGCGTTTGTGTAAATGGTTTCTTAGCTTTTATCACTAATCCAGAAACAGTTACTCCTAATTAACACTATCAGCTGCTCTTCTGTGGTACTCAGTCCCTGGCTCTGCATCTAAAGAATCAGGGAAATTCAATTAGGTGGATAGGGATCTGTGTACCTAAAAAGCACAAAGGCTAGGGTCCAATCCCTAAGGCTTGGGTTGGCAGTAATCATGCAGCAGCTTTGTAAATAGTTGGGTTAAATTCCCACCAACTGTGGGTCTGGTAGTGAAAATTATTTCTTCACTGATGACGTTTAAATAAATGCTCTTCTTGAATCTGAGGACAGGTCTGCAGTACGTGGCCAAATCAAGCAATTAGGCCACAAAGTACCAAGTGAAGGGATATCAAAGCAGCAGCAGCAGCAGCAGTGTTTGCAGAGCTGTTTTTCCCTCCATTGCAATTGAATGTGAATACATTCTTCAACTTCTAGCCCCCCCTCCCGCCCCAAAGGGCTGTGCAGTCCTGCTGTGTCTGAGTACAACTCCATCCCGCTTTCGAAACTGACAGGAAGAGACAGGTGCAAATTAGACCCACTTAGCAATATTATAGTGCTAGGTAGCCGGGGTGAAAAAAGGGGCTGTTTGGATTCCTCAGCTATCATTTTAATTGATTAAAACAGACTCCATGTCTGGATTTAGAAGAGGGAGAGGTGTGTTTGGTTGGCTGGGTGTTCTCATAGCTCTGGTAGGTGTATTGATGAACAGTATAGAAGACAAAGGCAGCTCAGACCCTCCACAATGCTCTGGCATCATTCTTGTGTTTCTTTTCATATCAGCTCCCTTAATAGACTGTAATGTATAACCATTTTTCTGCTAGTTCTGTAGTGCTGGTGTGAATCATTTAGAGCCAATAAAGTGGGAATTTTGTTTTCATTGGCTGTGTGAAATAATTTGGTATTATAATGCAGTTGACCTTCTCTTTTATTGTCCACAAATCGGTCAGACAAATTCCCTCGTACTTCTTTATTTCCCCTTGAGTCCTTCGCATATGAGAAGAGTTACAAAATCAGTGTTATTGCCTGTGTGTGGGTATTCTATGTCGGTGTGTGAAATATCTGATACGAAGTTTGTACCATTCTCTTGGTTCTGAAAAGTACGTCTTCTCTCTGGGATGTACTAGAGTGTGCCTCTTACCATAATTCACAATAGGAATATGGTTCTTTGATTTGCAGCAGAGATACAACAGCACATGCTATAAATTTAGCCTTAGAATGTCAAGACCCTCTTATGTCAAATAATTATCTTACCCTTATTTCTGCCTTTGTAGATGGTGCCATTTAACACAGCTTAAAAACAAGACCTTGGGAAATGAATTAATGTGAACATAACCTTGAAACATTCAAGCTCCACACCCTTTCATTTTACTTTTAGACCAACCTTGAGATGAATTCCTACTCTACAATTCAACCTTTGCACGTAAGCTCCTGCTGCACTGCAGAATCCATCACTCCCTGCCGTAACGCCTATCATTTCAATGTGTCACATACAGGAGGAAGGGCCATACATAACCGTTACCTGCCATGTCAGGACATTGTTCATCACTCAGCGTGAGTAGTGAGAGCTGTTCATTCTTCTCTGCATCTCAGAAAAAAGTGGCCCTATGCTTTGACGTTCCCCGATATCCCCGAGGCCGGGGTGGAATTAACACTAATAAAATGGCAGGAAGAGAGACACTGGCTTTGTTGTAAATGTGCAGGTGAACGAACAAGTCTGTAGGGGACGATACATTTTCTCTAAGAGCGCTCATTGGTTTTCTTCAAACGAGCTGCGATCTAAATGCACCCTCAAGTGTGCACAGTGCTGTAACTCAAATCAAGCGTTTCACATGCAACATGACCCCCGTTGACTTTGCAGGTACATGCTTGTTTGCTGATGACATTGTGCTGAAAAGAATTTCTTTCATTATTTCCCTGTGTACTGAGAAAATGTGCAAGATAAGAAAAGTACGTAGTATTCTAGATATTAAGGTAATTATCATCAATTTAGGTATTGTTTGCTGCATCTCAGAAGAGAAATCAGTTGATGAAATGTTATTAAGTTGTTGGTGTTTGAATCTATTTGGATTTCCAGAACAGACATCAGATTATATATATTCATATGTGTGTGTGCGTTTGTGTGTGTTGTTGTATATGTATAATATGATATGATATAATAGTTGACCTTCTCTTTCCTTAATCTAGTGATTTGTAACACAAAGAACCCACTGTGCAATATGTAGTCGAATTTATGTGATAAATTAAAGAAGATTATGTTATTTTGCAGCTTGATGAGAGAGCTCCTTGGCTGTGGAACTGTACCAATTACATTTCAAAGAAGGAGGATTAAACAAAACTTTTAGCTAAAAGGAAGGAAAAGTAATGTTTCGGAATTTGTAACACTGATTATTTCTAAGCATCTTCCAGTATAAGCATTTTAACTGAGAGACAGATTAAAGTATAGAGTTGATAAAGCAGAAGAAATTAACCCTTTGGGCCTAATTAACATTTTCTAGATTAGCATAATACTCTCCATTGGGATGACACTTCCTCTTCGGCTCTTTTTAAAATGAAACATCAAAGCCGAATTGGCTCGAAGATATCCCAAGTCTCTTAATTTAGCGAGAAGGATGCGGACCTCACGGACCACCACCAGAGAAAATCAGCGAGGGGATAATGAGGAAGAGGGGCTGTCAAAGGCTCCAGAAGGTCCTGCAATGGGAGATTATTACTCTAATGGCACTACTTCAACAGCTTGTGCTGCCCACTGAAGATTTATCTTTCAGTTATTTTTTCGGACCAAAGACAGTTTGTGTTACGGACCTCATCGTTTTCACTTTGGAGCACAGCAGGCAGCCCACGCTTCTTCAGAAATCAATTGAATTTTGAAAGTAGAGTGTGCTCTGGTGTCACTGCTTCATCAAATTACAATGCTAACAGTTGGATTCATACTGACACTGAATGAAAAGATATAAAGTGCTGTTTGTCCAACTGTAAATGTTGTTCTGCCTACTGGGGCCAGAATGATGTATTTACTGATATGTCTGGCCGACACCAGCTGGTCATCCAGCTCTGTTAAGATGGATATGATGGGGTTGGATTGATTCATCAATGCTCTCATTGTTTCCTGTGGGAAGCCCTTTTTCAGAAATTGATCAAATTACGTGCAAGCTCGCATGAATATTGACATGGCCTAATGAACCTGTTTACAGAGGGCACCGAGCCTATCGACCCCATCATGCCCTCATCTTTGCACTATGCACACCGTTCTAATCCTGGAATAATACGTAGCCCCAGGTTTAATGTGTGGTAATATAAGCGCGGTAGAAGGTGAAATAAGGAAGGTCTTAACACTCACATTCAAAGGGATTATATTTACTAAATATTCTAATATTCACAAACAAAATTACTAGTAACCACATCACCATGAACCAAAGGCCACACAGTAAGCCTGGGGCTTTTGGGGGCCTTAGGGATGTAGGATCCTGGGGCAGCTGCCTGCTTTGCCTGCTTAAACATGGGCATTTATTATAATTAATGGAAGGGACCTCCCTATTCAATCCTATTTCTACTCTCCCAACTTTTTTAAACTAACTCAATGCTAATACTTCACAAAACATACTATCTATGTAAGATGATGAGTGTGAAAGTTCAGTCTTGGTCTTGACATAATAATATAAAAATTATTGGTTTAAAAATTCCAGAAATACACTTATGCACCTCTTTTTAATGAGTTACATGAGTTAAGTATGGGGTGAACTCAGGAAGCAGATAAATCAGCTTAGCATAAAGACTGAAAGCAGAGCAAACCAAGTAGCCTGAGTCTCCTCGAAGTTCAAAAATTCTCCTCTAAATCTCACTAATTACCACACTAAATAACACAGTGTATCCTGTTTAATTTCTTGTAATCTCATCTCCAAAAATTCTAAGCAATGGTTTTAAATCAAAAACAGGACATTCTGCAACGGTCATGCACATGTGATAAATGGTAAATGGACTGTACTCACATAGTGCTTTTCTAGTCTTTTTGACCACTCAAAGCACTTTACACTACTGTCAGATTCACTCATTCATACGTACATTGACTTGGTGTATTTTTCTACACATTGATGTGCACAACACACCTACACATTCACACACTGTTGCCACTGTTGACCCTGCTGGTGATGCAGGCAGTGTGGCCATGCTGTTTCATGTTTCAAAAAGACAGTAAGCAGAGTTACAGTTATTTTTCCAAACTTTCTATATATTTATCCTGAATTCATTTATTACATTTAAGTTTAAAATATTCTATTAAAGCTTAAAACAAATTCTTTACATTCAAAAAAAAAAAACTAACCTTTTTGAACATGGCAGCTAACATCTAAAGGCTTTCTCATGCTGCACTGGTTGGGAAGGTCACTGTAGTTTATCTGGGGCTGGTGTCTCATAAGACGTTTTCTGTTTTACTGCAGCCTTTAAGCCCAAAACTGTACTTCTCACAGAGAACTTCAGCTTTTGTCAAGATCTTCTTTGTCTTTACAGTTCGTAAATCCAAAATCTACAAAAAACATCTGCTGCAGGTTTCAGGACTTGTACACAAACTATACTTGTTCAAAGGAGTCAAGGAGTCTCTGTCCTTGATAAATATTGAATCTATTCTTATCTGAAAAAAAAAAAACAACAAGAAACAAAAAACAAAAAAACACAATACCACATTTGTCAAAGATCAATACAAGATTTACGGACTTCACACTTCAAAAAAAATAATCATAACAATGCACTAGTATTGATATTTTTACCCAGCCATTCATTATTATCCTTGGTTTCAAACTGAGATTTTGAATTGCCCCATGATGTTCTGAATTAATAGATTTTGCTGTTGAAGCAGTCAGACTGAAAGGTACTGAACATTAGTACAAAACTGGATATTCAAAAACCCTGCTTCATACAAAAATAACGACAGGAGCATCATCCTAAAACTTAGCAGTTTATCCCTAGTAAGTATCTGCACATCAACTGAGAGAAGAAACTCCCTGCTACACTGCAGTGTGTCTGGTAAACAAGCTTGACAGCACAGTAAAAACCAAAATCAGTCCCCTCTCAGTAGTAGATGGCACATTCACTACAGTACTCAGGGTGAGGTACTAGCACGGGTTATGACAGTTGTCTTTAAATACTGACACTGTGGGCCCCCCTCAGATAAAATGAGACAGCTAAGACCCCTACCCTGGCCTTCTCTTCTATAATTATTATAATTGTTTCTTTATTTTACTTTTATTTCCATATTGCTTTTTTGTGTATGTAGACAAGATGTTTTGCCATGAATTGCTGTGAGCTACAATTTCATCCCAGTTTTCACTCATTTATTTGTTTACATTTGGCTAAGAGGCACCAGTAAAGGTATGCCACATTACCTGTAGCAGTTCCCATCTGCAGTGTACCCACAGATTTAAAGAGAACTATCAATGGATTATTTTGATACTAAAGAAAACTTAGAAATCTGGTGATTCTCAGGAAGGTTCTGCAGTTTTAAAGCAATTTTTTCTATGATGTCCAAGTAATTTTATGGACATTTATTTTCAATTTATTTGATAATTATATCTTTGGAGAGTATAAGTCACATTGAAACTCAAAATATGTGGATCATATCTGTGTGGTAAGATTTGACTGAGTTATGACTCCCAGACAAAGATTGAAATTATGTAAATTCTAGTTATCAGGTGCTAAGGGTATTAAAATACCTTAACTTCCTCCATGTGCTTTGTGTCACAGTCAGTGCTGCTGGTGCAACTGTTGACCCTGCTGGTGAGCAGTGAAAATCACCACAGCCTAAATCACCACAGCCTGTCTGTGTTGATTCTAATAATAACCAGTTATAGAGTGTTTTGTTTTCATCTGTCCTATTTAGCCATTTATCCACAGATGTGTAGACATGAAACATAAGTTTTGATGCTGATTTGAGGTAAGTCATATGGGAACATGCAGTTACATTTTCTGATTTAGTTAAAATCCCAGATGTTAAGGCCAGGCAGCCTTCCAAGAAGGTTATTTAGAAAACACATACAGAGAGACACACATACACACACAAACACATTTTATTTATTTATGGAAAAAAATCCTGTCACAGCCCCATTAGCAGTTCAAAGCTCTGGTAATTTTTGGCAAGGTTTTAAACCTGTCCACTGATTACAACAAGCGTGCAATAGCATCTAGATGGAGGTTTATTTGCTGTGTGTAGAAAGCAGGCTTGCTGCAGTAGCCATGTCATATTAATGCAAGACAACTTTGATTCATCCTCCAGCAAAGAGTTGACTCAAGCAGTTTTTCAAATAAAGTTTCAGGCATTAGATGAAACTTTGTTATCCCCCTGGCTTGTCTCAGCAGGTGCTCCAGCCGAGGCAAAGCAGATGAGCGGATATAATTGTGGTTCTGCTGTGCTGTATGTCAGTAAGCCAGCCTATACCACTGACTCCTGGCAATATTAATATCACGACACTTCCACTTATTTATTTAGCTCATCTCTTATTATTTTCCTCAGGCCAAGACCTTATTGCTCACCTTTTTTTGTCCCCACCAACCGAAAGTGACTGTTGGCTGTCATGTTACAATAGGGCGTTGACACTATGATGCCAGGGTTGTAGATAAGGGGACAGGTCTCTGTATGCTGAGGCCACAGACATCTGCAGATCTTCAAAGGATCCATCTCAAGGTGAAAGATGAACCCCTTTGCTACCAAGTCAAGGACAATCAGATTGGTTTACAGACTAGGTTGTGAGCTGTTATCAAAGGAGGCAAGGCTCCTGGTTCTAGCCTTCCAATGAGCTTTGCAGTCCAGCTGGACTGAGCACGACTATCTGCTGGGTGTCTGTGTGCAGTAATCAGCTGCACTGGGAATCCAAAGTGTTGACTCCTCCAGGTACATGATTGATGCATGATGATGTACATGATTGATGCAATTAGTCCCAGAAGGAACATATCTGGTGTAATTAACACTGCAGTGTGAAACTGTGCTGAGGATCATTTTATTGCCATAAAAAGAGTCTCAAGAAAAATGTTTAACTACATGTTACAGTGCTGCAAATGAAAGAATTAGGCACACAAAACACAATCATGATATTGTGTTGATGTAAATGCATAGTGTGCCCCAGCATTATAGAATGAAACATAATTTGTTGTTCAGATTTTAAAGGAGGAGAAAAAAAACACACTGTGCCAGAGCCAAGCACATGATGGATGTGTCAGTGGGCTTATTTGATGAGTTAATTGAAAGCTGTGCTCTGTCCTCGGCTAGATTAAGTGCTGCAAATGACAGGTTACTGTCAATGAACAGGACAAATGCACCAGCCGTTCACTTAACTAGAAAATCAGTCATCAGGATTGCAAAGGAAATTGTTCCATCTCAAGAACACCATTCACATAATTCTGTCATGTGCTCCGTTTGCTTAATTTGATTTACATGTAACTAATTCATTATAATGCAAAACAGCCTGCAGTTAGCTCCTGTTGACTCAGTGAACATTCTGTACTAAATTGAGATTAAATTATTAAATATGGACATTTTCTGTTGAGAGTTTGGAGAACATGGAGTATCTGCTGCAAATATTGAGCAAAGCAGAAAATTGACAAAACAGCATCTGTGCTAGGTAGACATAAATTACAAGACGATATCAAAATGTAGGTTTTTTGCTTACAGGAGTTGCTGATGTTTCTTTCTCTTGTTTCTATGCTTCTGAAGTCAATTTGGTATATGGTCCCCTAAGAGCAGGTATAAGGAGCCTCCAGCAAATGTATGGGGCGCTCCATGGAGAGCCAGTGCAACTGACAGACTTCCGATAGGCAGTCGGCACAGAAACCTATTACAGCCTTCAGTCGGGCACTGGCGAAATCCATTATATGATCACTAAGATCAATCCATAAGGTAGCTTTTTTGATGTCTGCATTTGAAGCAGCCCAGGGTGATGGATGATATTATCCTCCAGTTTTCAGGAACCTGTTTGCAATTCTGCCTTTCTCTCAGATTGGCCAGTCAATATTATCTCAGAAGCAGCTCCTCCACATCAGCGGGTCTAGGTGGAGGCATGGGTACTGCATTACCTGGAGGAAAAAAATGGGAACCATGGAAGTAGGTTTCCTGAGGTTGAGGAGATAGCAGACTCATTATGGTCTACATTCCTCAACAGACAGTTCACTGTCCCCTCATTGAACAACTCCATTACACATAACTATTAAAACATGAACATATTTTTTTTCCTGGAATGGATTGACATGGCATGATATATTGCCAATGAAAAGCTGCCATCCATCAAGCACATACATGCCTGTGTTGCTCCAGGGAACAAGCACACTGACAGTATTGCTCAGGGTTTAAATGAGCATGCTCATTGCAGGCAGCACGGGTCATTAGTTTTTCCCAAATATTCAACACATTTTCCAAAGTCTCCATTCTGTTTTTGGCTTGATACATTTTACTGCAAAGCAAGGTAATTTTCATACATTTCTTGCAATGTAATTGTGCACTGATGTATTGTATGTTGACTCCTATGATTTAACGAGCTGTCACACAAATTTTATGTATCAAAAAGATGCACAGAGAATCCGTCTTGGTTCTCCGTATAAAAGTTCTAACCAGACATTGCTGTTGGTTCAGTCCCTGAGATGATCACATGACCTCACATTGTTCAACAGTCTAGGAGGTAACCTTTAAAAAAAATTGCTCACTGAAGATGATTAAGAATTCAGCAAGCATTGCCTAAGTGTACTAATGGCTTAACACAAGAATTACTGTGCACCATAATCATTAACATTGAAATATCCTCAATCGCCGAGTGTCGAAAGTCCATCAGCCACTGGAGTCAACCCCAGTCCTCCTGTGATGCGCATTGCCATGCAGCAAACAACTGGTGTGGCTCTCGTCGCACTTTGTCTAATGACCCTACACCAGTGAGCTAATGGGGATCCAGCACGATACCTCTCTCCTACCTCCTGGCTTCATCGTCCATAGCTAATTGTCACAAGCCTAATGACCGCCTAAATGAGCAAAATAGAATGTGGACATGTGTACAAGCTCAGACAGAGTGGAATAGTGGGAATAGTATGTATTTTCATACAAGAAGACATAGACCATATACAAATGTCATGTGATACTGCCAAATAGTCTGTTCTGTTTGGTTAGCATCCCTTTGAAACACTGTGAAGCCCAGTATGAGTATTTCTATCTCAGTGCCCTGATCAGGCCAATTGTTATGTTGTATTTCTCACAAGGTGGCAGCTCTCCCCACATGGCCAGCAGAACCGGGCCTTTGTGTTCATAATGGATCAGAACCTGTTGCTATATTCAGTTTGTAGAACTGGTCAGCCACAAACTCTAATGCAATAACAATTATTTGTATTTTTGTGGTCCCTGTCCCATTTTTTTTTGGCATACTGATCCAGAACTTAACCAATATGGTCCATTGCAAGGTGCCACCCAGTGTTTTCTTTTACCTAGATGTGATTCGATATGGTGCTATTCATCAGAGTTCATTCCCTCTCAGATCAGCAGGATCTATCAGAGATTTCTTCTTCAGCTTATTTCATACTTCGGAGCACAAGGGGTGGCAAATGATGATAATGTGTGATACTCAAGAAGAATTTGTTACAGCTGGCTTAACAGGACCACCACAGACAGGCTGAGACACTGTGATTGAAATAATAATCACACCTCAGTTTGAGTGGAGAACATTCAAGAGTTATTGTTTTCTCTGGGGTACACAAGGTTATTACTTAACGTTTTGCACATTTACAAAATACACACCCACATAGATCCCTTTTGGTTTATAGTCAGTGCTGTATGCTAAACGTGTTAAAGAGACATTGAGTTGCATTGTCTTTTAGTCATAATTACAATCATTAAGCACTTTTGATGCAATGCATGCTCACAAAGAAATAGGAAAAGAGAGCTGCATATAAACAATATCAGTCCTCTTTCTGCACTTTGGTGTGCCAATTAGCATATGATAATTAGTTATGGACAATTGGCCCCCTGGATGGTTTCATTAAAAAGTACCACACTGGGACCTCATTAGCACGCTAATATAAAGGGAACTGTTAAACCTGTTTTACTCTGGCGGATGGTTCTCGTTTAAACATGAGCAGCGTGATCAAGGCCTGACAAGTCTCCTGTAAGGAGAGTCAAGTGATGTGTTTGATTTGTTCATGTCTTAACTTGTTTTTGAAGTTGTGTGAATACCTTAGTAATATGTAAAGTGTTTACAGATCATCATGTGCTCAATATCCCCAGTTTAGTTATTCACCATGAATTGATTGATTCCTGTCACCTTCATAAGCAACGCCAGGAGAAGACATCAACAGCAAAAAAAATGGTGCTAATTTGAAAGGAGTCAAACATAATGCCTCCAAATCCCCATGCTGCTTTTAGCAACTGTCATTGACGAGAAAGGTTACTGTCGCTCGTTGCCAGCTGAGGGGGAGGGAGAGTAGTCTCCCTGGATCTTATCAGAGCAGCCCATCCAGTACGGCGTTCCACTTCCCTGCCCTCTTCTCCCCAAGTCTCCACTGAGCCTCTGACAGCTCCAGGTTGTTTCACAATAAACCAGAGGAAGGCTGTATAGGAGCCATACTGCAAGGCTGAAGTGCAAGGGCCACACTCTGTTTTTCATGAACTCATCTAGCCCAGCCCTGGGAGGATAAGTAAGCCATTGTGAGGAGACTCCAATCTGGTGTGTGATCAGCAGCACCTGATCACACACCAACTCAAGCCACCCATCCTTCCTGTCCTTCCTCTCTTATTTGTGAGTCTACTACTTTTCCAGTCTGAGCAGGGAGAATTACAAATAAAGTCAGACAGTGGGCTGAAGACAGTGTTGGCACAAATTCCTAACAAGAGATGTTGCAAGATGAATTATTGATATGAACTCAACAGTGACCTGCCACAGATCAGGGTGCAAAAGTTCATTGTTGCAAAGCCTAACAGTATTCATTAGAAGACCAGCCAGCTGCAGCTATCTCCCCCAGTACCTTTGTTACCACCCTCAAGGAATAGTTCTTCAAATGTTATGGGGCGCCAGATGGTCAAAACACAGTGCGACAACAGGTGTCAAAACCTAAAGCTGCTTAAAAACAGTGAACTATTTAGTACAATTTGCTTTTTAATATCTGAACCTGAATCACACTTGTGGAGATGATTTCCCCTGAGATTTAAGATACCTGAAAAAGCCACACAATGTTCTGAAAAATCCTCAAGTGTCTATCTCCAGAAACAAGAGAGTCTTGTTGTTTTCCTGTTCTTTTACTTCATTTCAACTTTGCCAACCTAAGTCATAGTGGCAATTTGCTCACAGCTGTTGGACACCTGGTTGAGCTTTATTTATGAATTTTCTTTTCTGAGCACAAAGCACCCACTGCCTCCAAGCCTCTCAGTGATGCCATCAACCTTGTATGTTTAGCCGGGAACATAGCAACTCTAAGTAATAATCGCATTCCCTGCGATGAAATAGGAACAGCTGTGTGGAGAGCATCATTACTCAAGCTAATACAGTCGATGCATACTCTGTAATCATAACCTGAAGCTCAGCCAAGATCTGACTGAGCAGAGCAGCACAAGACAACGGCATCCATCATATCAATTTTAGATAATTGTCTATACCTATTAAGTCACCAGGACTGTGGCTGGCTGAATCTATTTGTTTGACTTCAGTTACCACTGGATATGCTTTGTGCAGCCGAGCTGGACACAGTAAAGCACAGGGAATGCAGAGGAGAGCATGTGGGGGCTCAAGCCGAAGGAACAGACAGAAATCTCACACAGCCATTCATAGCAGCAACTGCAGCATGTGGAATAAAAAGGTTTTCCAGAGCTGCATGAAAGTCATGAATAAAATCCATACACTTTGAGAGAGGCATTACGATATACAATCAGTTCCATAGGGACATTGACAAAATGTTTGTAATTTGTACTCTGTACAGTGCCGCGACGGATTCAAAATAAAGCAATCAAGCCGTAATTGAAGTGTAGAATTCAGCTTTAATTCAAGGGGTTTAAAAAATCACACAAACTGGTTAGGAATTACAGGCATTTTCATACATAGTCAGTGATTTTCAGAGGCTACAAGTCACTGGCTAAAAGTAACTGTCCAAATACTTATGGACCCAACTGTATATTTTTTCTCATGGAGTTTGCTCAGCAAATTCCTTAGTTTTTGCTCTCTCTTGGTCTCTCGCCACCACTGAAGACTGTGAGGCAAGCAGTATAATTACTACCCAAACTGTGTTTGGTGTATGGTGTTACCAACAAATGAAGTACTTCATATAATCTGGCTAAACAATGGTCATAGTTGTAACCTGTCTGTCTGACTGCAAATTTTTCTTGTCCTATCCAAATTTATTGTAGTGATATTGTGTTCCCAAATCTCAGCCATTACTTTAGTGAGTACAATGTCATCATAACAGGTAGAAATTTTGACCAAAAATACAAAAACAGTACACAAATTGTAATAAATCTGAATTATGCTCTAATTCACCTATTATTCTGTGTTATCAATTTCTTACAGCACAAATTGTTGGATCTAAATCTTGTGTGAATCTCTTTGGATGTATATTTTGATGCTCGTAAAATATTTCATCCCATTTTTTTCTAACAACAGTATTTATTTGAACAGCGATTTTGAAATCTTACCCCACTGAAACACACGCAATTTACTTGACAGCCTAACACGCACCCCTGTTAACCTGCCTTCCTGTGGCTCCCAGTAGAGGGGGTTATCCACAGTTGCTAGTCAGACCAAGGAATATGAAGGAAGCATCAATGTAATTAAAGTTTGATTCCCTGCCAACATGCAACCTGCCATGAGCAGACATTGAAAGCTCTTCTGAGAAAAGAGGTGCATTGTGATAGTCCAAATGGGCTTTTCTTGTTTGCTAAAATCCCCCCGCTCTCAGGTGTTTTGGTTTGAGTAGAGATTTCTGCAGCTGGGACGTACACCCCTCACATCTTTGCACTTCTCTTCATGATTTTTGCTTCAAGGCATTTCAGAATTTGGATCCTTTGGGCAGTTTTCCTTACCAGTTGGTGTAGAACACATATGGTATCACTGCTCACCTCAGCTATGATCCATGAAGTATACCAAAAGTTATAAAGACTCCTAAAACTTCCTGGATTTGTTCACAGAGTCCCAAAGTATGGTTCCCGTGTGCATTAAAAAAGGGAAAGAAACCAGATTTTTTATTATTTTAGAATCATCATTTATTCTTTGGAGGGCTTCTCGTATAAGGTTGCTGCAGCATATATACATTGTTTCAACTGTATCATGTAGATTAACACTTTGTAGCCACTGAACTGGACTGGCACACCAAATCCCAGATGAGAGTCTCAAATTATCATACAGATTGAAGTGATTTCCAGTGTGTGATTCCTCTGATTTCCAGCACTTAGGCTGGAGGCAGGAGGTCTGGCTACCTTGAATAAGCTACTGATCAGCTAAAGGATGCAGAACTGCAGGAGGAGAAACCCTGCAGGCTCCTGGATTTAAGCCTGAATGGATATTTTGGTGGTGAGGATGATATGGGTAAGGGCAGTTATACCGGGACCACCTGTAGTCACTGACCAGATGTTCGTACATTACAGGCAATGAATAACTAATGAGGCCAGGAATTACCTCAGCCTTAATATTACAAGGAAGAAAGTTTTTGAAGTTCGAACACTATGAAAATATAAGAAATATTTCAGCTGGTTTCCTTTTGGTTTTTGCATATTGACAGTTTATTCCATGATGATAAGTTAAAAAAAAATCTGTTTTATAGCAAGAGGGCTAGTCAACACATTAGTTCTTAAAGGTTTGATGCAAAGATCTTAAGAAAATCTACTTTTGAGGTAATCTTCAACACATAGTGCCTTGAAGAACTAAAATGACATATGAGCATATGAGAGCATATACTGTAGGCCATGTTGGACATATCACAGTTCCTGAATATTGAATAGTGAGTGTATACAAACATGAAAAGGTAGATCTAGAGTACAAGATGTATGTGTAGTATCTTTTCCTTTTTTATGTCTTGCCTAGTATCCATAGGAATCATATATTGGACAATTTTGCAGCATCAACGCAGTCTTCTGTCAGTGTGTGGGTTGCATGTGGCCGAGCAATGCGGAGAAAAAAGTGGACAACGCAGGTGGAAGAGAGAACAAGAGAAAGAGAAAGGGTGGAGCTGAGGAAGAACATTTCAAAGAGGGAAATCCCTGGAGGAAAGTGCATTGGATATGTTCACAAGTAAGTGAACGAATCTCACTCTGTGTTTTAGTTAACTGTGTGTTTAAAGAAAAAAAAAAGTTTATTCATCCCTCAATCATCCTCTGTAGAAAAGCTGGTGGTCTTTGTGTTTTCTGTTGGGTTGAAGCAGCTCCAGCTACTCAGAGCTTCATGATAACCAAGACAGGTCGAGTCAGAGCTCAGAGGAAAGGCCAGCTGCAAGACAAACACTCCAGTACAGCATGAAAAAAATATGTACGATTATTCATTCCTGTTTCCTGGTTTCTGGAACTGTAATTGACTAACTCTTGAAACTGAGGACACTTGCTTGATTTGAACTATTTTGGATGTTCTTTGAAGCGTTTTTTTGTGTAATAATTGAACTGAAAGATATGTTTCTTGCATAAAATATTTCAAGAAAACTGGTGCAGTAAATGTGCTCTGTTGTGAAAGTGTGGAGACTGACCTGGGCCAAGGGGGGATTCCCAGGATGGATTATTATCCCAGTCTGGCCCTTGATGATGCCATTGGCCTTGCATGTTAATTTGAATTCTGTTTTCCCTATTCCAAACCTTAACCTCTGACCAAACCTCTACTGTCTGGACCCATCATTTTTCAAACATCTTTAAAAATTCACTCACCTCATTTCTCTCATATCTATTATAATGTTGGTTGTCTTGCAGCCCCTACTTTGTCACATTTTTGAGGATTCTTCCTGATAATTGGTCAGAACTGCTCCTATTGTCTCTTAATAAATGACCTGTTTTTGGGCTCCAATATCAAGCATGGACTATGAGCTGTGTTGTGCATCTTTCTCAAGGGTTCCACTCTTATTGTTCTTAATCCCAGGCCTTTGGTTTGTAAATAGAACGTAGCACAGCAGCAGAAATCGTGCTGGAGTTTGAGCTGGAGCTGGAGAAAAAGTAACTGTAGCGAAGGAAAGAATATACAGTATATTATACATTGCCATGACTGCAAGAGATATACAAACATAACAGATATTTGTGATCCTGTGGGATTGAATAGAGGAGTGACTCAATATATAGCACCAGCTTTTTATCTGAGGCTTTTATACAACTCCTTGCAGGACACGTTGAGTGCATCTACATTTTTAGTGATGGGTTCCCAAAGGAAATGGAACCTTTAACCCAAGAAATGTTAGCACTACACTCTATCCATTCGACTACAGGGAGGCTCCATTGTGCGAACATGTTCCATTTAATTGAATCTGATACCGAGTCTATCATCATGTACAGTAAAGTCACTTTAGCTAACCTTGACATGAAACCCGTTGCTTTGGATTTCTCCTGGAGGAATTAATGTGCTACTGGCTGTCCTTTTGTCCCTGCAGTGATAATATAATGAAGAATGAGACAGTGACAATATTTTGACATTCATCTGTGTGTCTGTAATCAGCGCTGAATCAATATCTCATCTGTTATCATTTCATTCAATGCCCCCTCCATAGAGGGTGGTCTCCACTGCAACATCAGTCTTTTATCACAGCATTGTGCTCCATAGATCTCTATCCACTGAGTCCTGAGCCCACGGAGATGCCCTTGGTGACATATAAAGGCAAAATCATGGCTATGAATCACTTAAGTATGAACTGGAATGGGGCGAGCTGGACCAGCCAGGTTGAATTCTAAGCCTTTGAATCACCGTGACCACACTGTCCCTCTCTTTTCCTTTTTCTTCTTTACTCTGATGGCTGCACAGCTCTGCTGTAGCTCAGCTCCCCGAAGACAATGGAGAGGCCAAGGCGGAGGCTGCAATTAAACGGCCATGCTTGGTTTATTTATTTTGTGCAGAGATTACAGCAGGCATCCTTCAGATTTTTCTGTCCTCTGTGCCAACTCCCCCTGACAGTAATTTAGATGATGCATGTAAAATATCCCCCTCAACCCCTTTCCCCATCCATCCCTAAAATTGAACCGGTCGTGCGGGGGCAACATGTCTACTTATTTCACATAGTCTGTACAAGCGGCAGAAGGGTGTTTTTCAAGACACAGGAGCTATTGGACATGATTTACATATCTTCTTGCCAAGAAACCAGTGACAAAAGCCCCTACTGCATTCAGAACACTTTGTAGATTAAGCACTCTCCATTTTGGTGCCATCTTCATTCTTGCTTGTCGTTTATTGTTGAATGGAAGGAGGACTCTCATGCCCTCAGTGTAGTATTGCTTTTGGCTGGCTTCACGGTATTCTAGGCTGTTCCACTGTGGAATTATTTACTCACAGTTAATTCCTACTTCTGTGAAAATGTGTCCATGCCAGCATATTTTTTTCTGTATATTCTTCCTGAATATTCCCAGGGCATGAGCAAAGCAGAGTGCTGAAACAAATAATATATGTGATATAAAGACATTTTCCATCTTCCCTTATTTTAATCCTTATAAGCGTGATCAACACATCATACCAAATATAATTACTAAAGGACTGGTGGGGGTTGGAACATGCCTACGTCAGCCAATTCATGGAGTTCCTCTTGGCTACATTCTCTTTCTTTAAACTATGTCTTCACTCTGTTACATGTGCACATAATTAATCCTTCTTTCTCAATGCTGGGACCTTTTGCCCGGGGTAACTGGATGTTTTTTTAATCTTCACAAACCCAGGCATTTTGCTCTTGACACCCATGACAGCCTTTTCTTTTGCATATTCTTCTCAAACAGGAAACTGACAACTGTCTCCTTGGCACTATTTTAGGGTCTATTGCTAATGCTGCTAATCCCCCTCTTAGATGGAATATGAGAATATTTGTCATTTCTCTGAGCTGAAAAGCTGATCTGGGATCAGCATGGCCTTTCAAGTTATGAATGAAATACTCAGGGGACTTAGTGAGTCAGCACTTTAAGTTTGAGACAGTTAATGCCAAATTTAGTGGCAGAGCTTGGTAGACTAGTGACTGTGATGACCACAGCTGTCATTTATCGGCTTAACATTTGCATTTGACAGCCAGAGATCTCATTTATGAGATTCCCAATTATCAGCTTAACATATCACCTGCTGAGCCTGTGTCTCTCTGATATGAATATGCTTTGCAAGGTGTTTACTTAGGAAGCTAAATTAAATGCCCCATTGCCTCTCTTTTATGTTAATGGTGAGAGTGATCATAATAATAGCTTTAATGTTTGAAATGACAGTTGCCATTGGGACTACCACAAGTGGCTAGCTAATTAGACAAGCTTCTTTTTAGTACCTCATTTTACACCTTTGACAAAGTTAGATAGGAGTATATCAAGTGGAAATGAAATAGAAAATTGCTCATTAAAAGTGAGCCCAGCCAAAGGGAACATAACTAGAACATAACCAATTCACTTGAGAGGACTTAATCATGCCGCCTTACCAACATGCATGTCCATGTGAGGGCTTTTTATTAGCCCTGCTGTAACTATGAGGCTAAAGCGGTTGAATAAAACTACAAAAACTGCAAAAAATTTGGCAGAAAAAAATGTTTCAGCAAACAGCTCTTACCTGAAGGGAAACAGATCACATTTAATTACTCTGTGCATCCATGTGGTGTAAGAGCCGCCTGCTTTTCAAACAACAAGCACAGCCTCCTCAGCCTCCCCACAATGAAAGCTGCTGATGCTGTAGCTTTGCTACCATCTTACAGTCTCTGCCTTCAATCTCTCTTGATCAAGATCTTCAGAAAAAAGTTGCAAAATTATGCATTTTTTTCAAAGCCTACAGGAGGAGAGGATAGACCTGGATTTGCCAAGTAAATATGACACTAAATGACCAAGAAAGAAAGAAGCCAGAAAGCAGAAAGGAACTCTTGCAGTGAGGATACTCTTGGATAGTAGCCTGACTTTCTACAGTAAGTTGACTGCATCAAGCAAATTGGAGAAATGCTAGTTTTCCCAATTTGATTGTTATATTTACAATATTAGTTGTAATTACCTTTCTGATATACCAAAACTTCTTTTTAAAAATATTTTTTTATTTTGTCTGGGCACTCCAAGTTTTATATAGTCATCTTACATCAGTGGAAGGGAGGTCTTCCTTTCAAGGTGCCAGATACCTAATGGTAAGACAAGCCTTCTAGATTTCCCCTCAACAGAACGGATAACTGAAAAGCAGCATTTAAGACGTTCGACCTTCAGAAGACTTTGGTTCATTTACCATGGTCAAGAACCTTCTATGAGCCTTTCAAAGTCAATTGAGTTTCCAACAAAGAGTTGGGTGAGTATCGCTCCCAGCTCAATCTTCGAGGCTATTTTTATCCATCCGACTGACAGATCAAGTAGCACTGATCAGCACACCTGCTTCTCTGTGCTGAGGGGGAGAGGGAGCAAAAACTGGAGCTCATACATCAATGTGTCACCAGCCAGGACTGTCCAACGGGCCCTTGGGAGCAAGCTCCCACTGCTGGGTCATGACCGGTGACCGATCAAAAATCCCACATCCAGAGTGGCCTGCCCTCAATGCCACTTAGAAAATAAACTTATGATTTTGAAGGTGGCAAAAATGTACTCTCCTGGAATTGGCTGTCCTTCTTTTGTTTAACAGGCATATAGAAAAGAAAAGAAAAAAGTTAAGACAACCCAAGATGCAGATGAAGTTTTGATGTATTAAAGGTCCTCGAATGTATTTCCACAACCTTGCCCCACAAAGCTGAGCTGAGTATTTTCCATCAACCCTGTTCCCGAGCTGCCAGGAGATTTCCAACCCCCACTCATCATCCTTCAGTGTGCTTGTATTAGGGAGTACTTAAGAGTTGCCCGACATTCAGTATTTACATTGGATGTGTCTTCCTTGAAAGAGCAAGTGCAGTGGCCTGTCAAAGTATGGTGAACATTTCAAGTGTGCCGTGATGGCCATTGAAACATAAAGCTTTTAGGCACTGGCTTTTGGCCCCAGTGGCTGTTTCTGAAGAGTGATATGACAGTGGTAGTGCACAGGTTTGACAGATGGAAGACTTCTGGCTCCATCCCCTGCTGAGCAGGTGAAGCCTTCTAATTGGGGCTGCAGCAGAGACACAGCGTTCGTAGACCTCCAGAGGCCTTAACACATAACACTGCGGCTGACTGCTGATGATCCAAATGTTACAACGGACCAGGGCTAGATGGAGCAACAGGGGCTTTCAAAAGGTTGCATGTAGTCTTGGATGTGTGTTTCAGTGCCTGAGGCTCAGAACCTCCGTGAGATCATATGACATCTTTTTAAATTGGGAGTAATTTGTCCGTCTTAAGGCTATTGTTACAATGCTAATTCTGCTAATATATTTCTCTCTTCTTCTCTTTCTGTTTATTGCTGGGCACTGTGTTGACATCCACCAATTTGTCATTCAGGTGAGTTATCCTTCCTAGATATTGCTATTAATGTTAATTTCACCACAGAGGAAGTTTAGAATATTTATTTTTCCAAGATTTTTAAGATACAAGCCTCTCCAATTGAGTCAGTCTTGTGGCATTATATAATTGTGCTGTCTGAGATATAGAAATAAACTTCTCATTCACCTTGACACTTAAGAGCTCCACACAAGATAATCATCTGAATGAAACTGTTGGAATTAACCATAATAGGAATAGTCGATTTGCCTTGTCTTTATTCCGTCACTCAGACACGTATAACATGATGTTGCTTTGATATCCAAGGGCTTGCTGTGGGCAATATTCCACAGTGGAAACCTTTGACTTGTAGAACACAACAGCTAAATACAAATCCCTCCACAACCATCTCCTGTGCATCAGCCCAGCACTTCAACCCCCACTTCCCTCTATTCTCTTGTTGACAAGTCGTTATATGATCGGATAGTGTACATCAGAGGCAATGTATAGATCACTCCATTATAGCAGTCACTGTCTCTTTCCTGTGTGTATTCCCTTGTGGTCAGGTGAGGTCAAATTATCTGCTCACCTCTCAGCTGACCTGTTATATTTCCCCCAATAAAGCTCAGTGAGGACAGTGATAAAAAGTCCCCATGGTCACCCTCTCCTCCAGTTGTTTTTGTTGTTAGCCATGATGTATCGGCCTAATAATCAGTGCAACAAAGCCAACCAAGAATATACTGTTAGACAATTGGCAGTGCCTGGGGGGAATCTTCTTTATAGTGGTGAGTACATTACATATTATTGAGAGAGTGGACAACATACACAGTCTATCTATTGAGATGGACCTGGAAATCACAGTTTAAGAAAGCTGCACATTTTTTTCAGTTGAAAGGAAAAAAGGCTGGTGTTTATAAGGTTGCTGTGTGTTTGTATGCATGTGTTTTTATGAGTGTGTGTGTGATTGGCTGAGAATATATTACAAATAGCTAAACTGTCACTACTAACACTGGCACAGATTTCCGATTACTCTGAGAGAACAGAGCAGCACATTGGCTTTTTACTGCATTGAGGATTTGGCTCATAGAGATGGTTTGATGAATGTCTTGACACATCTGTGACTATTATTTTAGAACACTCCAGAAAAATCAATAGTGTTTGCTTCGGCTGCCCGAGGCAATGATATCCATGAATGCTTTATTTACCTCTTTATGCGTGAAGATTTGAAGCACTATTCAGTGTTGACTAATGAATGAACTGCCCCGGCAAACACTCAAGGTATGGTGCACAAGAGGACCTAATCACCTCCAAATGTCACTCTGGCTGTCTCCCATTCATATTTCATTCACCCTCCACCTCATCAATAATAGGTAAGGAGAGAGCTCGGTGGAGACGCACCAAGGAGAATGTGTGTCCCCATGCCCCTGTGTGAGCCCACAGAGGCCTGGAGGCGAGGATGGTCACTTGCCTTCTCCTCCTGTTTCTCCAAGTTAATGAGGCAGATGTCAGTTAGGCCAAAGGAGCTTCTCCTCAGTGCATTGAGTTTAGAACCAAATCAGGGCCCACCTCTATAATTGGCACCTGATGTGTCGGATGAGCTCTGTTCGCTGACATTCATTACACTTAATAATGCACTCTAGGCTCCGTGTGCCCGCCTCTAGCCAGCTGTCTGCTCACAGGCTCAGTGCCATTAGGTTTCAAAGCTGGAGTGTCAAGCTTGGCTCTTGACACAAGTCCTCCTTGGTGGAGGAGCCTAGCAGTGTGTGCAAGCTATTTGTCCACCAGGCTATCCAGCCCCCTTCGCTGTCCATCACTCCACTGAGCTGGTGTGAGCCATGTTTAGCTGAAGAGTGATTTCCTCCAGTCTCATGTAGATACATGTAGGGGAAAGGCAGCACTTTCAGAGGAATGTATGATTATGGCTGGCTGTCATCTGGGTGGCATCAAGACAGCCTTATCTGGCTGAACCTTCTAGTCCTCAGGTGTGCTGCTAGTGAGCCATGCTGGCTCCCGCTGCCAATCAGAGCCCAGTGGGCCGATGTCCCTGCCAGGACGCCGTTGCGTATGCCGGATCCTGGACACTGCTGGCAATGGCAGACCAGGCTGTCCTCTCCAATCAGGCTTGAGTTCCCCAGTATTGCTGCGTGTGCAGGAAGCGTGTCAGGGGAGAGCAAAGCTCCTTCAGCTCAAGGATCACAGGCGCTGTTCTCCTGGAAAAAAACACAAGCGTGTCTGATTCTGCCGCTTCCACACTTTCCTGGCAGGGCATGCATAGAGGATTGTGTGCTAAAAGTGTTACTTGTTACAATTTTTTTTTTCACTGGCTGTATCCATTAAGCACGTTTGTATTCCCCTGTCTTTAACGGTATAGTTAACACAGATGTGAAAAAAAAGTAATAATTTTCTTGTTTAATATCATTTATGAGAAATACATTAGCACTAAATTTTATGCATTTCTTCTTGAATATTAGGTCTATCAAGACAGAAATGTTTGTCCTCCTGCTGGACATGTGTTGGCTTGGCAACAATGCATTTAGATTGTCAGCTTCTCTTTTTTCATTTTGTTCTACACAGATGAAAACTAGACAGTTTGCTAATAATAATTATTTTTCCTCCTCTGCCTAACAGCAGGAGAGCTGCCCACATCCTTGCCTCTATTGCCAGATTGCGTGCGCTTAAAAAAATGCTGATATTTTGGCCCCACTTTCAGGATTGGTAACACTTGTTGGAAAGCTTTTACTGCGTGAGTTGTCAGCCCCTATCTGCTCTGCTCTGTATGTGTTGGGAGGGGCTAAGACACACATACATCGTGAAACAGAAAGTAGAGGAGAAGAGAGAAACGCGGCTGTAAATGAAAGGAAAATGCAATAGAGACTCTCACTCTGAGCTGAATGAAACAAGTGCGCATGAATTAAGGGCACTCCCCCCCACAGCCAGGGAAACACTGCCGATGACTAAAGCGTAAACAGACAGAGCTTCACTCCTGACAAAGAATGTAAAGACAAGATTTAATCAGTATGCTGACCAGCCATACAGGATCATTAAAGAGACTCTGTAATGCCTGTTTTATACATTTTTTTGCAGAATTATATGCACAACAATGTGACACATTTTCCAAAGCCATCAATCCCCTTCTCTATCAGTGCACACAGATTCCCAAATTGAAGCTCTTAATACATGTCAAACACAATGCCTTAGCAATATGCATTAATCAGCCTTAGAACACACTGACACTATGAGCTGTCTGACCATAAAACTGTTGTTTATTCCTGCACTTTCAATGTAAAACCATCCACAGATTTCATAAAATCTTGAGCTCTGACCACATCGCTGGAGCTAATAGCTACTTCAGATCATGAAAAGAAAATTTAGTGCTAGTGTATTTCTCACAAATGATAATAAGAAAATTCACTGCAGTGTTAAGCAAAAAACAAGTTTTCATGTTGATCTCCTCGTAAGCTCTTAGTCACTCTGGTTGTTTTCTACAACACCCCTGCATACGCTTCTCAGAGATGAAGTCACTCAGAAACCTGTCTATATAAACAGACAGGGAGAGCAAGGATGCTAGTCATTTTCATATAGTGAGCCATGCGAAACATTGGGGAGTAGTGTGAAATCTTTTAGAAGTAGCACCAAGAGATCCTGAGCTAACTGTTTACTTTATGAGTCTGAAAAGTAGAACGCTGAACAATGGTGGAACTGAAACCGAAGCTGAAATAAATGACCACTATGCCAATCAGTATTTCCAGGTTGTATTGTGCCATTTTAGTAATAGTAGAAAGTTCATATTTTGCAAGAAAATGTACTGCACTACAGGTGTTCCTTATAAAACAGAAAACTTGTGGAAGATCATTTGTCAAAGGCTACAAAAACGTGATAACCCTAGTCTCCCCTCCTCATTGTGGTAAACTCAAAAATGTCCTGTATGAACTATGCAAGCTATGTGCTGAGTTCAAAACATGGCTGAAAGCTCCAGATTCAGTGAGAGATGGGAGACAGCCTGCCTCTTTGTATATGGATGTCTGAATGCAGCTTGAGGCAGTTCTGCAGCTGCATGGGCTGAGGCTCAAGACTGTGTCTGCAGAATCCGACGAGACACTGATCCATTGTCAGCCTAATATCACTGTATGAGCAGCATTTTGGAGAAGGGAGGGATTTATAAAACAGGCATTTGACTCAATGTGTGTTTTACCAGGCCAGACTCCATGCATAGTTAAGTGAAAAGCTATCAGTGGCTAACAGTCACAACCATCACAGGCAGGCCTGCTAAGCCACTGGCTAAAGATAGGCAACTGACTTAACCCCTGTTCACACATACAGATTTATAGTGCAGGCTCTCTCTCACCATTGAGCCTGCAACTTGTGCCTATGTAAGCACAAAATTAAGTCGTTGCTTATTTTGTCCTAGTACCATACTTCAGGTACACAACGTAGTAGTTGGTTACCCATTACTCAAGTGTTTCCATGCATTGTTTTCATGCATTGTTTTCGGTAACTCGTTAAACTTATATTGAATGGGGGAGCCTGAATGAATTCAAGTCTATAATCATTTTCATTTTTCTGATTGTGTAACAATTGTAGACAATAAAAAAATAGCATTTTTATTTGATCATCAGCAGGTATTAAACTTTATTGCAGACACAAAATCTGTCAAAGAAGGATTTTATAGGTTAAGTCATAACCAATTAATTTTCATTTGGGCTTTTCAGAGGTAAAATGCCTGACACTGCAGTGATGCATTATGTATTTATTCATTAGCGAGGGAGAGTTAAATGACAGTTGAGTGTCTTGTGGCAGTAGGATCATTGAGAGAAAGAAATCAAATGCATTTTTGTCTCTGATATTGAACTGCACAGTAAAGGCTGTCAGCAAATTCTGGGCAAAATGGAGCAGCTGAGATAAAGGAGAGATGAGAGGCGGAGATAATGACTGGTGTTGTTTTATTCATCCGTTGGAATGAATGCTGACCAGTGTTTGTTTGTGTTGAACTCATTGTGTTTGCAGTCAGAACTGTGAATCTGTGAGTGTGTAATTAATTCCCTTCTGACTGCTAGCCAGAATTGGCTTCTGACATACAGGGAGGAAAATCAAGTCTGGTTTACACTGTCAACACAATGTGGAGGACAACAGTTGTTTATGTTTAGATTACCTGACTCTTTTGGAAAGAGACAAGTTGAAGTCCACTTTTCAAACCCTACAGAAATAATGTGCATCATTTACGCAACAGAAAATAAGTTTTGCTTCTGTCATTGACTGATAAGGCTATCAATGAATAAGTAGAAAATCTAAATTCGATTACATAATCAAATTGTTAATTAATATTTCATTGTGGAACACCACTACGGCTGTTCTTTTAGGCCTGTTCTTTTAGGCCTCTATCTCTTTTAATAGACATATTTATGTTGAAATAAATGTACCTATACAAGTAGCTATGTCTATTATTGTATTGGTTTGATGTCTTATGGAGATAATGCACAAAAATGTTTTTTCAAATGACTCAAACCAATGTTTTTTAGAAGAAATAATTATGATAAACACTATTTTTTGGCTAATTTTGACAGCACTACTGTCTGATCTAAAATAGTGATCACAATTACAGTAGTCCAGTATCCAGTTCATTTTTTATATCAATAATGGGCTTTTCTCTCTGTCAAAATACATTCAGCTACACATTTAGAATCATTAAATGGCACTGTGACATGTTTTTTAGACTAGAGTTTAAAAGGACAAACTGTAAAACAATTCTGCCAGGTTGCATAAAGAAAATCCTTCAATTTTAATATCTCAGTGCTGTCCTTCACCCAGATTAAACCTTATGTTCCAAACTGATATTTGCAGTTCTAAATACTGTAGTTAAATATCATATCCCAGGATTTTGAGTCAGTACTTGTGTCCTTGCAGAGAGAGAATGTCCCAAATTGTGTTGGAGAGAACTTCTCATGAAAGAGAAGACAGAGAGAAACATCCTCACAGTTTCATTTTCACTGTGGGTTTGTTTTGGAACTCAATAAAATATGATCCACACCTGTTCATTTCTTCAGCTGTTTTAATCTACTCTCTGCTTTACAACATAACACTTTTTGGATATGTTGAGTTTTTGCCACAAGGGCTCTCCATTTATTCTGGTTGAAAAAGTCACTAAGAAATCCTTGACTACCAAGTGGACTTATGGAATCTGTTTTTACTTACACCGGCAGCATGGCTCTAGGGATGGCAATGTCGGTCGGGTGGCTAGACAGTCAGCTAACCACTTTGGTCCAAACTGAAAAACATACAAAACAAATAGGGTTTATGGTGGGTTTGCCCCCCCAATTAACACTTTAGAACATCCAAATTTTGGGGGGATGGAGTCTCAAAATTAATATAAATGTTTTTCTATTTATCTATAATGAAAATACGTATTTACAAAAACTTCAAGTACCAAAAATTGAGGAGCAGCACAGAAAATTAGACAGCAAACGGCAGGACACAGGCAGCTGATGTAGCCTGTATCGGTGCCACAGCTGTTGGCATGGTTACCAGTATCCACACCAGTTATAACTCTGTAAACTATATAGGTTTAATACAGATGAAATTGTTCATTCTGAACTCTGCAGGTCGGCTCCTCCTCTCCTCATTTGAAAAACCTTCTTCATGTCCCTATGTGAGGAAAAAAAAAAACCTTAAATCTTGAAATAGGTATAAATAGCTGAATAGCTACCTTTTGACTATCCTTACCCAGGTGAAATAAACATTGTGTTTAAATAATCAGTGACAATATCCACACTGTACCAGCTGTGCAAATAAAGCAAAGTTACAGAGTGTATGTATCGGCCATTAAGTTGGTATTAGCAGGAGGAAACACAAGTGAAAACAATGTATTTTTTTCGTAATTTATCTAGTTATATTTTGACCTTTAATTGGTTCCTTGCCATGCCACTCTACAGTTTTTGCCTGTATTGCCCAGCAGCCTTTGCAGGTCTGTGTCAGAATTGCAAAATTGACCATTAAATTTTATTGTTTTGTTTTTGTTTTTGTTTTTCTAAATAATAGCCACAGCATGGGACCCCCAAATGGGAGGGATTCATACCATCAGTTTTCAATGTAATTTTCAATTCCAGCATTAAAAACTTGAGTAGAAAAATCCTGAAATATCCCAACAAAAATATTTTTTACGTTTGATTTGGATAGAAAAGTTACTCTATCAACATAAGCAGAAATTAATCAACATGCAATGGAAACCAACTTAGCAACTTAATCATGATGTATATGAATCATCTGACTTAAACATCCACTGAAGCTTCTGCTGAATCCACTGAACAGATTGAAAATAGAAACAGGTCTCTTTGCAGCAATGATGAGACTAGTTACGTTCTTAAATAAATGTTAAAGAAAGCCATATTTCATCAACTGTTGCGTATCTTGTTAAACAATCTCCTACCATTTGCATAACAGCGGTGGGTGGATATGTGCATTAATTAGCATTTTTGTTTGATGAATTTCTTGAAAATTTGATTGTAAATTATGCTTCATTGGGATGGAAACTTACTTAATGTCAGAGTATTTTGCACACACTGATTACATGTAATATTTTATTTGAGGCCTTTACTTTTTTCTAGCACCAACATGGGGACAAAGTTTCATTTTTCAGCATGAATTGAAAATACCATTAAAGCTAATGACACTTGCATCAGCCTGAGAATTGCTTTGTGTTTAGAAGTAGATTCCTGGTTTTCAAATATTAGCATGGTGACAAGTGTGCTAATCATCATGCTAAATTAAGATGGTGAACATGGTTATAATTTATACCTGCTAACCATCAGTATGTTAACATGAGCATGCAAATGTTAGCATTTGGCTCAAACTACCACTGTTACTCCCTGAAAACATGGCTTAGTTTTGTCCATTCTACTTGTCTCCTTTTGTTGCTCAAGACTACAAATTGAGATGGATCTTTCCTAGAAACATTCCATGAAGGAAAATAACCATATTCCCTTACATGACAAAGTATGCGTTTGTCATTACCTTGACAAATGATCTTTATAAAGGTTGTCTGATCTGGCAACTTGAGGAAACAAGTTTGGTTAAGGCAACTAAAACTTCTTGGTTATACCTGCAATAATATTTTTTGGCTTCTTGATGGCAGTGGAAACAAGTTTGTGAACACAACATTGACATATCATCAGAGTAAGGAGAATAAAGAATATAGTAAAGAGTAAAGAATATAGCAAAGTTGGAAACAGTACAGATAAACAATGAGCTTAAACTCACTTAAAAGCTCCGTAAAGCTGAGCGGAGTTGCAGATTCAGCTGATAACTCAGTAGTTTCATTAATAGGCAAAACCCTTTTCATATTTCCACATTGTTTTTTACATTGTTATTCAATACACTGATATTATAAACATATTACAGCTTCTTCGGGGTCAGGAGAAAGATTGTGGTTATGGTCAAAAGAAACCAACATTAACAGTTGGTAAGAAAAAGCTTGCAACAATAGTCTGTGTGCACCATGACCTCCTCCCTGAGAGGTTGCGTTACAATACAACAAGGTCATCCTCCCTCTGCCTCTGTTGCTGAAAAACAAAATAGACATGACCAGAAGGGGTCCATTTTCCAGAAAATATAAACATAGGTAATTTATGTTTTTCAACAAATCATCTGTCCTTGAAAAGATGAATCAGGAAGTCTGAATGAGCGAGAATCACTTCTATGGACTGAGCAGACAATAAATAGCAGACAGAATAAAAATTGAGTAGGTAAATCTCAAAAAAGGCTGGTAGACCCACTGCAATGTTATGGTTAATGCTTATGATATTTGGGTAATTTACTGTATGAAAGCTCTGGCACAAAACTGATATATAATTATATATAATAGATATAATTTGTATATATCATTTGTAATGTAAGGACCATTAAGATTTCCCCTTGAAAGGATATTGATATATTTTGATAGATCATTGTTCATTTCCTGTTCTTTGTGACATCATTAGATGCTCTGCATATTTTGTAGTCTGGCTTCATAAGACAAGATAGCGTAGATGATGCCCTCTGTGTCCTTTTGCCCTCTGTTAAACTTGGCAATGAGCAGCATTTTCAAGTCTGCCGAATGTGGGTCACAGAGTGTTCTGCTTGTGGTCTCTGTGGTCTTGCTCTGCATAAATAACAGCACATCAGTAGCTACTTCAAACAAGCTCCACAGGCCTGACACAAGACTCACTGAGCCAAGCGTTGGTGTTGACTTACTTGTTTTTTCGGCTCAGTCCACCAAAGGCTTGTTTTTGGACACTTGCAGAATTGCAGAATTGCTAAGTGGATATGGACCTAAAACCCAGACTGCATAAGATGTAGAAGGCCTGAAATAAATCTGAACTTGTTATTATACACACACACACACACATGCACACATGCACAAACACACACACACACACACACACACACACACACACACACACACACACACACACACACCTGTCTTCTCATCATATTCTTCCTGTCTCTGGAACCTTTCAGCAGCTTCTCCATGGAATATAATGAGGCCTCCAGTGGAGAGGTAATGTTGAATAAGTGGGATCCTCTCCAGGCGCTTGTTAAGTGTCAGTGATGAAGAGTAAAACCTTTGGGAAAGTTATCCACAATAACATGAGGGGAGCATATTTTTATTGAGGCCTTTTAAAGCCTTGTCTTGAGAACATCTTTGTCCGTCATGGTAGACGGATCCTATTTGCCTCTTAAACTGCCTTTAAAAGAACATTTCTGACACGGAGCTGCCGCTCTTCATGACATTAAGTAGTAAGCTGACCTGGCATGAAGGTCAACAATTACAAGTTCAGGATGAAAATTTTGAAGAGGAAGCTCAATTCAGTTTCTTTTTGGACAGTAGAAGCTTTGAACAAAACAAAGAAGTACTACCAGCAAAGGATTTAAATACATGACTGTACTTTAACAATAAGGAGATTTTTTTAAAGAACATTTTCCATACCAGCAGTGATTGTGGCATAGTTGATGCTATACATGGTTCTCAGATTATATACTTCCTGTGCATGTTAAATAAAGACGTTAGCACAATTTTTTTTTTTTCATTTTCACTTTTTTATTTTTTGTTCTTTTAAAATAAGGCTTTGCTTCTCTGTCTCTGTTGGATAGAACACAGTGATATTCAACCTATATTATCCTTGTTACAGAAAGGCACATTTTTTTGTTTTTAGAAAACTACACATAATGTGTTACTCTAGAAAAAGCATTGCAAACAGATGATCCAGATATTCCATCACTGTCTCATATCTGCACAGGTCTTTCATATTTAGCATATAGTCCAGATATACAGATATAGTCTGGCTCCATTTGATGTTTATTTGATGATATTTCATATCTAAAAACAAACAACACAATGATACAGAGGAATACTTGTGGTTGAGGTGAGCATAGCAACCATGTAGGTCACTTAAACTTAATTCCTCTATTAATGTATGACCTTTTACTTTGACATTAGAGCTTACCTGCAGCAACTACGATTTTTCTGACACAATGTTGCATGGTATTCACAAAGTGGCAAAATGGAGATGCCACACCAGCAGACAGCCTCGTAAGGAACCAAGGTGGGTCACCCTCAACAAGACAGTCTAATGGTATTGAAACGGCAAGAGGAAACTTGGATTACAGTATAATTTCGCATACTAATAACTAATAACTGGAATATTAGTATGCATTAGAAGAGAATTAGTGTAGATAATACACTAAGCACTTGTCTTTGATGTATTTTATATCTGCATTGACATTTTTGGAAGTAATTTTATCTTTTGCAGTCTCAATTGTGGGGTCAGTATCAGAGAAAAAAGCAAACTGCAAATGAAGCTGCACCTCTCCCCTCTTTGACATTTGTGGCATAACAAAAGCCTGCCTGTCATCTCTTCTTTGAGATGCACTCCCAGACACTCTTCACCAGATTTCACTCTGTCTCTCTGTCTGTCATTCAATTCTGTGCTGACTCGGCACTACTCCTCAGAGAGTGGAGACATCAACAGATCCATGGGAGAGATCAGGGCATTCAGGGACCACTCCTCTCTCTCTCTCTCTCTCTCTCTCTCTCTCTCTCTCTCTCTCTCTGATGGCTTTTCTTTCTTACTTCCTGTGTGATGCAGGAGCAGTGTTTAAGCAGGCAGGCTGCAGCCCAGCTGCCTTTGAAAGTGAATGCTTGATTGCAGCAGCAGGCTGGTTGGCAGGGCTGAACTCAGCTGCTGTGACCGGGCTCAGAGAACAGGCAAGGTCAGATCCACAAGTATTCGCTCGCACATGACAACACACACACGCACACACACATTTTCCATTTTTAATTAGCATTAATCACTGGCCCCTTTGTAAATGCTGCTGGCTGCCAATTATCAATGATTACGCACTATTAGCTGCTGGGAAGGTGAGGAAGGTCAAGGCTGGCCCTTTTCACTGGACGTTATTCAGTAGAAATCTGCATGGTAATAGCATTGAAAAGAACTTCCCCCACATATTTATGATAATGACCATTTAGCAAGCAGTGTACCACCAGCAATGACCACACTGAATTATACTATTTTGGCTCCACAGTAGCAACATGATCAACATGGATAGACTTCTGTAATTGTTTGCCTGATATCTGAGGAAGCACTGTGTTAGACCAATGAAGATCAATGTAGTCATCTTCATATGAGTTTTTAAATACAATTTATAGTTATTATTTTTTTTGTTAATATTATGGTTATTGCCTCACAACTGATGAGGTCTGTATTGAAAAATATTGGTACCTACTGATATGGTGTGGAAGATACCAGCAGAAAAAAATATACTATAACTTTTGAATCCCAGTCAAAGAATATTTACACACAAAATATATATATAATTTTATTAATAAAATTTACATTTTAATGATAGATTAAGAAATTTAACAGTCATTTTATTTGATAATTAATAATTTATTTTCTAAATATTTCTATTTTGCAATGTAAATATCTTATTGCATTTTCATTGTAAATTAATTTCCAGTTACTTTTTGATACAGCAGAAGGAGAAGAAAATTTGCCACATAAATATTCACATACAGCACATATATAGCAATAATCTTGACTTAGGAAGAGGAAATATCCCGCAGAGTTCATGATAAATGGGTGTTCTTTATTCAGTATTTCAATGATGATTAATGAATGAATTTTAGAATGGATATTACAAAATTAATTTAGCATTTTACTGTTTAGTATTCCATTCACTAATGTATCAGTTTAAAAAATGTAATATTCCAGTCATATTTTTCCTCATTTGTAATTTAAAGTTTTAATTTTATGATAATATTAACACTGGTTCAAATCGGCAGCTTCAGAAAGAAGTTACTTCTTTCATTTTGAGGGACTGAGTTTAAAACTTGAAATTTGCTGTTAATGTTTCAGATAGCTGCATTATCTTCTGTTGTAAACTGAGAGAAGAGTAGAGATGTGTCATAAACTTTTCTACTAATACTAAACTACTGTATCACATATGTACTAAACTATTTAGAAAACCTGAAGGTTTATTTGAATTATTTTTTTCATGTTTAAGCCACTTGGGAGCACTGAAAACAAGCTGAAAATGCAACACTAGGCATATTATCTAAAATATTACAGCTAATATGTTAGCAAACTATTTCCTGTTTAGATATCCAGCAGAAAAAAACATAATTTGGAGTTGTTTTACTGTTGAATGTAGGTCTAATATTCAGTTCGTTTTTAGCTCTAGTTTCATCTCCACTAATCTCTTTGGGAAATATCAAACTAAAACCCTAAAACAATTTGTGGAACTGAGGGAACCATCAGAATCAGCTAATAATTCTCTGTTGGTTCGTTACTATGAGTGACTGCTTTGGCATGACACATAGTCATTTAATCCATTGTTTATAAAAAATATCTAGTGCAGTTTTGAAACATGACAATGTTTACAATTTTTAGATTACAAATTTCAAATGTACTGATATTTCCAGAACAGCTGCCATGTTGTTGTTTTTTTTTTTTTTAATTTTCACTTTGACAGTCAAAAGGAAAAATCAGTGGCACCTTGGACAGATGAAGCTTCATCCAAAGAGATGTAGCGGCTGATTTCTTAGCAATGAGAACTGTCAATCATCCATTCCCTTTCTGTATAGCCAAGTTGAAATAATGTCTCTCCAGAGCAAAATGCCTATTCAGCCTTGCCAGACTGCAATAAGCAAAGTGAAAATTGTGGGCTGGTGTTGCCAGACAACATTAATTTTGCCATTTTCCTCAATTTTTTTTTTTTTTTTCACTTTTACTCACCTTGTCTACTTCGTCTTCTGCAAGTGGTTCCCAATGTGAAGATAGTAATAGGGGTAGTAAGGAAGAGGAATAGTCTCCTGCCTAGCTCACATCTATCTATGATTGATTTCTCCCTATAAAATTGATGACATTTGCTGTGGATGTGTCAGATAGCTTTGCTGGAAATGTCTTGACATCTCCTTTATAATTGGCTGGTTATCCACAAAAATTACAAAAAAAAAATAATAAATAAATAAATTAAAAAAAAAAAATCAATTAAATAAGCAAACAATAATCTGGAGCTAGAAACATAGCATACATTACAAATAGCTGTTTGATTTGATTTAAAAGTGTTTAGGGTGATTTTTTCTTCAAATATTTCCTTTTCATATTGGCAGTAATTGGATCTTTGACAGGCTTTTTTGAATGACCTAAAAATGTGGTGACAATCCAAATTGTAATACCAAATTTTTAGTAATGAGCTTAAAAAACATTTGCTTATCTTCTGAACTGCTGAATAGAGTGGTGCCCCCAGTTAAGAATGCAGCACAGAGCTGTGCAGTGAAAAAAAAGATAAATAAATAATGGAAGCAGAAGGCAAAGGGGGGATTTGAAACTCATTTGCATTGCACAATTGATTTCTCGCAACTACCCTGTCCGCAATGTCAGTCATCCCTTCTTTTGAGTTTTAATTAAATCCCCGACTGAGTTCTGTTCGAATTTCTGATTTGAAGCTGCAGTCAATAGCTCCAAAGTGTCCAAAGATTGGGCCCCGTTCACTAAATCAATTCCAACAATGCTTCCAGGCCTGTGCTTCTGCAGAGGGATATGGCTACACAATGGGCGTCAGAGGAGATAATATCTACCCACATGTAACCATCCCGTCCCTGCTGGGGGGAACACTTTACCACAGGCCTATCAGTTCTCCTTCCTCCTCCTGCCTCCACATGATACAATCTCATTTTACAAAATTATAATGTGATGCTGCTCATAATGGATGGTAATGAAGATTGAATTATCCACATTTTAATGGATATGGAAGCACATAGCCTGTATTACATTATAATTTCTCCTACATATTAAATGATATCATTTAGATGTATGTGGATGTACTACATGCTGTATTATATATTCACACTTATTGCATAATATGCATGTACATACATATTAAATACTACATATACAGTACAGTGCACGTCTATAAATATTCTTTGTACATATACAGGCCAATGAGATCTGATTAATCTGCTTGCAAAGCCTTCTGCCAACTGGATCTTAATCATATTCTACAGGAAAGGTGATGAAGCTTGGAAAATATGAGTTTTCACAGACAAAGCGGTGTGGTAACCTATATGAATAGGACCTATTGAGGACCCAGGTGCCTGCTTCCGCTCATTAGGCCTCACCTCTGGCAGGTTCTGTGTTGCATTTTTAATGAAATGGAGAGTAGAGCAACAGCTTTCATTTCACATCTTGCATTCCTCCACACAGTGGAGTCATTTGTCAGAGATGATAAACTCCAATTTGGTGAGAGGTCAAGTGAAATATTAACAAGGGCCTCCAGCAAACCACTCAATCAATTACAAAGTGATATATTCATAAATCAGTGGGACGGCACTGACAGCTGAAAGACCTAATGCTTCGGTGCAATGGGATTGGCATATTGGCTTTTGGACCAAATTAACATTTTCTGTCATCTTGGCAGGTTCTCTATGTTCATTAGAAAGTTACCAGTTTCCTCTGATTTATTTTTAGATGCGACATTCCATGTCCAGGAGTAAATTCCTGCTGTTGTTCTTGACCTGATTTATACATTTATTATGTGCTGCTAAATCCTCCATAATCATGTCCATCCTGACTATATAACTGCGAAGAGGGAAAAACGTATACAAATGTATCCTCCCTATACAAACGATAAGTTAAACCCATAAATACAATTAAAACACAACCTTTCTCAATTTAAAAGAAAAAAGTCAGCTTTGCTTCTACGGCCTTACCTGGACTGATATGATCAATAACCTACAGTGGATAATGTTAGCTAACTGATTTAAACACCGACATTACTCACATTGCACATTGTCGGCGCCTCTCTACTTGTACTACTGTTAGGGTTAGGTTTAAAACTTTGGTGTGGACCAAACAATGGCACCTAGGCAGCTTGAAAAAGATGTGTGTTGTGGTTGTCTCATTCTTAAAGTGTTTTGGTGGTTCACAAAAGGCTGCTGGGAATGTGTTGCTATTATAATCATATAATTATCTAAAGGTATTTGTTTATAAACCAGAGCACTGGAAAAATTAAAATTTTGACTTGATGATAGCACTAGAGGAAAAGTAAAGGACGGAAAAAGTAATTAGGATTCAACCTGAGAGGAATATAAATGTTGGAAGATAACTTCAAAGCAAACCATCCAATAGTTAATGGTCAAAAACGTCAACCTCATTATGGCGTCAGAAGAAAAGCCAGAGCATCACCAAAGTCATTGAGAGCAGTCTTTTGGTGATCATGAATGCTTGTACAAATTTTTGTGCCAGTCTATCTTGTATGTGTTGAGATGTTTTTGCAGGATAAATAAGAACTCTGAGCTGCTGATGCTTCTAGAGGACAGGTCAGGGGATCAGCAAAATCAGTGAATCGTGTATCTCTCTTTGGTTTGGACCGAGTGAACTGAAAGACATTTTCACATTTACCACTACCATGTAATTGCAAATTTTGAAGTGGCTGCAGATCAGCAAAAATTAAAGAACCTTAATCTAAAGTAATGTTGCATTTGATTCCTTTATGTGGGCGCTTGAGACTGTGTGGGTTTTTCTTTTACAATCGAAAGACATGAGAGTCTTAAACTGTATGAGCTGTGTATTGGAGACATCTGATAGACCTGTCAGGTTTCTACTGTGTGAATGCTTACATAGGCTCTAGCCCAATGACCCTGAAAAACCAAATGTTGTGTAGACTATAAAACAGCATGCTCAAATTACTATTGTGCCACAGTTAAAACTAGAAATAAAAATTCAGCAGAGCCAGAGTGTTGCATTGATTCATGGAATCTATCTGTGTCCTGTCTGTATCTGTGATTGTGTGAGTACAACTGCGGTGGAAGCACCTTGAGTTTTCCTCCACAGTATAAAGCAGAGTGTTAAATAAGATTTATCACAGCCGCCTCAGCTCAGGTTTAGAGGCCATTTCCCCTGAATCCCACTGTGGACCCTCTGTGGCCCCCATCAGCCGGCTTGTAAATAAATCAGCCCCAACCGTATGGCTCTCATTTTTTGAGATTCAGTTTACCTCATGACCGCTGAAAAGCTGTGCACTTTTCTCAAATCAAGAGACACCAGTGAGCTGGACAGCTAGGATTTAAAAGGGGGTGAGGGGTGGGGTAGGTTTATGCAGAATAATTCTCGAGTTTGACAAGTTTCAACATCCACTGTGTCTCTCTGTTTGACAGGGAAAATGAGTTGGAGTTGGAGCTTTGTCAGGCAGTCACAGTCGGTAATTAGTTTCTGGCCTTTCAAATTGAATGTGCCAAGAGACAGAACAGGTAACACTTAAGTCATTTGCTATCACTGAAAGAGTGATCAAAGCCATTCAGACGTCCAGAAACATCCCATTCCAAAGGGGCTCAAGACCTTTTCGCGTTTTCAAACGAGGTTCAGTTGTCCCAGTTAAGGGAGATGCTGCTGCAGTGATATTTTTATTTATGTCTGTATTTGTTCAAATGTCATGCAGTCCAGGTGGACAGTCCGCACAGGCTTGAAAAGATACTGTATGGCCTTTAAAGGTGTTTGAAGGTGTTTTGTAGCCAATGTGATTTTGGCAACTTTTTTACCCTGATGATTAGAAAGAATTTTGTTTTCACAGCATGGTTCAGTCAAACATCATGCTCATGTGACATCAATTGTGGATTTCTGCAACTTCTTTTTTAATATATACAGTTCTACCAAGCCTTGACACTTGGAAATGCCCTGGCCAGTTATTTCAGCCTGACAAGAACAGGTCCCTATCTAAAAGATTGGGTAGAGAGCAATGCCTTCACTTTTAATGGTCACTGGGACATATAAACAGGATGTATAGAGTCAAGAGTCATGACTGCCCCAAAATATGTTTATATATATATTTTATTCTTTCTTTTTTTTCCACACAGAGGTTATATTTCTACTATGCAGGCCCAAGGTTTCCCTTGCATCAGGACGTACACGATCAGCTTGACATGTGGTGGACATATGGTGGAATATGTTGCAAACAATCAGGATTCTTTAAGTGGTTTGTCTCCATTTCCCTTTAAAACAAACAGACGCAAACAAACACACACACTACCTCCCAAAAGCCTCAGTCATCAGGCAGTTTGTTCTAGAGATCAGCACCATAGTAACTGAATGCACCTTCACCTTTAATGACAGTTTTGTACTGTACCGGAGGCTAGTTAAGTGTTTTCGGTCCAGATCTAATTTTTGGGATTTTCCTAGTACCACTTAGTCCCACTCTGAATTATCTTTTTTGGAAAGTCCAACTAAAGGGGCATTACAATAATCTAATCTTATGGAGATGAACACAATGACCAGTTTTTCTGTGTCAGACTATAAGCCCCCTAAACAAGTCCAATTTAGGAGTTATTTCTGTAAGTTTGATTACAACAACCTATTTAGCTACATTGAGACTTATACAAGCTTTTCCTAATTTTTGTGGTGGTGTTCTGTTCTTATCTTACTCTGGCAAACCAAGACGAAGTCCCCATTGTTAATCCTTCCTATTGAGCTCTGATTAGCTTGGTTGATTTTCCAACCAGGGAAACAGCCATCAGTGAGCACAAAACCAATTGAATTGTTGATTAAATTGGAGATGCATGGAGTGAGACAGAGCTCAAGAGCCAAGCTAAGTCTTTTTTTAATAATCCTACAGATTGTAGGACAATGATCCTAAACATACAGATATGGTAAGCAGTGGGGCAGTGTATTGTTTTCAAAACTAGTACAGATACAGTGTCTTGGTTTTGGTATCAGTACCAAATAATGTTTTTTATTCAAACTGTAATTTTTACATTACAAAGAAAGCTCACTAATTAACACGCTGCATGTTGTTTCTTTAATCAGTGCAAAAACAATTACAGTGGCATTATTTCTTGGCTGGAAGTAGTGACTTCCTATCTATTCAACATTATAACATTATTCAACATTGCCAGGCAGCCAGAGAAGACACAAGGAAGTCACAGCACCTGGCTACTATCAACCAAAAAAGCTACATCATGGAACTCCCCATAAAACCCATGATGTTTTTACATTTCTTTTTCCGTATGAATTAGTGTACCTTTATGTTCCTAAATGAATGTCCTGGTACCATCTTCTCATCTAATTCATGCAAGGAAAAGGATAACTGCAACTGGTTTCTAAAATATCAAAGCATGTCTTTAAATGCTTCAGGGATTTTGTCTAAATAAAATATAGCCTCAAAGGAGCAGAATTATCAACAGGCAAAAAGTTCCTAAAACAAACGAGGAGTGAAACTGACTGATACCACAAGGTGTCTGCTCATGTATGTAGGACACTGACAGATTTCAGACAGTCACTGATTTTAGGACTTTACTTTTTTTTTAAGTCCTCTACGTTTATGTTAACTTGTCGCTTAACTTTGTGTCCCCTAAAAGTGTGGAGCAGTGTAAAAAAAAAGGACTACATCTGCACTGCCCATCTGATATGGATGCAACAATGTTCAAATTATACAAGCATACCTTGCATAAAATCTAGCTTCTCAGAAACATATTTTAAGTCTATGTTTATTATTTCTATCAGAGAAATTACAAAAGGCGAATTAATCTCACTGCAAAATGCTCTTCAACATCCTGGTTCATCAAACAGAGGACACTAGAGTGTAAAATGAATTTGAACTGTTTTACAAGACAACAAAAACAAACAAGTTCTTTTGAGCACAAGGCTTATGTTGTTTTCTATGAATCAAACAACTTGACAACACATCTATCTACAGCTGTCTATTCCTGTTTTATGCTTTGGAATTAATTTTTAATCTGATGGGCCAGTGAGACATAAAAGCAAGGTTAGCTGAGCTACAAGACAATCCATGGCAAGGATAGATTTTGTAATAATATGCAAATCAGTGTCATCAGTACTTCCATTTCACTATTTCTACGGAGGCTTGAAGTCTAATAAAAGGCAGATTGATTTAGCAGTATTGTGAGGATTAGGGCAGCAGACACATCATGTTTATACATGAGACCCAAATGTGATGCTGATGAGCCTGTGGCTCACTGGTAGAACCATCGGTATCTATAATGACTGCTAACATTACTATCAAGCCAAAATGCAATGAACTTTAATGCTAATAGAGAAACAATTTTTCTCTTTTTGGGGAAAGCTACACAACAAACTTCATTTTATTTACAGCAGCAATCATCTTTTGCAATATAATAGGTTTTCTTTTTTTTCCTTTTGGTGACATACAGCAGCTATTTGTTGGTAAAGATATTCTATGGAAGTAGTGTTGAATATTAAATGAATAGATAAATATTTCTGAAAAATATATTCACATGAATATCTTCTGACAAAGAAACAGAAATAAAAGAAGAAGAGATATATCAAAACCTGGCTCAATGTTATGTAGTGTTATTTTTCTATTTTTATTAGATTTCAGAAGTTTTAATATCAAAATATCTTTTTTCAGAGGTTTCTTATTTTTTTATTTCACAACTGCATTTTCCACAACAACACTTTCATATCATGCCAATTCCTATTTCATGCTGTTACCTTTATTTCATGCTATCACCTTTTGTTTAATGATAGTACTTTCTTGTTTCACAATGGCATTTTTTATTTGATAATGCTGCTTTAAATGGCAATGGTTTTGTAACTGACCTCTCACCTCTCAGCCAGTCACATGCCTCTAACGCTGGCAGGCTCAACAACTGCTGCCAAATTTATTCAGGTAGTACTTGTTAGTTCAAGCAACAACAAGGTCATAGTTATTCTGAGTCAGCAGGTATGTGATTGGCTGAAAGCTGAGAGGTTAGTTAAAATGCTCCTGTCATTAAAAGTGACATTTTTAAATTAAGTGTGCAGTTATAATAAATAAAAAAAACTTTATGAAATAAAAGCAGACTTTTGAGAAAGAGCACTTGTCTATGGTAAATATCAGTCTCTGATGTCTCTGATGATATCCAATAAAATTCACTTATTATGAAAATGGGGTTTGTATGGATTCCACCTTTCAGTCAGTGATGGTTTTTTTTTCAAATGTTTTAATCAACACCTAACTGAGCTGCTGATGCCAACAGTGTCTTCTGTAGCTGCACAGAGCAATGAAGCCTGCTCACAGAGGATGATTGAAATGGTTCATAGAGCGAAGACAACACCTGAAGGCATACTGATGAAAAAGTTTCTCTCCTCGTCAGGTGCAAATGTGTAACACACGTTACAGTCTGTGATTTTCCGGCGATCCCAGGTTTTCACCTTATCACTCTGTCAACATGGAAAACACGCTGAGCTTAAATATGACCTGACAGGGGGTGTTGATGGGTAGAATATGTGGAGATTCGGTGACAATGTAGATTACAGGTTTGAATGTGGCCTAAGCTGGCTGACTACATATTTTAGTACTTCTATTACTATATTAATTTCACATCTTCCACACAACTTTCACATCAGACCCAAACAAATCTAAACAAACAAACAAAAAAAAAACCTGGGGACATGAATTTAGAAAGAATTTACCAGACCTCTGTAGCCCAGTCCTCATTTTTGCATGAGGCTTGCAGCTCAAGGCTACATTAGTTCTTGCTAGCATAACACACCCGAATCTCAGGGTTGCATTGTGGGTACTGTAGGCATCAAGATTTTGACTGGCTTAGGCACAAAAAAAAAAAAAAATTGTTAAGAGTAGGGAAACATACCTCAGTGACTACTTCATTGAGATTGAGGGACTTTTGTGATTGTGGTTAAAATAATAACTACTTGGTTATTTTTCGGGAACAACTGCAGCAGTGGTTAAGAAATCAGTCTCGACTGTCAGTTGGAAACGGGAAACGAACAGTGGTGTCCTGTGTTAAAGTCAGATGTTTCCTTGACCCATCCAACCAACCCATCCGTCCTCTGTTGACTCTGTAATAGTCAATATAGTTAAAAAATAACGTCACCTGACTTCCCCCTTTACCCCGATGGAAAAAAGTCTGAATTCCTACAGCCCCTCATGATGATAGAAGGAACATGCGTCGTATATCTCCTCTTCTTCATCAGTGTCCGTTGTCTGGATCGGGCTCTCTTCCCTCATCTCTTCATCTCTCCTCTGCATCCTCTGTGTCCTCCTCTGATTGCTGTGGGGGAGCCATTTGTATGGTGCCAATTTGGTTGGCTTCAGGATCTTTCTCTAAATCAACAAATCAATTCAATAACTAATAATTACAGCTCTACAATTTGAAAGTCACGGTCAAAAGAATAATAACTAATATATTGTATTTCTCACCTGATAAAACTAAAAAAATATTCACCGATCCTCCAATATTCATACAATTTTCTTTTATTTGTGGTTTCCATATGTAATGGTATGTTTTGTAGTGGTTGTAGTGGCACCGTTGTGGTTAGGATAGATTTGGTTTTAAACTTTTCTTAATCGAGAGATTTCTGTCCTATTTTTTTCCATAATTTAGCCCTGATCTTGTATTTGGTAATATCCACTCCTTGTTTAGGCTGCTTTGAACTTTGTGCAGGATGTTTCCAAACAAACTATTATAATAAAGGCACTGAAGCTGTTGGGTTCTGATATGTATTTGGGATCAGTTAGTGGTACGTTACATTGAGCAGCAAAACAAGCATTTACTAATGTGAAAAGTCCGTTACGAATGGTGAATAAAACATTTTCAAAGAAAAATAGGTTTTATTGTTGTTCTCTTGTAAGATTAGGAAAAAAAAAGAATCTCACCCTGGGATATCATGAGTGACAGATAGGTGACGTTTAAAAAAACAGCCAATATTGACCTATTAGTTCATCAGAAAACACCTTCACATAATGTAACAGAAAACATTCCACTTGGAGGCTAAGCAGAAACAGGATGTGCAAGCAGCTCTAATATGGAGATCTGCTTCCCAATCTCTCTCCTCCTCTCCCTGTTGCCCTTTCTGGGAAGTGGAGCAGCCTGTCAATAACTGTCAGAGGCTGTTTCAGTCAATCAGGGCTGTGTAGCTGCTTGGGCCTCTGGTGTAACAGGAGGATCTAACAGAAACAACCTATTTCAGACACAGCTCCAGATCTATGCTCTCTAATCACTGGGGAGCCCACCTCTCAAACTGCAGCTTCGCCAGATGCCTGACAGTGGACACATGTGCCGTGTAATTGCTTTTTATACCATTCAACCTTTTAAAATTGATTACAGGGCATGTAAGAGGCTTTACTGAGGAGCATACAGGCAGGGTTGGGGGCTGGTGGTGAAGCGGGAATATTGCTTGACAATGTCATGCTACAAAATGTGTTTCTGTAAACAATGTGGCCGGCTCCTCTTTCATGCGGTAGGGCTGCACACATTGAGTCATCACCCGCAAATGGTCTAATTCCCCTGAGCATGAGTTTGACGGACCACCTAGCAAATGAAAAAAATTGAAAATCTCTTGCAGTTCCAAAAGTTATTTTCTTCTCAGTTACTTAGCAATGCAGCAGTTTGTGTGTGTGTGTTTGTGTGTGTGTGTGTGTGTGTGTGTGCATGTGTGTGTGTGTGTGTGTGTTTTTGTGTGTGTGTGTGTGTGTTTGTGTGTATCTGTAATTCTAGTTTTGTGAGGACAGGAACAAGAACAAGAACAAGAACAAGAGGATGTGACATTAACTGAACAAACTGACCTGAGACAATGATACACAAGGAAACTTATAAAGTGGCTTGATGGGTAACAAACTAAAGAGGTGAAAGAGGGTGAATTAGCATAATATTACCATCTGGGGCTGTGGCTATCAGAAGGGTTCTCGTTAGGATCAGGTCTAGGTTAAGGTTAAGGCTGGGGTTGGGGTTAGGCATTTAGTTGCCATTAATAGGTATTATGTTAATGACTGTCCTTTCAAAGATAGAGGGACAAGTTTGTGTGTGCTTTTCTACACATTTGTGTATAAGCATGTTGGTCTTTTGTGATGACTTATTATGGTTTTAATAATAGAAGAGCTGTTCTCATGAATGTAATATCTGATGGAGATTTCCTCAATATTGGCATAATGGTCCAATGGAACTCATTAGAATTTGGTGGTAAGAGGTCAATTTTCTAGTGTTTTTTAAACCCACAAAAACAGACATAGAGACAACAAAAATTGGCAAACTACAAATACAACCTGCCCAAGGAATCTCATAACCATTATAGTTATGAACCAAAAGCATGTTAACTCAAAAAGAAATTAGAAAATTATGCCATTATACCATTAAACCAGCATCATCCATGTAGATGTCCACAGAAACTACCATGGATATATATATCTATATATCTATATCTATCTATCTATCTCTTGCTCCATATATATATATATATATATATATATATATATGTATATATATATATATATATATATATATATATATATATACGTAATGCTCTGTACAAGCAAGAAATAAAATAGATTAAAACATGGCAGAAGAAGACAGTTAACCACACATATTTATTATATAACACTTATTTTCTCTGGTAGCTTTGAACAGCAAATATTTTGTCTTTTAGCATAGTGGGAAGCTCAAACTGTGCAGTATCTTGGTAAGCAGAGAGCCATTTCCTCACCAATAGTGTATGTAATGGACTCAGTGATGAAATACACTCAATATCTTTTATCAAATTCCTGCACATGTTACATGAGTCTTTACACTCACAGATGTAAACTGAAACTCAATTAGTTGGCAGTTGCATAGAACTCCAAGGTGGTTAGTCTAGGTAAGGATTATGACTTGTCTTTATGGCTCACACTAAGACTAAATGAAGGTCACTGTCACGTTTTGCTTACTTTATATCACTGATATTACATATCAAAGAGGATGTTTGAATGATCCTTGCAGCCACTTGGGTTGTCCTAAGTAAAGTCCAGTCAGGGTCTCTCTATAAAGTAGTTAAGTAGTGCTGTATTACATATAAAAATGTTTTACCAGCCTATAATATATATTAATATATCCATTTATGTATTGTCATATACCTGAGAGGTACATGACAGCAGTAATATCGTAAGTGTAATATATGGTATTGTTTTTTTATGGCACACATTTTAATGTGTAGAATAAATTCTCAGTCTTTAAAAAAGGAATTTGCTCTCTATACTTCCATGCACAAAAATGTAATGTAACAAAAATGCAGAGTTTAGGTCTTTGAAGCGAACACAAGACTGGATCCAGGGGGGCTCAGCTCTCCCAAGTTCACCAAGTTGAAATATATTTTTGGTAACTTGGGGTAATTTGGGTCCTTACCAAATGTTATTGAGTGGCCCTTTATTAAAGTCTGTGTAAAGAACTATGACTGTCATTAAGGCTGTGACACAACAACATTTTATAATTATTCCTTTGCATGGTGCCTCTGCAAGACTGATCAAGGTTATTTCAGCTCTTAAAACCTTCACATTCCTCAGGTTTCCTTTCTTTCCTTTCCACAGTTGTCTGCTTAGTGCCTGTACTAGCTATGTTGTTGTCAGATGACGTAGAGAGCCTCCGAATGTCCAATATTAAATACACTGAATAAATAATTGTAAAATGAATAATCACATGAATAAGCAGGGAAAATATAGAAGTTGAACAATAATGGGTTTTTTTTGTTTGTTTGTTTGTTTGGGGTTTTTTTTATTTCATTATAGAAATGTTTATTTCAAATTGTCCCTTTTCCAAAGTCTGTTTTCATTTCCTAATAGCACTTTTATGTCTTTATATTTATTTGGCTCAACAACGCTGCTCATGCTAACTCGCTAACTTCCTCTGTTTGGTCGTGAGCTTGGTTTATTACTCAGCATCACAGTGAAGAGCCAGTGTTAGCAGTGCTAGCGAGCTCCTGACGGCCAGAGCAACCACAGATGAAGACCGTATGTCCTTTAGCTCCTCGAAGGGTTTTATGTCTTTCTCTGAGGAACATCTTGTAAATCAAAAGGCTGCTATTATAACCAGCTGGCTGCTGCCATTAATACTGGCTCCTCACTTTGAAAGAGAGTAACAATCCAAGCTTCTAACATAGATTAGCTATTTGGGTTCCTATGTAGGAAGCCCTTTTAACAGTAAAGTTAAATGAAGGGAAGGGTTAGTTTCTGTGTCTGTGTACTGTCTTTATTCGGTTGAGTCATAATCCCTTTAATGATGTTGTTCCTCTAGATATGAGGATCTAGCTGGCTAAATCACCAACAGCTAATGAGCTTGTTTTCTTAAGAAAGGCAGGGGAACGTGTTTGGCTGGAAGTTGATTGACTAAACCACTGCCACATCATCTTAGGAAATAAAGACAGAGTTTTGAAAAGGCATTTGGAAATAAAAATGTATGATATATTTTAAAAATGATGACTTTTAATAATGTCTTCATTTATTTCACAAATTGTTTATTTACATATTTTACAGCATTCATGTGATTATTTCCTAATGTATTTTTTATATATCTAATGTTGAATACACTGGAGTTCGTCCTTTTTTGGTTATAATAAGATCTATACCGATACTGAAACTCTGCCTTGATGTTACATTATTGCTGCATCTCAATGTTGTTTTGACCAGAGTTTTGAAAACCTTATTGTCCCAACAAAGAAACTGAAAATTTTCTAACTAATAATGATTTTCATCAAGAATTCAGGTGGCATTTATTATCTCCATTAATCACTTGCTCATTTAGTCTATAAAATGTAAGAAAGTGATGAAAAGTCATTAATTTGTCCGACCATTGTTCCAAAATCCAAAGATATTTAGTTTACTATCGTAGAAAGCAAAGAAAACCACATAAATTAACATTTTAGAGACACGAAATGGTGCATATTCGTTTATTTTGCTTAAAATTACCTTAGACATTCAATCATTTGATTAATTGACTCAATTAATTGAGTGGGTACACAAATTGTGTCACATGTAAGAGAAAAGACATAGAAAAACAAACTCAGAAAACAAACAATGACTAAAATGGATCTTGCAATGTTTGCTGTCTTTCAGCCAACTCATGTCTCAAATGTCATAGTTTCTTATTAGTACCTTCATTCAATAGTTTATAACAACGCAGCCTAATGCAGTTTGATGGATTATTGTACCTCGAGCAAATCTGTTGACTTCTATACTATAATGAAATAAATCATAACCAGAGTTGCTTGCAAAGTTGTTTATTTATATTAAAATGGACTGTATGTTAGGAAATGGTTTGCACTAATGTAAAGTATAAACAGCTAAGAATGCAGAACTCCCACCCCTTCAAGCTTCAAATCTAATTTCTCTTGGAGTTCATGTTAAGGTTAGCTTGAGAGTGAATGTCAGTGAATTTACCCACAAGAATCGCAAATGAGAGTGTGTGTCTTTCTGAGTGTGTATATCACCAGAGTATCTGTCCTCTCCATGTTCCCAGCACCTTTATTCAAGAGTTCACCCAGCGGTCTCCCATTGCAGCCGTGTGTAGAGCCTTTTGCTGAATTTTTGTTCAGCCACTCTTTCTCCTTTAGTGTCAAGGATTAGTCTGACATCTCCTGACTCTCTGCCTTTCAAATGAGGAGGACTCCTGCTGAAAAGCTGAGAGGGTGCTCACCATGTAAAGCCAATACTCACACTGCTGACGCTCCTCATCCTTGCCCTCAGCTTATCTCAGCTGCTGTAGAAAAGACTGTGAGAAGTCAACAGTGATCTTACAGATGTGAGGGGAAGAATGTGTTTTAGAGGACTTTTGCTGAGGAGCAGCTGTGTGAAATAGTAATGTCCAACTCAGTCTGGAGGCCCAGCATGGAAAAGCATATAGTGCTGCCAGCTTGATCTGTCAGGAACCCATTTCCTGTCCATTTCAGCAGGATTTGCAAAGGACTGATGCTGAAGCCAGTCTTCACTCTAGTGGCAAGGATGGGTTGTTCCAGGATACACCACTGCCAGTAAATACATAAGTGAACTTATCTGACATCATTTACCTTTTAAATAAGAAGGGTTTCAGGGTAGCTTCAGATTTTTAAAACATTTCTATAGCCACTTGGCTTGTCACACTAAACGGATTGTCAGAAAGAGTTGTCTTGACCACTTTGGGAACAGTCAGAGTAGTAGTTTCCAGATCTATTTGACATTACTGGAGCCAAAAACCAGATGACCTGATAGATGGTGCATCTTGAACCAGCCTGCAACAAGAAACTATGGGTGGGGAAGGAGGGAGGTTGTGGACACACAAACCTTTTGCTTTTTGTTTGTTGTATATTGCTCTAACTCATACCAGTCACAGATGTCTGCAGTCTTGTAATCAGTGCAGTAACTTGTCTAAGATCAGCTGTGTAGCTTGTGTGCCCCTACATTGACATGATAGCCATATGGGACAAAAAAATAAATAAATTAAAAAAAATAAATTAAAAAAAAAAAAAAAAAATATATATATATATATATATATATATATATATATATAATTAAAAAAAGTCTAAGACCGCTCTCCCATTAATGGGTTTTCAGAATCTGTCTTTGGAATCTGTTTCTGTTCAACATGGTCCCCTGGCTCCCAGGCTTTGTCAGTAAGCCTGAGCTGCTAGTACCACCACCATGTCATCTGTGTCCCTGTATGCAGATTGATACCCATGGCATTTATCAGCTGCAGGTCTGGTGCACTGAGCCTCATGTTAAGTCAGGTGTAAACCTTTGACTGGCAGCAAATAAGTTGAGGGAGCATTTTAGAGGCAGTGTTAAAATTAATCAGCATAATGAGGAAATAAGTGACTTATGGTGCCGCAGTCATCTCCTTCATTAAGGCTGATATTTATGAGCATCTATCATGAGTGGAGCAGCCATTGCCACAGCTCCTGGTTTATGGAGCATGGATTGTCACCTTGTTCCAATTATCTGCTACCTTTGAATGTGCTGAATGTTTAAACATTAAGAGAAAAGGACATGGCGCATCATTAGTTATTATACAATGTGAAAAAAAGTGAAAGGAGAGCCTTGCTTGAGCCTGGCAGTGTCAGACTATTTTCATTCTTCATAGCAGCAATTAGCTGATTAGAGTAGGGATGCTCAGTGGCGAGGAAGGTGCTGGATGGAGGATTACATGCCCTAACCATTAAATGTGTTAGTGCTTTAAATAATGTCGAAGCAATGTTTCTCTCTGGTTGAACTATTTCAGTTTTATTAGCGGGCTTCCATACAAATTTCTGAAAGCATTAAAAGCTTTTTCCATGACTCGTAGTCAGCACTGGCATTCATACTCCTGTTTCTGACATTCATTATCAGTGATTAACAGGCTAAAGAAAAAAAGATTTTTAATAAAAACAAAATTGTCAATCAGAGAGAGTAGTGGTGGTGCCTGTTTTTCAAATATACTGTACTCCTCTGCGGCCTGAAGGTCTTATATAAATAATAATAAAAGAAATTAAAATGTGAATCTAAAGCTTTTTTGAAAGCTTAAAATGAGAATGTCACTGTAGAGATTTAGAATAGTCTCAGGGCTTTAAGACACATTGAAAATTATTGACTAGGTTATAGAATGTGAAACACGGGGAATGTACTCTTTGTACACCATTTATAGAGGAGTGATAAATTTATGGCAAACAAGCAAAAATCAAGCGCCTGATTTTTGGGTCACACATATATATGTGCCAGTATTTCATCATGATAAAAAGGTGTTATCTTGAATACAATCTTAAAGAGGCAAGCGGAAAATTTGCAAAATTATTTTAGTATATTGATCAGTGGTAAATGAATTCATTCATAAATCAACATTATAGGCTACCAAACTATACTACTATTATATGTGTTCACCTCCCTCTCTCCCTCTCTCTGTCTTTCAGCTAGTAGTAGACCAGCAGCAGGTGAGTTACCTCAGAACCGTTAACCAGGTTACGTGCATTCAGCGAATGAAAAGTAGGGTCGGGTCTTCACAGAATACCTGTGTGTGTGTGTGTCAAACTCCAACAAAGAAAGGGAACAGAAGCAGAGCGCCCGTAAAACAAAATGCGGTGGAGACTCTCAGGACAGTGTTGTATGAATGTTTAGGTATAAATATTTACTGGCTACAGTGGCGGATGGTCCTCTGAGATTTACTCGCCAAACAGAAAATCTGTCCACATTTGGCGCTTCCTGCAACAAGAGGTCAGGACAAGGTCTAGGTGAGGACAGACAGTTTGCAGAATATTATGGAACACACCGCTTTATAATGGAGCAAACAATTAAAGCAAAGCTACAGTATGTTGCAGATTTTATTTTCTCAGTGCAGACCGATGCAGTTGTAAGACAGACTTGTGACTTATTAATTTCATTTTTTATTAATTGGTTAATGTATGTGATACCTTGATACAGAGCAGAATACTTAGATAAAGCTTTCTGTGATTATAGATTGGAATACTACTCTGCATGGAAGCATATGCATTCATTACATTTCTGCTTTTAATTGTTTGGGTTTCTTGTTTATTCTGTCACCCATCTATCACCAGAGCTGAATGGAAACCTCTAAAATCTAAAAATCACATACAGTTAATGATAACATATAAAGAAAAATCAAGCCTCTAAATTTTCCTCCTTCAAGTTCAGTTTCTTTTAATGTTTATTTTGTTGAAATATCATTACAGTCAGTATTTATCCACTTACCTTGTAGACACTGCAATTAGAAAAAAAAGAAAAAAAATATATATATAAAAGAAAAAATACATAATATATAAAATAAAATTCTACTTTCAGTGGTATAGTAAGTGAAATAGTCAGATGTTAATATCTGCTGAAAAAGGTGAATGTTTTCAAAAGCAGCTCATGTAAGAGGTGTCTGATTAATATGTGCTCAGCAAGAGAAACTTTTGTGGAAAACACCTCCAAAGGGCACCAGTGATGTTCTTCTGAAAATAGCTCCTCACAGATAGATGTTGACAAGGCACAGGTCACACCAGGTTAGAGAAAGTACTTACAATCTTTAACAATCCAGCAGTTTGCCTAAAGATGAGAATAACTACCTGCAAGTTGTCATAATAATCTTTTCCCTTGTTAAGAAAAAAAAAAACAAAGGAAAGAAAGAAATAAACATTCTCTATTTGATGCATAGAATGTACTGTAGATACTGTAATAAGCGATACACAACACAGTCATGTTAGTGTATGCAGCATAACTAAGATTCATTTGTCTTCAGGGATTGAAGCCTTTTTTATACTTTTGCTCATTTTTCACTTGCAGACATTTGTGCATACATTCTTGTGCTACATAAGTACAGGTGTTGTTCAGGTAGTTCACAACTCCATCCAACAGGAAGACAGTGGATGGAAGTTATCATCTAGACCACCATTTACAGTCCTTGTGTAAATTACTTTAATGTATACGGTTACTTTCAGGCCTGTCATACTGTTCGTTTTGTCTGGACTGAGAGAAGCAAAACACTGTTGCTGTCTGGTTTTTGTACAAATTGACTTTTACAAATGAGCCATGGGGAATTTACAGGAAGTCTTGCTGTCATCCTGCATCATCAGTGCATCATCAATAAGGGTCCAAGTGGGAAAATCAAATTCTAGTGACTAAGAGAATGTCAAGAGCAGCGCTTCACTGAAACTGATGTGTTCATTTATCTTCTCTGTTGTCAGAAAGAGCTCACCATGAAATACTGACTCTGAGCATTGGACAAACGGACAGAAACTAAATTATACAGAGTATGACACACAAGCACAACACACTGGTTTAGTACCTTTTCACTAACTGATGGTCAAGGAAAAGCCCCACACTCTTGTTGAGACGCACATGTCTTTTCATGGTTACATACAGTTTGTGTGATATAGGTTATGAGCGACTATACACAGTTTGTGATAGGCCAATGGATTTAATAATGTTTTAACCTTTAAATTTATTTTAAAAACCACATACGTACTCTAATACACTCCTGCTTTTGGTTCATATTGCTTTTACACCACAAATGAACTGCACCAGAGTTTGCTTTGTTGTTTGTACATAGCAAATATCAGTTTACAGCTTTGACACCAGCCCAAATGAAATACACTAAACAGGAAAATGCACCAGACTTTTCTTTAATCCAAGCAAACAGATTAGGTGTGAAAGCTAGGTTTATTACACCATGTTATCTTGCACCTAAATGATTTAATAATAAAACAGGATTTGTTTTTACACCCTGTATTTAAGGAAAGAAGACTTGAAGTCTAAACTGAATGTAAATAAGTCTGGGTGAAAATATAGAGTGGGAGGCTTATTCTCCTGGGCAAATATAGGTCATTTCTATTAGCCATTTGGCTGTTTTAAGACAGTCCCTAACTCCTGCTCCTCTTGTCTGCTGTCAAGTCACACAAGTCATAGTGCTTTGGCTACTAGCAGTTTCTGTTCACACTATACATACACTAGTCACTGGATTGCTTTAATACTAAAGTAAAATTATGAGCCAGTGGGCACCTCATTTATCCTCAAACATCAAAGATACTTGTAAAGTTGACAAGTGTGAGTTCCACTGATTCTGATTTTTATTTAATTGAGTTATGACTGATGTTATTGTCAAATTGTGTATCAGGGTCAGTGATGAAAGAAGTACTCAGATTTTCTAAGGCCCATTTTAGACATATATTACTGGATTATAAGTACTGATGCATGAACGTTAATGGGGTTAAAATGAATTATTTTTATAATGCTTGGAAGATCAATGACGTTTCATCTTTACTGACACTAATATATCACAGTCTATTTTTTTATTATATTTTATTTTAATAATCTCAACCTGGAAGGTAACTAATGGAAATACTACAATACAAGTACCTCCAAACTGCATTTAGTAAATGTGCTCCGTTATTTTCCACCACTGGACAGTGAAGAAAAAAAACAAAACAAAACAAATCAGAGTCCATTATCTATTCATGTTTGAATAATGTATTTGTATTTGGTTACATTACTAATTTTACCCATAATTATTTATCAGCTTTTACAGCACCAAACAAATCTTTCTGCATGAATGTTTTCACATTAAAATATCATATTAGACACCATGCCACCTAATAGAGGATTTAATCAGAAAACAATTGCAGCAGCCCCGTTAATTCCTTCCTTTTTTGATTTTTTTCCAGCATGCATTGAATATAAAGAAAGCAGGGTATAATGGTAGGGAAATGTATGTGGTAGCAATATGAAAAAAAACATCTCCCTGTCCCACAGCAGGTAATGTCAGCACATTATTTCCATTCATTCACCTTCCTACCTGTTTGTTTTATGTGTGGCCTCTCTTTACATCTGCATCTATTCATTTACTCATTTATGGATTGAGAGAGGGACAAAATTGGATTTGATGGTGAGGCATAATAGCTTTCATAGGCTCTTACAGAACTGAATAGCATAGCTGGAGATGCCTTGATGGGACTGAGGTGTAATTCTGAAAAAGGATGTTGGAGATGGCAGGATCACAAATATCCTGTTTCTTAGTGGCTCTGTGCTTTACCCAGAGGAAGCAATCACAGGGCACCATGTGAGGCTGAGACCTACCTTCAAACAAACAAAAAAAAAATCCCATACACAAAGTCAGGTTCTTAAAGACTCTCGATTGGCATTTCCAAAACTATGTTAGATCGAACCTCTGCCACAAGGAACTGTACTCAAGAACTGGGCCTGGTTTTTAGCCAAACTGAAAGTAAAGGGGTTAACCTGCTGTGAATTTTTGTTGAAGACGGCGGCATGTTGGCAGCAGCACAAAGGCTGTTTTTGTTTTTTTTTGTGGACCAAAATCCGGGCCTTGTGGATGAGATAAGATGCATTCAGACTGCACAGCCACAAATTGGGCAATCAGTCCGCTCCTAATTCCTCTCCACTTGGTTTGTTCTGATTTCATTCATCTGCAAATTGCTCTGAGGAGAGCAGTTTTGCTTAAATGGGGGACAAATTGTACTTTGTGTATATGTTGCCTCTCTGCAAAATGTTAGCCTTTGATGAATGGGGAATTCAAATCATTGTCCACAGAGCAATCATTTTAAATTTGCAGCTAGTTTCTGTTGTTAGTAAAACAAAATGCACTTGAAAGTGTTTTTCACTAAACTGTGTATCCAACTGAAAAGGACTTCCTCGTCTTTGTTCTGTCTGTCTCCCTATTGTTCCTTTCAATATTGCTTTAAAACAGACATAGTGGGAAGACAAATTAACTAGGTATTTGTTTGCAGGTGCCACAGGTGATGCCCAGTCTGATGCCCTACCCTCAGTGCAGGGCACCCTGCCGCACTTCATCCAGGAGCCAGAGGATGCCTACATTGTCAAGAGCAATCCCATCAAGCTGCGCTGTCGAGCCACGCCCGCCTTACAGATCTTCTTCAAATGCAACGGGGAATGGGTGCACCAGAACGAGCACTTCTCCCAGGAGTATAAGGACCTCAACACTGGTAAGATAAAGTTGTGTGACCAGTTATTTCTCTGGCTGGAATAACCTTTTGGTTACATGTGACATGAGTGGGAGCAGATTGAAAGAAATATTCATTGATTGATAGGATGGGGTCTTTTAAGGGGTATCAGAAATATACACATATGTGCATTTAACTGCAAAAAAACACATGTGAGTACTTCCAACTTTAATCCATTGGTGGCACTAGATTGCTTGAGGTGTAGACATGAAATTTGATATAATGAATCAAGGGACTGTCCCCAAGCACTGTGCCGAAGTTAAAAACTTTTTACCATACAGGTCTATGGCCTGCCATACACTCCAATGGCAGAAGAAGAAGGAAGGAAGAAGAAAAAGATGAATAAGAATATAGCTGCAAGCAGTGATGTGGGGGCCAAGCAGCCCAGCAGGACACAGTTGCCATGGAAACTCATTGTCATTATGTCAAAAGTATTGCTGTAAGCACTCTCAGCAAGGTTCACGAAAGTTGAGCAAAGATATTTTGACATATGACCTCATTTCCTGTTTGACGGCTTCACCTCCATTTTCAATTGGCTGTGATGGGTGAATGCTTTCGAAGATCAAAAGAGCCATATAGATAGCTTTGCTGCTTGGCCCGAAATGAGAAAAGGCAGAATCGCATATTTTTGCTAGGAGCCATAAAAATATGGTATTTATGGTAGAAGTATTCACCATATTGTGTCTCTTACACTCGGTGAAGCGACACATTTCATGTTACCAGTGAGCCAAGATATTCAGTATTTATCCAGTAATGCTATTTATACCATAAAAGTCTTCTTTCTGAGCCTCAGTTTCAAATGTGGAGTAAGTGCAAACTCTTAAATACTGAGCTTTGAATGAACTTTCACTGCACTGCTGACTAATATAACCTTTTTTCCGAGGCTTGGAACAAGTGAGTTTAGTGCTTTTTAAACTGAGTGCTTTTGTCTTGTTGCACTTGCTTGAATGATCTGAAATTTGGACAAGTTTGTCTGCAGAAAAAGCAGCTTCAGAGATGTTGGTTGCTGCAGGCAATTTGCATTAAGTGCGGTCTAATCCATCTCTCAGACAATCAAACTCTAGTAGCTATTAACCAAAACATGTTTCAGCAAATGAACCCTGCCACTATCTGCAGTCATACTGTATTTCTACTTGTGAAAGCTGACAACGCTAATCATTGTTTGCGCCTTGGACCGAGAGGAACTAGAGGGAGCTGCTGCCCGCTGCAGGGACAGCCAGCGATAGCAGGGGGAAATCGGTCGGTTACCGGCTCTGTCTTCTTACGGCTCCTGTCACCACATTGTGACATGGTTGTTTGTGTGCTTCCTAAAAATATTCTTTTGACCACCATCTATCCCACATCTCCACATCCTCACAAGCCAAGAAATTGTGAAGCTGGAGGGTGAATTTTCATCATAGGTGAACAGTAAGTATTACATCATTCCTTCACCATACAGTCTGCCGGCTGCTGTTGAATCAACACAAAGTCAAAAACAGCTTCTGTTGGGGAATGGCAAGAACCCAGGAGTCCATGGGGAGTGTTATCTCTGGCTGCATTCACTTGGACTCAGACAACGGGTTTACCTCTTGTAAATTTCTGACCAGCCTTTTCATTCAATATTTATATATTTTTTAATTAGATTGTCCAAAACTGGGCCGGCAAGGTATTTCTTGGGGGTAGCCGTTGCCACCCCGTGCCTACCCAAGCCACCCCTAACAGATATGCCCCTGCACATAAGCCTGTCCCTTGGAAAATGGAAAGTCAACCTGAGGATAGTTCTCTTTGTAAAATGCAATACATTCAGTTGGGCATTCATTTTCTTTGTCAAGAAATCAAAGGTGCCCTGTGGTATTTTCATATAAATAATATTCATTTATTCATATATTCAGTGCGACTCACCATAACACATTGTGTATATCTTTGATATCTAACAAACCTGCTGAATTCATTTATTTCCTCATTAAATATTTTTAAAAACAGGTTTTTCTTAAAAGTTTGAAACCCACATTATTAACACCCTTGTTTACTTGCTAGCAGTCCTCTTCTCCCTTGCCTTTATTGCTGCACGTTTTGCCACCAAATGTAAAACAATAGGATTGTGTAAAGCCATTAACGGGAATGTCTATGGCACCAAATAGGCATATCTGCATGTGTACCAGAACAAAGCCAGGACCCTCACATAAAAACAATGCTTTGTATAGTAGCACCGCTGTTCAAAAACTACCAACAATGCCTTTAGAAAACACTCATTTCTTTATTCCAACTGTATCTCTGCAAACCCTCTTGAAGGCTCTGAAAATGAAGATTAAGATCTTTAACATTTTCTGAAAAATTAAACATTCCTTCCTAATTGCACAACAGTTAAAGTTAAAGTTCAGCAAATAAATGATTGAATAAATAAGAAATTAAAAACATTGTGAATAGCAGAGTAATAATGTAGAGTTCCAGGGTATGTATGTTGGAACAGGAGTTTCAACATACCTATTAATTGGGAATAGGTCTCTCTCTGAGCTATCACACATACACAGTTGTCACAGCAACGTGTCAGTGGAAGAATACAGGGGAAATATGATATATATAAAAATTGTTGTTACTTACAGATCTGCCTGAAGCGACTGAGAACATGTTCTTTTTTCTTCTCTATCAAGAAATTGTTTCTCTTTTAACACAGACTTTCACCAACTAGGTGAGAACTTAGATTTTAATTTAGCAGCACAGTAAAATAACATTTGCAGTAGGCATATGTCATTTAATGACACAGTATCCTTGGAAAGCATAAGATGGCCAAAGCCTGTCACTCTGTATTTCATAGAAGGATTTCACTCTCTCCCTGAAAACACAGGAAAGTCTTTTTTTAAGTATGCATTAACTCAGTATCTCAGTCTGCTTGTAGATTGTTTTGAGTCTTGACCAAACAGACCAACAGACTTCAGTAGGAATGGCTTCAGATGGTTTAAGCTGAAAAGCCGGCAAAGGCAGAGCAGCTTCAGTAGTTGGGTCAAGCAATATGTGTGGTTTGTGCTTATTTTAAGCTCCTTGCAGTCCAGAGTGGATCAGGGTATACTGTACCACATCAGCACAATTTTAGCTAGTTTATCATCAGTCATTTCTTACAGAAATGCACTGAATGACTCACAGATGCTTTTCTGTTATGATCATATACCTTGGAATAGTGTTACACCATCACCCTCATTGAAGCTAAATAGGAACTAGTACAACCAAAAGGTTGCTTTGCATTTAATTATTCAGTTAATGAATTATATTTTTAAATTAATGTTTTCTTAAGGGCAACTATGTCATCTTTTTTCACCAGTGAGTAGATGTTATGGGTCACCCTGACTTAAAGGGCTTAGCCTGAGAGAATTTCATTAGTGTGAGTGGAGAGTTTCATTGAACTCTGGGAGGGAACACAGGGAACATGAAAGTGAAAAAAAAAAAAGAAAAAACTTAATGATACTGAGACATTTAACAGACAAATATTGGTGGTGGTCCTGCAAGTCAAACGCCCACTTTAGTACGTTTACATGATCACAAAAAAATGTTTTGTTACTTAGTAGGATTTTAACACTCAAACTCCAACAACAGAACAAAGCAACCATCATATTCAAAGCCCTGTCTCCAGGAAACTGTGTTTCTTTACAAATGAAATGCAACAGCAATATGTTTTGTAGGAAACATAAACTCTGGCTAGGGTACGTTAAGAGGCAACTTATTTTTGAATTAATAAAGCGCTATTTTTATTAACACAGCACAGATGCCAGCAGTTGATTGGGGTAGGTGGTGGGTGTACAAGGTGACTGTGACACCAGATATCTGGTTTAGGCAACAAAAGCACTGTGGTTAGGGTTAGGAGAAGATGGTGGTTTTGACTAAATATAAATGAACATTGTTTCTTAAGTCACTGTGAACTCTTCTGTGTTAAACTAGACAAGGGTCTTTCCTGAATCTTAAACAAGAACTGTGATAGTCTAAACAGAACAGTGTGTTAATGCTGGAGGTGGATACTGTAGTGAAAGATCAACATTTTTCATGGAAAACAAATACGTTGACTGTGAACATTTTACTAATACATTCAATTTCAACATGTTTGTAGTAGGTAGTTTGCAGTCACAGATCCAGATCTTGAGGCAGAAATATCTGAGAGGGAAGAGACTACAAAGACGAGAAGAAGCCAAGTCAGTAACAAGCACTGTTGGGATATGAATGTGTACAGATGGAGAGGGAGAGAAAGAGAGAGGCGCTTGGTGCACCTGGGGAGGATGTGCTTTATTTTTGCAGTACATAAGTGAAAAAAGGCAGTCAGTGACATTTCTGTTTTATGATCAAAGACAACTCCAGGATTTCTAACAGTAATGCTGGTCATCCATACATAAGGTGAATAGAACTGTTCCACGCATAGAACCTTGTGGAACTCCATGACTAACTTTGAGACTATTGAGGATTTATTGTTAAAATGTACACACTGAAACTGATCAAATGATTAGGACTTAAAACAGCTTAGAGCAGTTTCTTTAACTCAAATTAAATTTTCCATTAAAATTAATAGAATTTGATGGTCAATGGTGTCAAATTCAGCACTAAGATTTAACAAGTACAAAGACAAGTCCATTGTCCCATATAATTAGAAGGTCATTTTTTTACTTTCACCCGTGCTGTCTCTGTGCTATGATGCATTCTAAACACTGAGTGAAAATCCACAAATAAGCTATCATTATGTAAAAAGTCACACAATTGGTTGGTGACTGCTTTCTCAAGGATCCTAGAGAGATAGGGAAGGTTAGATATGGATTTCTATTTGGCTAAATCATTTTCCCTAAGGAGCCTAGTATTGCCTAGACCTGCTCTATATGAAAAGTGCCCTGATATATCTCGGTATGGTTTGTTGCTGTATAAATATAATTGAATTAAACTGAATCAAATAGTTGGGATAGAGTCTTTGAGACATGTTGATGGTTTTGATGAAGAAAACATTAAAGTTAGTTGGTGTAGCTCCTTTGAGAAAAAATTTTTAAATATGTAACAGGTTTGAGGGTAGGAGCTGAGGAATTTTGTCTGTAATAGTTTGAATTTTATCACTAAAGAACTTCATGAAGTCATCACTGTTGAGATCTATAGAAATACATGGATCAATAGACCTGTGACTATGTCAGCCTAGCTACAGGGATGAAAAGGGGCGAGATTCTTCCAGTTTGTTGGAACTCTGTATCCAAAATTGTGTTTGGACAATGGCATTGCTAATCAGTGATGAGATATGGGTTCTCAGGAGAGATCTGCTGGATATTTTAAAATCGTGTGAATACTATTTCAACAAGGTCTACAGCTAATATATGTTCAGCCAATGGTGATATATGTTCCAGGGCTAGGTCAAGATTGTTGATTAGAGGAATTGACCGAGGCTTCCTGAAGGGATTTCTAGCGCACAACAAAGCTGATGTGACACACTGGCTGGATTACTCTATGATTAGAGGTTGCAAGAAAGCCATCTTTCTTGTATTCATTGAGGTCCCTCCACAGGAAAGAGGATTTAATTACTTCTGGAAGTTGATTATTGTGGGATTGCTGTGCTGTAAAATTGTTGTGAGCTTGATAATGGCAAAATGAAACTTGAAACTTCAATTGTTTGTGGTTCCATGGACAGAGGAAAAAGTGCAAGGGAAAGTTCATTTCATATGCCACATCAACATCCAGCAACCAGCAGGACTGAAGCTGATCAGTGGATATGACAGATTAAATTCAGTTCAGTTTTATATATATATATATATATATAGCACCATATCATAACAGAATTCTTCTCAGGTCACTTCCCCTTATAAAGCAGGTTTAGACATTACTCTTTATAGTTATTATAAAAATACATATTAGACCCAACATCCCCTATTAATTCATTCTGATAATGATGGGACTAATAATAAAACTTATAGTTATAATAATAGGGCTAATGATAACACTAATAAGACTAAATAAAATAATAATCATAATCATAATAATCGAAGCAGTGAGTGTTGAGCAGGATCATGGGGGCAGTAGGTGGTCGGCAGCCATGGATCCAGACAGAGCAGCAGGACTGTAAAAACACTGACGTATACAGTGATGGTTTTAGCAGCTGTCTAGTTTCACTATAAATGTACTCTTTTACACCATTCTAAATGTAAAAACATTGATTCAAACAGCTTTTAAGATATGATTTTTTTTCTTTATTCATGTGTTGAAGAGCATCATCTTGTACACATTCCAGGCTGCAACACGGTTCTAACCAAACAAAACAGTCACACAAATACAAAACAAATACACTAAATTATCTTTTTTATATCCCATAATAACTGAGGCATTACTTTGAGTTATTTACATGAGGAAGGTTCAATTTAAACCTGTTTCCTTGCTCCATTGGGATTATTTGCTGTGACGCCTCCTCCACAGTGTTACAGTTTACCTACAACATTTCACATCAAACCTGTTCTTTCTGTTGTGATGCTACAGTGGTTTCCTTTGGCTATCTTTCGATAACACTGTGTCATTTTTACAACATAAGGGAAGTCATGAAAGTCTCTAATGTTGAATATAGAATCAAATGTTAAAATGTCTTGGGAATAAAAAAACTATCTAACAATATTAAGAAGCACTGCGTTCCATTTAGCCTTACCAGTCTCAAGGCCCTGGTATTGTGCATGCCGACCTGCCTGTCATAGCTTACTGTAACACTGGATGGGACTGAGCCATTGTTTATGTTATTAGTTACACCTGTGGCTCTAAATATGTGCCATGAAAAAGCTCCTTTATTGGATAAAGGAGCTTTAATATCATTATTATTGGATTATTGGTTTGCATATAAATAAAGCCAATACAGAATGGGACAAACCACCAAACCATGAAAAAGTGAAACCCAGAGTGCTGCAAATATTATCACTGTTTTGCCTTTATTGAAAATTAAGACATGTTTAAACACAGCATAAATATTTAGATAAAGTGACAAATTTATGTATGAATAGAATAACTTTTACTATACAGGAGTCTTTTAAAAAATGAATTGAAACATATTCAGGATACAACATGGGGAGATAGAAGCGTGCCTGAGGGTGGGACTTTTCTTTCTAAATTACCACAGGCATCGCTGTTGGTGAACACACAGCAACAACTGCCTGTTACTTTAACCTGAGGCTAGATGCTAGTTTACAGCTTACCAAGATAAAGGAAGGGTATGGGGGTGAAAACCTGACCAGCTGTGGAAAGGAAGGCAGGACTAACACTATGAAGTAGAATATTGTAGCTTTAAAACCATGTGATGGGAAGCTGCTCACTGTCCTTAAAGTCTTGACCAACAATAAACATAGCAGATTGTTTTCAATCACAATATGTAATGACAAGTTGGGAAACACGCTGCAGTCTTTTACATCAGTGGATTAGTTGAATAGTTGTTAATAGGATATCTGTGGACATAATGAGGACAGTTTTATAAATATAGACGAATATAGATTTGATAGAGGGTCCCTAGAGAGCTTCAGAGGAATACCTTAAAGTTCAACTTAACACACCTTGAAAATGTTGGCTTTCCTGCTTTCCTGACTTCCAATGCTGTAACTTTTCTCTGTGCTTCTGTAATTTACAGATGTACAGCAGGTACACCCTGACACTAGGTTCAAGTTTAATTCATCGGAGTCACTGAAATGGTGTTTTACTAAATTCTGCTAGAGTATCCTTTTTGATACCACCATTGGTAGTGCTATAGTCACAATGCAATCTAATTCACCGGAATTTTCCCAAATCCATGCTCAAAAAAATTACTAGTTTTCCCCACTAATAAATATATCGGCCCGATAATGTGATATTTAAGGTCGGTTGAGGTGGAGGTCCTTGAGGTGGCCTCAGGGGACCCTTATGTAAAATAATGAAACATGAATAATATAAAGCCCCTGTGTATTTTTATGGGCCTATAGAATCTTTTAAATTATTCTCATGATATAAGTTTTTTTAAACAGCCTATCACAGTGAAGGTTAGTGCTACCTAGCAGTTTTCTCCCCTACCTAGAGTGTGGACCATATAATTCAAAGCTCTATGGACTAATGTGTTTAGCATGACAATTTGAGAACAAAATACACTGTATAATTAGCGTGTAGAGGCTAAACATTGACTAATTAATGCAGACTCATTTCCTCTTCCGTTACTTTCGCTCTTTGCGGATCATTTTTAAAAGGGAAATTTGATGCATATTTCATATTCATTAACTCAAATTAGTCTCGGCTTGTTCATGAGCATTCTCACATCAGTAAGCGTCTGCTGCCATTGCCGTTCTTTACTGACTGACAGCCCATCTGCCTCTTCTCTTCTTAATCTGTTGATTAGGCTCTTCTCTTCTTAACCTGTTTCATTATCCATTCCACCCCACTATCCCACCCATTACCATTTAAGGGAGTTGAAAAATTGCCAGCCATTTTCCCTCAGCTTACTCTGTCTCTGTGCACTGACTGGTTACCTCTCCCTACAATCACAGCACTTAACTGCCCGTGGCACTGCCAGGCTAAGTGAAATCTCCTTGCTATCTACTGGCCCATGTGGATTAGCAATTAGAAGAGCCTGAGGATGTCCTCACCATAGCCCCTGGCATAAGCTGGCCTTTTATCAGTAGTAAACGCAAAACCACAGATAAGGGCGGTCTTAACTGGAAAGCTTTGTCCTGGCTCAGTAATAGACAGCAACATTGTGTATTGGATTAGCCTGGCTAATCATTGGAGGAGATCAGTGAAGAATTGTAATGTTATTGATTAGGACATGGGCCCTCAATGCCACCAGGAGCACCCGATAGCATCTCTTATTTACCAACTATCCTGATGAATCACTGCACGCTGATAAAGCATACAATGCCCTTGAGTTCGCCAGCAGCAGACGCTAAGGCAGGACTGTGTATATCTGCACTGTGTGCTCTACAGCACCAGAGGACAGGCAGAACTGCTTAGTGTGTGCATGGATATTGATTGCATTTTTTTTGTATAGATTATTCCAGCTCCATCTATTAAAAAAAAAAAAAACACTGTAAACCTCTTGCTGCAGATTAAATTTCAGCTATTTCATCTGAATGTCACTTTGAAGAATGAATGTTATCGGAAATTAAAGGACATACCCACCTCGTGCACTCTGCTTATGCAATTGTAACATTCAGATTTAGTTTGAATCTCAACACTTTCTTTCTGCACCAACATTCAACACTTACACAGGGAAAAATCCATCAAAGAAGAAAAGAAAAGATACCTTCCCCTCAACCCACAGTAGCCTCACTGGACCAGAATGCAATGCAGTCAACAGGCAATTGGCATTTTGAGTAAGGGCCAGGCTGGAGACACACCCTGGTGTTGACAGAGTGGTCGGTTCATGAACAATATACAACAACAATTCATTTGCACACAAACCCTTCTGAGACCGAAGGCAACAACCTTACACTTCATTGTTGAAAGGCATTCTGGGAAATGTAGAAGTGAAGTAGACACAGATGAGGGCGGCTAAGGAAAAATGGGAATGCCGAAGACACTTTATCACCAACTACCTCGAGAATGTACCACACAGTATCACGGATGGTATTCAGTATAACAACGTAAGACAATGAGAGGGTGGGCTTTTACTTTAAGACTGATTTGTCCACTCTTCATATATTAAACTGACCCTTTACAGTATACACCAGAATTGGTTGAAGCACAGAATAAGGTTTAGTTGGACTCTTTTCCAGTTATAGCATGATGTGATAGAAGTTCTCACCAGGTTAGCTACATATATTACATCAGCTTAGCAATGCATATAAAACTGAGGTTTAACTGGGTTGAGATATACAAAGGATAGAAATAATTTCTATCAGAAATTAGAAATAGAAATAGAAATAGGAATCATTTCTTTTACTCTCAGAGGCTTCATGCACAGCACTACTAAGTGCAGCCCAATGCAATTAAGAGGATATCCTGATGAATTCTCGTGAATGCCTTCTTGTTATTAAAAAGGTTTCATTCATCTATTTTTATGCTAACTAATATGTATTGAATTACAAAAGCTGACCAGCAATGGAAAAAATTATATAAAGTTTGCACAAAAGGTTTTATGTGGGCTTGAAGCTACACATTTTATATCCTTGAAGACTTTACATAATGACAAAGGTTTGGCACTGCTGGCTCAGTCTCAGTGCCCTGTAGAGCAGTTGGAGCATGCCGCTAAAGATTATAAAATATCTGCAAAGTATACGCTCTCAGTTCATCAGGAACACCTAGCTGAAACTAATGCTGTCTAATACAACAGTCCTGGAATACATCTTCTTTCAGGAAAGTTATAATTCTTTTGTTGAGACTGCTTTAGAAGGGCATTGGTGCATTTTATAATCATTTAGGAGGCTGCAGGTTGTAGTGCTGTTGCATTGTATTGAATTATACAGACAGGTGTTTTCTATATCAGTGAGGGTTGGGGGAACTGAATTTCGCTTCTAAATTTTATGTAAAACCATCCAGTTGCTGATGAGAGACTTCATTCAAAACCCCATTATAATCAACCTCATTGTACCGCTAGAGGAAAAGTCATTTAGTTGGTGAAGTAGGTCAATAGGTTACATTGCATTGTCTGAAAAACAAACGTATACCAAATTTAGCGCCAACCCAGATGTTGATGTTAAGATATTTCACTGGATAAGTGAAAATTTTAGCCTGCTTACCTACTTCATTTGTTTTTTCCCCTGTGGGTACCATGAACATTTTGGAACTGTTTAAAATTGCATGGAAGTGCATCTAAAGTTGTAGAGATAATTTCCTAAAAACCATGCAAACATTTCAGCAAAGAAATTAGTCGTCATCCTCCATTATGTTGATCGTCCATCATGTCCATCCAAAGCTAAAAAAAAAAACAATTAATAGCGCTCTCCGTTGGACCCATTATGTAATCGAGATTACAGATTTTAAATGTTATTAACATATCTGGCTTTTTTACTTAAAAGCCATCATTTATGTTTATGAAGATCTTTCAAGATTTTTGAAGATTTGTTTAGGAACATCTATTAACTAAAGCCAAATTCTTTGTTATGTCAAATATATTTGCCCTGGTTTTGCAGAGGGTCCTATTATAGAAAAAATCTAGTTTTAATACCAGAATTGTTTTAGCCTATAGTGTGCTCACATAATGCATATTCCAAAATAAAATTGTCTTTTATCAGACACCTTCAAAATATTTGACACAGAGAAAACCCCCTGCCAGGTGACAATATTTGTACATAAATAAACTAGAGAAATAATGAAGCCTCCATATATTAATGCATGTCAGCAGGGGCCAAACAACAAAATCATGTCCCTGGGGCCCTCAGCATGTTAATCCTACAATGTTTGTCTCCATGTTTCAAAATCCAAGCCTCGATCATATGTATCCGGCCAGTAGCTGGTGGTGGATTATGATATTACTAAATTCACATCTTTCATTTTTCGGCTGACAGCTGCTTTGCTGAAAATCCTATTCATAGTATTTATGATATGTATGAAACCAGTCACTTAATCGGGGGCTAGTCAGATACATTATTAGTCAATTGAATTTATCTGTTGGAGCCTGGTTAAGTTGGTAACTTTTCAAGCTATCTTTCGTGCCTTCTACTATACTAATAACTCTGCTGATATGTAACTGAGATATGAGAGTAGGAGAAATATGAAGGGAGCTATATGAAAATAATATTACCAAGATTTAGACCAATATAGGATTAGGATTTGCCTCAACAGTGTTTTGGGTGTTGGTCTGGAAAGTCTGTAATGGAATCTGCCTCTTTCTACCATAAGGACGTGCAGACAAAGAATTTAATTAGTCTGCCATTCAGTGGGGAGTTCAAGTGTCCCATGATGATGACAAAAATGAAAATCTGCCGAAGAATGTACAGTATTTGTCAGGTTTAGTCTACAGTTACTGGTATCTGCTGTCAAAACCTGGTCATGCTCATTGAATATGAACAGTAATGGAGCATTATGATTTAACATTAAGCCCATTTCCACACTGCAAGGAGAACTTTGCACCTATTAATTGCTTGTGGAATAAGCGAACAATTTCTCAAGGAATTGTAGCATAGCAGGAAACACAGAGAAGACAAGCTATTGATAAGTGAGACCTTAAAACTGGAAGAATTTCAACCCTTTTACAGAAAAATTTACTTGGAATGTCCGTAGTCATTTGTCGAAAATACTGACAAGGAAATGATGTAGTGGTGAAAAATAGAAGTGTAATAGAAGATTATTAGGTCAAACTCTTTGACATTGGTCATCAAGTTTTAAAGTTTTAAATAAATACAGTGGTGTTCAAAAGTCTTTTCCATTTAAGTGAATGAGAAAGTGGTATCAGACTTTTGGACCCTACCGGACATGGAAATGAAATGATTATTCACTTGCATAGCTTGCTAACGTGGAAGCTACTCACTGCATTTGAGGGCACTGACACTGACCACAGCAACTAGCTAACAGGCAGTCTCACACAACTTTTTTACCAAGAGTGGGTAATTACTTATTTACTATTTCAAGCAGATGTGATCACTGGAAAGTTTGTGTGTAACATGTTAATTATACAAAAATAATGAATGTACCGCCTGGGCAGAGGTTAGCTGTAGCTAATTAGAAGTGTATGCATTAACATTTTATTTTCTTTTAAATTATACATAGAAACAGCTAATTCAAGTTATTTAAAAACTCCAAATAAGGGTAATTAGAATCCATACATGTAAGGCAATGATGAAAAGCATGAATTTGTACCCACAATTTCTTATCAAGATACAGCACATTAGAAATAAATCAACCCACCAAACATCCTCTGTTCAAAAACCTCTTTTTGATGCTAGTCACTGTAAGGCAAACCAAGACTTTCACATGGTTAGATTCTTGTCATTCTTAGGAGATAAGTAAGTTGCATGTTAATGTATTTTAACTCTATCCCCTTAAGGAAACTCCTGTCTTACTTCCTATTGTGCGGAAAACCTCAGCACTTCCTAACACAGTTGCCATGAAAATCCTCCTGTATCCCCACTATATCTGGGAGACACTCAGCAGGGAGCCCACTGGGGAGTTGACTGATCCCTTGGGTGCTGGGTAAAAACCGGTCCACTCCCACCCATATGTCTGGGACGGGGAGGGAGCCGTCACTCATCTGTGCCAGCTCTCTTGGCAGTTCCCTAATCGTGATTACTGCCTCCAGTCTGGGAGTGTGAAATAAAATCAGCATCCACCTGGCTCTATCAGGGGGAAACTCTTTATCCTTGTTTGTTGCAAAGAGGAGACACGTTTATGCTGTTAGGATTTGCACATTCTTCTTTATAGGATTTTAATTGAGGCAGTTAAGCCTCCCTTGGAGGAATCTGGCTATTAAGCACTCGGAGCTGCACACAAATATGTTTCAGTATTGAATCCCAGTGCTCAATAGGTACCCATGGTGCAGAAGGAAAGAGAAAAGAAGGGGGGTGGATCATTGACCTTTTTCCTCAGCATCTCTAGAGAGTGAATGTTATCATCAGTGAGCAGTGAGTGGACAAAGCTCTCATCTTCATACACTGCGGAAGCTGTATCATGCATGTGTATGTGTGTAGGTGTGTGAGTGGGTGGTGTGTAGGTGTGTATAGGGGAGTAGATGGTAAGTTTCTGTGTTTGCATATTGTTACATGTAGGACGTGTTTGTATGAGAGTTAATGTTTGTTTTGTGTGTCTTTTTGCCATCTGGTTATGTGTATAATTTGCTATTTGACTGTCTGTATTTGTATTGCCTGTGTGCATATGTTCACAAAGATAAATGTGTATATGGTTGTGTATATTGTATATATGCTTGTGTCGCTTGATTTGAGGATTTGTGTGTGTACTGGGATGTGTTTTGTATGTATTTATTGGTGTTTTCGTGGATGTTTACAGAGTGTGTCTTTGCGTGGTTTGGATGGTACATATGTGGAGCTAGTGTATTTGTTGGTGTGAGTGCATACGTTAGTTTATTTATGTGTGGAGTGTGAAGGCCAACTTAAGCAGATAAACCATCCTCACCTGCCAAGCAGCCCAGGGGGCTGGTTGGAGCATCGTTGCTGTGTGTGTGTGTGTCAGTGTGTGTGTGTGTGTGTGTGTATGTACGTCTACGTGTCTGTGTTTGGTGAGGACGGGGTTGCCAGGTGGGCAGAAGGTTGGGCTTGACAAACGGGTGGTGACACCTTACCACCCGTCTAGCTACTGCCTCACCTCAGCTTTCCAGTGAAGCGCATATATCTCAGGCTGAAACGTAATGGCCTCTAAAGCTGGGATTGATGTTATCGTTGCCCCAGGGTTGCTTTGTGAGCCAGTTAATGGGGTTGTTAACCGAATGTGGCCCGGACAATACACCTCACACACATATACACACACCCTCAAACGACCACTATAGACTCCTGGGGGGAAAGGAGGAGTTATAACTTCTCTTTTTCCTAGAGATGATTTTATTTAGCCTTACCGCATGTTTGGTGCCAGAGTCGAGGACTAGGCTGTAAAGGTTTGATTTTTTTTTTTTTTTTTTTTTTTTACGAGAGAGAAAGGAGAATTTTGTCGCTGCAGATGAGTCAGCAGATTTGGCTTTAATACCTAAGCTGTCACAGTGCTACTGACGCATGCACTAGTTTTTTTTTTTTTAACATATATCCAATTTTGACCCTATGGAAGGTGCTCAGTGACTCAGTGCAGAGTGACTCTTTCTTGGCATTTTGCCCCTTATATGATGGTTGACAGCACAAATATAGACAGGAACTTGGGGAAAGAGAGGTCAACATGTCATACAACAAAAATGCCTGACTGGAACTGAACCTAGGATGTTGTGGGGATGTGATATGCTTAACCACTAGGGCACCAGAGTTTCCCCAGACGTTCACTCTTTTCCATCCATCTACTCTTCCATTATCTGCCTCTTATCCAGGTCTGGGTTGCGATGGCAACAGCCTAAACAAGGTCATTCATACATCCTTCTCCCTTCCACCTCCTTCAGCTCTTGCAGGATCCGGAGGAGCTCATATATCATATGGGATATGAAATCATTATAGTGTGTTCTTGGTCTTTCCCAGGGCCTCCTCCCAGTTGGACATGCTTAGAATACATCTAGAGGGAGTCTTCCTGGAGGCATGTGAATCAAATGGCCACACCGCATCAAATGTCTCCTTTCACCATTACAGAGCAGTGATTCTAATCTGAGTTCCTTCCAGATTTCTGAGCTCCTCATCGTGTCTCTAAGGGTGAGCCCGGCAGCCCTGCGAAGGAATTTTGGTCACCAGTTTCCTTGACCTGTTTCTGTCATGACTTACAGATCTTTACCATGGTTTAGGGGTAGATTCACCTTTAGCCTCAGCTCGCTTTTCCATCCATGACAATCCAGTATAATGACCACATTAGAATAATTTCACTTCTCATCTTCCCTGAACTTGTGGAAAGATCCCCAAGATTCTTTGGGAATCTACTCTTTCACTCAGGGCAGTGACTCACTCCAAACTCAAAGGGTTTGCTACACCATTTTCCGGAAGAATACTATAGCCTTAGAAGTGGAGGTGCTAACCCTCATCCCTGAAAGCTTCACACTCGGTTGCAAAGTGCTCCTGCCTGATATAGCCATCAGAACTATGTCAAATGCAAAAAGCATAGATGCAGTGTGTGGGTAACGTACTACACGTTCTCCACACCAAGCCTGCACCTCAAGATTCTGTCCATGAAAATCACACACGGAATCAGTTACGTGGCACAACCCTGGAGGAGCCTAACACCCACCAAGAACATGCTTGACATTCCTGCCGGGAATACGGACACAGCTGTCACTCCGGTTATACATGAAACAAAGGACTCAAAGTAATGGCCCCACTACACCATATCCATAGGTTTACTGTTTATCTCTCTGCTCAGTTGGCAATGCTGCGCCACAGTAACTTGCACTGGCAGAGAAAATGAAGCTAATTCGAGTGTAATTTAGACAAATTCTACTCTAAAACACAAAGGAGTGTAGTCCTGATGATTAGAATTAATGTGTTCAATATGGTGTAGTAAAACACATTTTAGAGATGCTACCTGAAGCAGAAAAAGGGATGAATGTGGAAACAAACTACACACCACCTCCCTCCCCTCACTCTCTGCACACACCACTGCTGAATCCAGTTATGGACAAAACACTGAAGTTAGAAATGACTTTTCACTTGAGTGGGCTGACTTGATATATCAATCTGCATTTAGCTCCCCCTCCAGAAATAGAGAGAAATAGGAAAAAACTTTTCCATGTTCTTTGTATATGAGCCACTGTAGTTCTAATAGCTGCTTTGCCCCGCCATAGCTATATAGTGTCACCTTTGTTCTATGTATCTCATGACACTGCAGCTGTTAGCTGTGTGTTTTTGGTTTGTCAGACTTGATTTCAAGTTTTGAAGTTTTTGAATTGGCTATATTTTAGGGAGACACAGCTCTGGATGGGGACATCTCTGGTTACAGAGCTAAGAAGTGGGCACAGGACCTAATGGATTTGGGAGATAAAAGTTCCTCTTTTCTGGTAGGAATAAAAAAACGGCACAGTATCAAATATCCTTCCCAAAGAGATAGGTGAAATAGACTCTACTGGCTATTTGCACATGCGCATATGTGTGTGTATATCTATGTGTCTGTGCGAGAGCATTTTGCTGGTATGCAATATGAATGTGGGCAGAGTGAAATGGTGGCTAATTTGGGGATTCGTTTTGAACAAAGCCTCAGTGCTTTAAGTGCTCCGGTTACTGAGCAGCAGGGAGAGTTTTCAGAACACTACCTGCAGGAATATTCTGCCAGCATTATAGTCCTGATGTGGAAACTGGCCCTAGTTGGCGTGCTGGAGCGGACGTAATGAGACCCTGACGGAGGATGACGCTAATGTGTTAATGCTGTTCTCAGATCTAAAGTGTAGTGTCCTCACTTTTCCTTGATGAATTCTGCTGTGGCTCTTATAGCATGTGGGTGGCACACAAGTACAGGCAGGCACATGGGCAAGACAGATAAAACAGAATGATTATCATTAGCCTTTGTCAGATTGGCCTTTCATCGAGATATTTTTGGCTTATGAAGCACAATAGGTAAAAATACAGACAATGCATGAACATTGATGTTATTTTCTTTGGAATTGCAAGCAAAACCTCCAAACAAAGTGATTTAGACTAAGCTGCTGTACATTAAAAGCCACATTTCCAGTAGTGGGTCGCTCTAAAAGTACACTATGTAGATATAGTGTTACACTTTATGTTCAGTTTATAAACACATTTTCAGTTCATATGCTACTGTTTAACCCCTGGCTCTCTCTGCTTTCAAATGGGAAGCAGCAATGTTTGCCAGCCTGCTTGCCTGCTATTAGAATAGAAAGGAAAGACTCAGGTCAGGTAACAACAACTTGGGGCAACCATGAAAAATTTACAGGCAGGCACTTGGGTAGTGTGAATATGTTATTTGCTCATTTAGCACAACATTATGGATTTTTTTTTTATACAATCTTAGAAACTTTCAGTTTGTTCTGAGTTATAAAAAAAATGAATGATGCAAAAATCCAGGTGCAAATTTACACTGCAGTGCAAACACACAACAGTTTAACATTTTATTGTTTTATCAACTAAGGAATGATCTTCATTTTACTCTCATTTTCTGTAATTCTTATTATCTTTACTGTAGACTGCAGTGGATTGTGCCTTTTTCGAGGTGGAGGGCTGTGCATATACAAATCCCGACATCACCATGTTGATGACGGGTGTAAATATTTTTCTGATTTTTTTTTTTTCATTGATTGACTAAATAGAGCCCTATTGAAATTATACAACTAAATTAATGCTTTAACAGCATATCAAGTTAGTATGTTGTAGGCAGCATATGGATTATGTCCAATTTTAATATTAAATAGTTCACTTCTGACCAATTTTATAATTGGGCCAAATTTCTGATGCATCGGTTATCAAGGCAGGATTTTGAGGAGGGTCAAGTCGCCTGATAAACCACTTCAATGATCAGCGATCTGGCTCTCAGACAATTGGATAGATTTCTGGCATGTTAGAAATTTTGCTCTGCTGTTTTGCAGTTTTAGCTCTTGCATGATCCAATTTCCTACATGACTTCTGTCAAAAAAAAAATATTATGGTTTAAGTGTACCCTGGAAATCTGTGATTTCAAGCTAAACTCAACTGCAGAACAAACCATATTTTTTTTCATTTTCAGCTATCTGCAGCTCCATATTATTCTTTTCTCCCTATTCTCTGTTCTTAGTGGAATATCACAAGTTAATGCTGCCTTTCTCTTTTTATGACAGCGTTGCTCAGGGTGCTGACATCCTATTTGATGGAACTTTATTATCTGTCACTGGACAATACCTATCTGGGATTTCCATGTTTATGTTCATTGTAAGCTCCAGATTGTGGTAGATCTTGTATGAGCTAATGAAATGTGTCAGATTAATAAAACTGCACATGCAAATCTGTCTGCCTAAGCTCACATCACAACTCTTACGTCCTATATACACAGTAGGAAGATGGGTTATGTGCATCTACATAGGTCTGGCTTATGTTAAAATATATTTCATGTTAAAACTAGAACAAGGCTTGGTAGGTCAAACTTCAGGTAAGACCCTGAGGAAAAACCCTCCTGCTGAAAGTAACACTCAAAACATTTGAGTTACCAGTTTGACTGCTATCAGTCTGCAGTTTAGAGTTCACTGTCACCCAACTCCAATCGAAATAGGCTTACTCTTTGACAGAAATGCATGGAAATCAATCAAATAACTGATGAAATGATTGGACAGGATCTGACAACATGCCAAAACTGTAATATGTAATACTGCAAGAGAGTATCCAGTGTACAGGTTCAGGTCATGTACAGTGTCCTGTATACAGGATCATGTACTGTATTTCATACATCAGAAAATATCTTCAGAGACACAAAATGTAGCATGTGGAAACATGTTAAGGTGTTCATAGATAAAGTGGTTGTGATTTCAGTGAGATTGGCTTAATTAGCATCCAGACACACTGTGTAGTGGACCTCTACAATTAGCGAAGATGAGAGAATCTGTCTGTTATATAGGTTATATGGTCCAGTAACATGCACGGTTCATGAAAAGCATCAGAAAGGACACACAAAGTGTGTGTTGCTGGTTGAATGCGGAAGGAGTTTCCTTTTTTAACATGGCTGCTACTGTCCGCCTCTCGAAATGATTCTATCATATGATGGATTTTTTTTGTCTGGTATAAACACAGGAGAAGAAGCTAACTCTTTTCTAATGGCCACAGGGATCAAAAAGTAGCGTCTCTTCCATTCAGTCATGCCGTTTTCTTTTTTTAAACCCGAAAGAAAGGCTTAAACAAGCCTCTGATTGATGGTTGTTACCTGTCGAACTCACAGACTCACCAGCCACCATCATAATTTAGCTGCAGTGTGCCGGAGGTTAACAGCAATTTCACACCCTGTTTCCAAGACATAGAAGAAAACAGGTGAAGGTGGCATCAACCTCTTAACTAAACCTTCAACTCCTCAACAACCATGACCGTACACACACATAACTCAGAGGGTTTGAATAACAAAATGGCACCAGAGTGATGACAATAGAACTGAGGGATCCTACAAATTCCTCTACCAAGGCTTCTGAAGTTAGTGAAAAGGCTAGTGTACAGTGGTTACACTTGACAGTGTCATGTTGCATTGCAAAAATAGTGTGCATTTTATTCAACTGACTTCAGCATGTTGACATTAGGACTATGATTCGGCAGTTGACTCCTTTCTGATAGTACAATGGATCAACTGGATGAGCCTCACCAAACAACATCCATGCAGCAAACTTGCACAAATAGAGCCCAACAGTTTATCACTGTTGCCCAATGCTGAATACTATATACGGTGGATGAGCTGCACAAGAATAACTGGACCCAAGATCAATCTAGGCACAATGAACTCTAAGTGTATAGGGCTTCAACCTAAAAGTCTGGAGGACCAAATGACAACTGAACTGAACTGAACTGAATTTTTCCCATCAAATCGCTCACTTATTTTTTTTTTTCGGCTGCGTTATTGTGCAGAGTTACACAGGAGCAACAGCATGACAGGCTTTACAAAGCACATCTGTTCTTGAAAAGACCTAACCGAAAAACTAACAATGATGGTAGTAGACAAGGGTATGGCAACTGCGGACAACGCAGGGTGGGGCATCGTGGCTGATGTCTGCTGTCGGCTCTGGCACTTGCAGCTCCAGTGCTTACTATCAATGAAGTCAGCTAAACTACTTTTGAATGAGGCACACACAAATCACCCCAACCTGCCATCCAGTGTGACTGGCTGTTCATCTGACAGTCCTGACAGCTGTCTGGTAGGAGAGATGCTCTGTGGAGCTCCAAGAATTCGCAAATAAACTATGACCTGGACACACACTTCTACTGTCTCTGTCTGTGTGGAAATGTGATGTTTTCACATCACAGATGTAGGTATTAAAGGTATTAAAATGCATTTCTTACTCTCTGTGTGTGCATGTGTTTGTGTCTAATGCTGCTGTATACTCCAGAAGTTACTTTAATACCGATACTAATATATAAAAATAAACTTCAGGGGAATGTTATTGGATAAAATAGGTTCACGTAGATAATGATGGTAAACATAAATATCGGAGATATCTAACACAACAATAACGTAATATGGAATACATAAATATAGAATCACAAACAAACGGAAATACTTTGCTGGTCTAATACAGTGTTGCCAAACTGTAACATTCCCTTAACGTAATACAGTGGATCTGCAGACTGCAGACACCTCTGTGGCTAAGGTCTCGTTAAGACCCAGTATTATTCTCTCAACATTTCCAAATCAGTGGAACCAAAGAGTGCTCCATTGATTGAGGAGTACTTTCTTTCTGTTTGAGTTTACAGCAAACATTACCCCATCGGTCTGGTGTAAACGATTAACTGAGTGAGCGTTTGATTGAAATAATATTACAACCCCTAACAACCTGGCTGTCATCACAGGAGGTGAAACCCCCCACTGCAGTACATATGCTGCCACAGTCAGTCAAAGCACAGATAAAGCTGTTCATTGTTGGTAGTCTCCTTTCACACAATCACTGTAAACAATTGTGAAAATCCCTTTACTTGCTCAAGGTCTTATGGTCCCTAATTTGAGCCCACAGACATCGAGGTAGTGTCAAAACCCAAGGATCACTGTATGTTATCCGGAACATACAAAGCCAAATCATAGAGGGAGCAAAGCAACAGCTAACAGAAGCCCCAGCTGGTTAACTGCCTATGTGACCATTGGAATTAAAGTGATATAAAAAACAATTTTAATGCCTACCCAAACAATCAATCTGAAGCCATTATGCAGTGACAATGACATAAGCATGTAAATGATGTGAGTAAAAAACAAGCCAAGACGGGGGGTTCAAGAGGTAATTCAGGCCTTTAGACTATGAATCACAGTAATGACATCCTTTAAATGTTCTGCCTTTAAAATGAGAGCAGGACCTTTCAAGTGAGGGTGGCAAAGACCAATCCCCAGCTCCCCTTTTCCTCTGCTTCAGAGCCAGTGGAGCAGTATTTTGGGTTTTCCAGTACATTGAGCAGATATTGCCAATTTCTGAAAAGTCTAATATTGATCTGTGGGACTGCACCCTATACCCATTATACCTTTATTGGGTGGTTAACAGAAGAGGACCAGACGAAATATGTGGAGAGAGAGAAAAAGATGACATGGGACAAAGTCAACTTCTTCTGAGCTCAAACCCATGAAACTCTTTAATCAGAAATGATCCTAATGCAACATTTTAATAAAGTTCTTACCATCCACATCCAAGTTAATAAGCTATACTACGGCAGAGCCACAGTGACAACACTCTCTTCCAGACATCTTGCTAGTCTTTCTCTGAGTGAATCAGCTGTTTTGGATGGATTTATCAAGTGACTCAGGAAACTGCGAAGAATGGGGAAGGGATTTGGGAGGAGAACAGATCAAGTGGTTTGCTCTAATGAGCCCTGTCAACAGTATTCTGCGTATAAACAAATAGGGCTGACAGATGTCACAGTGGCACGGCTCATCTCCGTCTCTCTGGCAAACCACCTGTCGGAGCCGGTTTGGACTCTGAGAAATGAGCTGCTCTGTTGGGAAAGCTTACCGCTGCTTTTTCTCTCTCCCCCTTTCCCATAAGTCTGTCCTCTCTCTCTCTCTCTCTCTCTTTTTCTAAACTACAGGCTCACACTTTTTAAGGCATCATGGAAAGTCATTAGTCATTATTTTCTCCGCTGTCTCCCTTTCCACACATACAATGTCACTTGCCAGCCCTCTGCCACAGCTCAAGAAATTATGAATTATGCTTGTGTCTTACTCTCTACTGGGGCTGTGACTAGGAAGCACCAACCATAGAGCTGCAGCTTCATTTATTACTCTTCTTTTAAATGTGGCTTTTTTCCAGGCCTGTCAGTCACAACTTAAACTATCCTGGTCACCCCATACACCGCAGTGCACCATATTGATATGAACAGCCTAATTCGTATCTACTTTTCAGAACTTGTCATCCAGGTTGGGTGTGACAAAAAAAGGAGCCCACTTTTCCTGTTTTTATTATTTATACCCAGTACAGTGAGACCGCCCGTCATGAAATGTTCTCTATTTCTTAAAATTACCATGCAAGCCAGCATGGATCTGTTGCTGTAGCCCCACTGCCATTAACTCAGGTTTAATTGGTATTCATTTGGAAGTCTGTTCAGTGCCTTACAAGCTGTGCAGCCACAGTATTAGACTGTTTGACTTTAGTAAGAGCAATGCAGATTAAAGAGTTATTTATCAGAGTGGACGCACAAGATTCAGAAGAATCAGGGATGGAGGGGTTCAAGATGGAGATGTGTGGGTTTTGGTCTTTTGCAGTCCTGAGCAGACTCTGCATCTCTTGCCTTTAATCTAGCTGTTGGTATAAGGCCTGCAGGCTGCAAAAGGCTCTGAGGAGCAGTGAGAAAACAAATGTGACAGGCCCTAAGCCGATGACTCAGATTAAATATGGGTTCAGTATACCCATCTAAGGCTATATGACAGGTTGACGAATATTTCAAACTGTGGGCTTGCACAGTGTTGCTTAAGAGGATTTTCAAAAAGAGTGTTTTCTCTCTTCTTTATTAACGCCTCAGTGTAATAAGACTATTGTGCAGCATGCTCTGTTCGCATGCCATTTGTGTTACATAATATTGTGTATTGTCCCGTCGTTGCTTGCACAGCCAGCCTACACGTGCTGTTTACGATGGTTAAATGCAGTCCAAATGTTTAATGCTAATTCTGCTACAGCCGATTTAGCTTTGCTCTCGTTAGCAGCATTGAGCGTTCAAAATGTACAGTAGAGTTTCTGCCAAGTGCCTTGGTGATGCTTTCAGAACTCAGCAGAGAGGCAGAATGCATTGATTTAGGAAGTGTGTCCGCCTTTCCTAAGAACTTATGCATAACTAATCCTGTAAAACCCATTGATCACTGATGTAAGCCTGTAGCTGTATTGAGATATTGATTAAGGACTATTTAAGGATCTATATTTAGAATACAGGCCTTTCCAGTTTCAGCATTCTCTCTTAACTATAGTTCCGCCTGTAGCTAAAACAGAGACCTAAACTTGCTTGTAAATGCATGTTTAAGACTAAACTGAACTCGACTGCGACCACCAAATTTGAAACCCCATTCCAACATAAGACCTGAGGATATGTTTTTAGCCAGCAGCTTTCCCCTGTGTTGGACTGTCACCACTCTGATCCCAACAGTAAAATCAAAAACAAAGACCGAACAGACTGAGATTAAATTGTGTTCAGTCATTCATAGTCCCCAGAGAGTGAAGCTCATTGACTTCATCAGAAGGAAGTGTCACCATCAGTTTTCTAGTATTGTATGCATACTCACAGCAAGGAGAGGTTACTTTCTCAATGCAAAGGCCTTCCCTAAAATACTGGGGGCTTTAAGAACCATTTTTCACTGTTTTGCTTTTGTCCTTCCTATACTCCCTGATTGCTTGCCATGTACTGGCTACGCACTGTTTTTTCTTTCTGCTTCACATTGGGGATTGGGGACGTATGGCACTCTCAGAAAGACAAATAGAGAGAGTCATTACTTAATTAACATTTAAGCATTATTCAGCGGTTAATGTAAGGCATGTAAACATGATTTTTTTCTTTCATCCCAGGGCTGAAGGTGCGTGAGGTGATGATCAATGTGTCCCGTCAGCAAGTGGAAGATTTCCACGGCCCTGAGGACTACTGGTGTCTCTGTGTGGCCTGGAGCCACCTGGGTACCTCCAAGAGTCGCAAGGCTACTGTCCGCATTGCCTGTGAGTATGGAAACACATTTATGATCACTAAAATTGCGGCTGTGTAACAAAGTTTCTCGTCATTTGGCAGTATGTACAGCTGAGTAGGTAAACAGGGTAAGTGAGTAGTCAGTGGGATGACGGCATTTCTATACTGGGCTGGTACATGGTAAAATACCTTGTCTTTTGGCTTGTTGTCTATATCAGTCATAAGTTGGAAATTTCAAATAGATGGTTCAGTTGACCTGAACAAACTGTTAACTTTGAGAGTTATTCACATATATATATCCCTATTACATGGTTTTTGACTGCATGAGCTTAGCATGCTGATATAATCTTATCAAAAGCTACATCTGATTTTTCAGTCATGAAATGAAAAGTTCACTGAATCCAATATTGTCTTATTATCTAATCATGTGTCTAGTTTTGAAACAATCAGCTATTCACCAGTAAGACCAGTATTGCTACCAGAGCATGTTATGTCCCTCCTCTGTTGTAAATTTAATGTAGTGTTTTAAGTTGGTTTTTGATATGGCCCTGAGAAGGAAAGAAAAAAATAAATCACATACTTTTAAAATCAATAAAGCAAAGATATATTTTCTTGTCCTTGGAAAAAAGTAAGAATCTGAGTTCACACACTGATGCGATGTTAAAATCTTTATCGTTTGGGATTTGCATATTATTGTGTTTGTACTCGCTGGCTCTTATCTACCTGCCAGCTGAACAGAGGTTTTGATGTACTATTATAGACTTTCTTTCCTGCATTTAGATCCCTCATATGCAGGGAATCTCTCGCGATCCTTGGGTATATGAAACCCATTCATAGCCTGGGTTAACATTTCAAACACATATTCCTATTTTCTAAAAAGGCTGACATTTTAAAGGTTTTTCAGTGGATATTGGGGGCGCAGTAAGCTATGAAAGGCATTTTGAAAATGGGCAGAATAGGATCTGTTACTATTGTCTGCACATGAATGGCCAGGATGATCAGAGCAATCCTCACCCACTTCCTCTTTCCAGTGTATCCTCCAAACCACCTTGTCAACAGATTACCCAGCACAGTGGCCACTGGATCCTATCTATCCTATACAGACTACAGTGGGTTTTGAAGGTCGTGGCGTGTAGAGCCAGGGGCAGGCCAGCATGTTAGCTGATGAAGAGGATTGAGGCCAGGCCGACTGTAACACTTGACACCTGACAGCTGCCTCTTATCTCCCCACACAGACCTGAGGAAAAACTTTGAGCAGGACCCCCAGGGGAAGGAGGTGCCAATCAATGGGATGATCGTTCTGCACTGTCGCCCTCCAGAGGGAGTGCCTGTGGCGGAGGTAAGGCCAGCTGCTCGCCCCTCCTCCTCTCCTGAAAGAGGAGATGCGTATCCTCCCACTGAGGAGAAAAGATCTACATCAGAGTGTCCATCATTACCCTGCTGGAGTAACTCTCTGCTGCTTCAACAGTTTTCTCTGACCTTTAAAAGATTGATATAGTTGCTAGCTACCGACGATAAGTCAACATAAATATTTAGAGGTGAAGGTGTGGGTTCTAAAGTGAGCTAGCTGCCTGAGATGAAAAGGATTCACAGCATTAATTTTAATCAAATCTTCCTCATAAAACTAGATAATGTATCAATAAAATATAGACATCAGAAACTCAGATTCTCTTTTCAATTTCAATTTATAGCACCATTAACCTTGAGAGGCCCAGGAGGTGACACTGTGAGAAACACTTGGCTTCAAGACGGTCAGGCCAGCAAGTGAAATGACCAATTATAGTTTTGGAGGTTGATTAACAGATCAAATATGGCAGGATGTTGATTTTTGTTCTAATGGATTCAGTGGTTTGATCCATCAGCATCTCGTACTGTGTGATGGTGAAAACATAAAAGTCATGAAGGTAAATCTCCTGATCTTGTCAATGCAATGCGGATATAGCAGATAGGTGAATGTGTGTTGCATTGTTACGTGTTAAAAAAATCCTTGTACAATGTCAGATACTTTTAAGTAGTCTGGAATCACAGTTGTACATTATACCAAAATCCCAGTGGTTGTTTAACGGTGTGACTCATATATGGAAAGATGTTTACATTTGATTATTCATCTTTCTATTTACGATACTCATCCAGATTTCCTAACATTTGTGACAATGCACTTTCGTGTTTGATGTTTTCTTATCCAGCAGGTGTGTCATTTCTGTACCAGTCGAGTTACTGTGTCTTAACAGTTAGGGTTCAGTCCAGTTTGGTTCCTGGATGTCAAGATTCTACATTTACCACTTAGCTGGATTTAACTTTTTCACTGAATCATCAGCAATCATCAATACAACTCTATTGTTATTCTTACTATGTTTCTCCTATAAAATTTCCCCATACTTTGATAAGAGGATTTATCTATATTGCCTACACCTAATCCTCTGCATTATCAGTGTCAGACTTTCACTTTCGTCTCAGCGTGTAGACAGTTTTTTATCATCATGTTCCTTGTTTCATTGAGCTACTACAACAACTAGAACTACAACAACTAGAAGGACAACTCCGCTTGAGGACACACTGGCACTAGACAGATAATGATCAGGCCAAAGTGTCCCAGTCCCCATTGGTGTAGCATAGCTAGCATATTCTGGTTACCAGAATCAGGATTGAGAAAATAATTAAGGATTTAGAAAATAATGATGATTAATCAATAATGGAAATAATCATTAATTGAAGTCTTGATATGTTAACCAAGTGTCTCAATAAGGGAGGGGAATTATTGAACAATATTGACATTTAAACAACATTTAACCCACTTCCCAAAATAGTGAAAGAGGGAAAGAAAAGGGAAAGAGTCAAAGTGGGAGAGAAAAAGAGAGAACGGAAGCATGTGTGGGACAAGTGAGAGAGAGACATAGAGTACATATGGGTTGAAGTTTTGTTTGGTAACAATCCCATGTAATAATGTGGTCAATGAGTGAAGTGTATTGAACTACACTGTAGACTAGAGTCTCAGCTAAGGGTACATCCCCAGAATGAGAGAGCATAATACTAACATGTATCAAGACAAGCTATATGGGATAGTGCAGTGTGAAGTTGAAGTCACATACCAAAGGCAAGTGTTGTTTTCATCCACTAAAATTGAGTATTTGACAGTTTTTTTTCCTACTGAATAGCAGTTCATTGTGAAATGTTCATTACATTGCTTTTGCATTGAATTTAAATCATGCCTGGTGGAAACTGCCGAGAGGCTTCCTGGGAGTTAGAGAACAGATGCATCTTATAATCTACCTGCAGGACTGACTTGGGGGGCAAATATAGCATTTAAATGTCTCGGTGAGAAAATTTCACCAAATGCACATTCTTCTCCAAATGCTGTCTGTCTGATTCCATATTTGGTCCAGTGATTATCAGCGTGAACAATGGATGTGTAATTGATGTCTGCAGGGAACAGATTTAGGTGGAGGTCAACCTCTGGTCCTGTGCTGTATAAATGATTCAGTTTGGAAATGGAGGAATGATGTCATTCCAGCGCCGCAGAATCCACGGTAGGATAAAAATAGTTGAATCTGAGCAAGTACAGACTGAATCACAATCTCCCATCTAGTCCTTTGTCAACATAAATGAGCCCAGCCGCAAGAGATGGGAGTGAATAATGGAGAGAGCCCAGAGCCGATATCTTCAGTCCATTCGATTTCAGCGCACCTCGTCCATGAAATATTGAGATGGCGTCCGAGAGTGCGTTAGTGTGAGTTTTCAGAGTGCATCTGAGGGATGGATGCTACCATAGCGAATGCAGTGCAGGCCCAATAGAAGTTGAGTCTGCGTTTTGGGGTGCAGCATAAACACTATACGTCTGAAGGTTGTGTTTGGAAAATCACCTTTGTCAGCAAGGATGTCAGGGTTAGCTAATGAGTCTCCAGTTACTCACAGTGAAATCGTTTGTTATCACGTGGTTAACAACAGTTCATTTAAAACTCTGGTGATGAGAGGGAATCTCTCCTCAACTCACAAGGTCTTTATTTGCATGCGGAACTATTCTTATATGATTTTCAAGAAATGTTTGGCACATTCTAGTGCTTGTTTCAATTTCAGTTTCTTTTTTCAATGTAAATATGGACATAAACTGAATATGAGATAATCACCACCTTCTTTTCTTTAGTTCACACTGGGTTATGATATAGATTTAAAAGTATTTTCCATTACTAACATTTCTACCTGTTAAAAGGGAGTTTTTCGTTGCCACTGTCGCCAGGTTCTTGCTCATGGGGGAAATGTCGGGTCTCTGTAAATAATAAGTATAAAGAGTCTAGTCTAGACCTGCTCTATATGAAAAGTGCACTGAGATAAACTCTAACATTGAATAGAATATTAATACAAAACCAAAAAACCTGAAATATGCACTAATCGATAATTCTGTATCAACAATGTATCAAATGTCAATGTGTAACGTTAAACAGGTTATTTATTTCTTCGGTTATCCTCACCTGTAAAAAGCCTTTTAGCATTTTACTTAAACCTCATTGTTTTTCTTTTACAGCCAACAAACTCTGCTCTGATCAACACTGCTGACAGCCACAAAGGCGCCTAGAAACATGACACCGAATGAATGTTAATGTGGCTCCGTGTAAGCTAGATATGTAAATAGGCAAATGCTTGCTGTCTTGTTAGCCGTAACAACTTTATATTAGGGCAGTTACCCCATGGTGCCAATAGAAAAATAAATACAGCTATAAATACATTCACATTGATAGATGAATGTACTCATAAAACTAGCACCTTAGCTGCTACATTAAGAACAAAACATTTCTTTAGATCAACATGATGTCCAATAAAAAAGTAAAAGCAGACCATGCTGGTTTGCATTGTTATAGTAATCATTATTTTTTTTCAGTTTCCATACTTTTCTATCTAAAAAAAAAATCCCAAAATGCAGATCTAGAGGAGCATGTTGAATTTAACAAGACATGAAACTCTGAATGTCCATTATAAATACTAAGCAATAAAAGAGAAGAAAGGGGTTTTATGGTTCAAACCAAAGTGTAAATTTTTAAGACTTACTCTGACCTTTCTCATCTTAGTTTTGTAACTCCTGATACAATTATATCTTAAACAAAAAAAATCTGATATGTGTTCCTGTTTCAAGAAAATGCCTTTCTCTCACCAAAGAGTAAAAATCCAACCCCAACGTTAACCTTTTTTTGTGTTGGATTTAGTGCTACAGCCCTTTGCATGTACTCATTGAAACATTGCAACAGAAAAAAATTCAACTGAATATATCAACTGAAACTTCATTGAATGAGGTCGAAAAGTAAGCATCTACAGTCCTGGTTGAAATCACTGGCACACCAGAATTTTAAGTACGCAATTTAGAATATCTTCAGAAATAAATGCAAATAACCAATTTTATATAATCAGAATATTTTTAATGAAAAGTTTAAGGTTATCAAACAAACAAAATAAAAAACAAAACTCTTATAATATTGAAATAATACAAACACAAGATGTACCCACAATTATTGGCATCCTTCACTCATGTCTGGTTGTAGAACAACGGTGGCAGCCTCTAAATGGTTTTTGCTGCCATCGATAAGCTTTGATACATTCATTTCCTCTAGTACCGGAGGCAGCAAAGCAGCTCCACATCCTGATAGAACCTCCACCATGATTCACTGTAAGTAGGGTCTTCTTTTACTTATGGTCTTCATTGCGTTGCCTGTAAACAAACTGATGCATTTTATTAGCAAAGAGCTCTACCTTGGTTTCATCTGTCCATTGAACATTATCCCAGAAAGACTGTGGCTTATCTATGAAGGTTCTTGCAAACCTTAGTTTTGCCTTTCTGTGCCTTTCTTTCAGTAGTGATGTCTCCACTTGGTTTATTGTGTGGTGTGAGGTACAGACCGAAACCATCACTCCAGTTTGCTCCAGTTCAGCCTGAAGCTCTTAAGATCTCTTGTGTGGTGCTCCCACAATATGTACCAATCTTTGCCACATTTCCCACATTGAGCTTCTTCTTAGCTCTACGTCCTGGAAGCATCTTCATGACTGAGAAATTTCCTGTGAAATTATAAAATGTTAATACAGTGATTTTTTGGCGAATGCTTTATAGCCTATAAGTTGTTGTTTTTCAATAATAACGTTCTTGATGCTCTCCTATTTTTGGCACTGTAAAAAAGAAACAGGAAACAATCTGCCTCTTTTATATGTTGTAAGACCATCATTCACTGAACAGTGAAAAATGAGCACAGGTGAGTCTTATATGTATTTTTTCAATTTTGTTTTTGGAGATATTTAATTTAAATTGATGCATTTGAATTCATCAGATAAATATTATATATTCAGATTTTTCAAAATTGGCTAATTTGCAAATTATTAAAAATTAAAATTAAAATTCAGACTTTATATCACAATAGTACAGACAATTAAGAAAGAAATGAAATAATTTGTGGACTGTAGATTGAAATGCTGTTACATCAATATTTAATGTCTCCCAGCATTTACAGAAAATTCCTTCATCAGGAAAACTGAGTCTGACTTTAATGGCCAGACTTCTACAGACATTAATCTAAGTTAATCAACAAAAAAATACTACGATATGATTCTATGGTTTTTGTGAGTGTAAATTGCAACATGCAAATTCACAATGTTTCGCTACAAAAATACCTTCATGTATTGTATCCAAAGAGCAGAGAGTGTAATTTACCTCTGGTTAATAGAACGTAGGAGCAGCTTATTTGTAATTTTGTTTCGTGGCTCCTTATTCAAAACCAATCCTCCACTTTTACTTCACAGATATCAGGTGGTGTGAATGCAGAGTAGATCTTTTAACTCCAGGAGAAAGGAGTCCATGAGAAACCTGTATAATGAGTTTCTTTTGAGAGGTTACTCTGAGAGAAAGTGTGAAATGAACAGCCAAACTGCAAGCCAATTTCATCTTCCCTGAATGAAAGCCTTTAATCCGAGCTGAATCCCCTTGATCTACAGTAGCTCAGGTAGACAGCCCAGGCTACGGCACAAAAGGGAATCAACTAAATGCTTCTGCACTGTGATACAAGCTGTTCTCTGTTGAGCTTCACAAAGACATTGCAAATGCTGCTTCAAAACAAGTTAGCATTTAGCTCCATCCCACCTCCCACCATCTCTGCACTTGTTTCTACTTTCCGATCCTGCTGCCGAGTGCCTCTGTCATTTTCTCATAGGTCAGAGAAAGTCTCCCAGAGAGCAGATGATGAGCTTCGTTATTTAGCCAAGCAATTACATCCACCCCCAGCTCAGGCTGAAGCCGGGAGCTTCCTCTATTTATTTTGTTAAGATAAGACAGAACGGGTAGGAATAGTAATGCAGTGCCACATAGCTCGGAGGGGAGGATAGGTGGCATTTGGGAAGCAACAGGGGAGGCGGATGGACAATATAGCCCTACTTTGTGTTCTCCCCATATCTTTTCTGATTAACCTCCGGAGTGGGAGAGCACAGCTGAGCCGCAGATAGCCCCCTTTAACTCCACCCGCTGCTTTCAGGCTTGCCATTTGTATGAACACACGGAGCTGTGCTGAGTTCACAGAGTCTGCGGGTATGTGTGTGTGCAATAAGTATGCCTTTCTTTACACATGCTCCTGATTGGTTATGGTGAGAATGTGTGAAGTGAATTAGCTCCGTTCTCAGAGGTGACGCTTCTGCCAAGCTGCTCAGCGGTGTCCCGTCGGCATCCGCTGGTCCCAGAGCTACACCCGACGGAGACCGTCATCCATGTAACTACATCGATGAGATACTCGGCAATTAAAAAGTTCTTCCGCCCACTCCAGTCATCGCCACCGTCATCTGAGCGTTGCCCAAAGGGGAGGAGATCATGCTAAACTGTGACACGGAAGCATGACTCAGCAGACAGATTTTTCTCCTTACAGCACTGAAGCACACCGTTTGTACTGCGTCACCTTGACATCAACTGACCATTAGACCTAGGAGTGGGGCAATGAGGCACACTAGCACAGGGAAAAGGTGTCAGCTGGCAAGGTCTCGATCGGTGCTCTCCTCATAAGTCTGGAAGATGGCTGCAGTGTCACCCATTACATTGTTCTTCTGTCCTCTAATTGCCCCTCAACCGCCACATTTCTCAGCATCTAATCATCAGCAAATGTCATCTGAATGAGCTGTGTGCATGTGTGTGTGTATTTAAGTAGATGAGAGAACAGGCAGGGCTTGAGGAGGTGACCTTCAGGGGCGGTCCGGGTAATGAAATCACAGGGAGGAAGCCCTGATGTGGGGCCCCGCCTGGAAACCCCTCTGTCAAGGCTGACACTGATGACCGCATCCTAATTGAAACAAATGTGCCAATTAGGCAATTCATTTCTCACATCCTCTGCCACACACTTGCCAGGCTAATTTGTATTTGTCCCTCCAGCTTTTTTTTCTCTCACCACCACCACCCCTCCTTCATCTATTCATCTATCTCTCCCCTGTCTCTCTTTATATATCTCTCTCTCTCTTCCCTTCTGCTTCGTGAATCTTTTCATCATTACCCACGGGCTGTTAGCGGCAGACAGACAGCTAATGTGTAGCGTGGCCCTAAACACTGTGAGGGCCGGCTCATGCCACACATTAATGGCTTCTTTCAAGTCACAAATTTCCCAGGATACAATTGAAATAAATACATAAAGGGGGGGGGGGGGTACCGCTTGTGTCACCCATTCAGTGATAGATGAATTTAATCATGAGAAATTAGACTACTGTCCCACAGTCCTCTGTCTCTCTATTTTCTTATCTATCAGAGATACAAAGCGCCTCTGATGAAACCCACACAAGAAGCTATCGTATAACCGTAGAGAAAAATCTGGGGGCCCTTGAAGACTGGCTTCCGAGTGTTCTTCAAGACAAAGAGGGGGAAATAGAAGTTTCTGTTCTTGTAATCACACTGTACTCCTCTCCTTCTCCCTCACTTCTACTTAAAGTGGTGCATTTGACTCACTTGGTGTGGAAAAATAACAAATGTGAGAAATGATCACTGCGTTATGATGCTCATTATCATTTTTATTCGTGTCAATATATGCCTGCAATCCATCATCCCTGGGGCCTTTGTGTCATTTCTAGTTACCCAGGGTTTGCATGCCCAAAGGCACTTCCTATTTGCATCCAGTCTGAGTGTTGTTTATTATAAAGAGTGCCCGCACACTTCCTATAAATCCATCAGCTTGGTCCATTCTGCCACACTATGAATGTAATTTGCAAATGCAGTGATGCAGCTCCCTTACCAGGGTAGGAGCACTAAAGCGTCACTAAGTTTGTAATTCATAATTAGTTTTCCTCTCTGTTGCTGGTAATTGGTTATAGTACCTCTTTTGACTGTCTAATGGCTTTACTGTTGGAGGTTGTGCTGCCTAGCTGTGGTTATACAGCAGGGTGGGACTTGTAGCATACACTTGTCCAGCAATTACACAGTTTCAGTCTAAAGTTTGAAAGCTTGTGAATCCCAGTATGAGATCTGCATCGTCTGAGAACAAGAGACTTGAAAAGATTGAAAGGTTGAGTGTTTTCTGGCCATGTCTAAAGGCTAAAGTGTTTATACCTTTACTGAAAGGATTCACTTGAAAGCAGGGCAGAAAGCCTGATGCAATAGCCTCCTCTCAGTTGCATTACTCAGCCTCCCTGATTTCTCTCAAAAGGAGAGGTCTTTTGTGTGCATTTGTAGTCCTAATGCAAATGATGATAACTGCACACATTTTCGAACAGTCTCTTGAAAGGCATTTATTCTGGTGCAATGGATGGAAGAAGTTGTTTGAAGAATGTGCAAATGATAGCTTGAACCATACTTTAGAGAGAAAATCTTTCAGACAGCATGTGGTTCGCTCCACCAGCTGCGCTGTTTCCACTGTAAATACAACAGCAGCAATGTCACTAGTTTCAGTAACAAAGAATGTGACAAAATGTATTTGTCAACAACCTTTTTTCCCCATGATAAGCGTGAGATGTTGATACAATGAAACCAATGTCATTAAGCAATAACTGTGACGAAATCTCCAAATGATATTGGTCACGAACTCAGAGGTGACTAAAATTATGTTAAAAATAAAAACTATAATGAAATTTCTTAATATTTTTGGTGATGAAAAAGAGGAGGCAAAGTTACAGTCTGTTTCGTCAAACACATAAACCAAATACCCTTCTCTGAATGTCTGTGTTGCAGAACAGCAGAACACCCACTTTAACGCTATGGCTGCAGGAGCTCGGACTACATATGGTGACAGGAATAAACATGATGGCAACATTGGGGCTTGGTCAGAAAAAATGTATAGACATTTGGATCCATCTCAAATATCTTGATTACAATCCTGTGTATTGCCAACCATTTCCTCTATTTTAAGCTCTATTTGGCTAGAGCCCATTCTCTTTGGCTGTGTGATAGGATTAGAGTAGGTGGATAGAGGCAGCCTATAGTTTACAGTACGGTTTTTTTGTTGATGTTAAGTGAAGTGGCTCTTGCATGTTGCACTTTGATAGACCATGCCACAGTTTTAGTGGCGTGTCCACACAAAAAGCGATTCAGCCACGTTCTTCAGCCGTCCGTTCCACACGCATCGGCTCCTGTATCAATCACTCCAGCTGACTACACGGGCCACGGAAGTGCTCGGGTTTTATTTGTGCTATATGCTCGTAAAGGAGGCCCGAAGCACATATTTATACTTCAAATCAATTTTCTCCCATTTTACAGGCACAACAGTGTGTTTTCGACTCTGCCAAAATGCAGTTGACCGACAACTCCAGACTATGCCTGAGGGCATCTTGTGTGAACAAACACTGAGCCCTAAAACTGCTGCTGCTCCTCTGCTAGCATACTTCTCACTACCCTTCCTTTGTGGACAGTGTCTAAGATTAGGATGCTCTTACACAATAAAACTTGTGAATACTTATGACTATTTAAAGAATTGATACTTGAGTAAAGTTTCATTTTCCAGTAGAAATGCATTGCATTTCTCATCTCTCTGTACTTTATCACCCCTCTCATACAGGTGGAATGGCTAAAAAATGAAGAGCTGGTGAGTTCCCTGACTGACGATAACATTGACACCCGAGCCGACCACAACCTCATCATCAATGAGGCACGTCTGTCCGACTCCGGCAACTACACCTGCCTAGCCAGCAACATTGTGGCAAAGAGACGGAGCGCCACGGCCACTGTGATAGTCTTCGGTACGCTGTTCTCAAGGCTGCTGTAATTGCCTGCTACAACACATTACAGTGTAGTGACACCATGTTTACATAGCACTTCAGATCAATTTGTTTGGTTTCCTCCACCCTTACACAAGTGATTAAGAGACCCATCTCCATGTTTTCACTGAAGACTAATGTTTCCTCTTTATTTCAATGAATGTATTATTCAGAGACTCAATTTACTGCCTCTCATTTAAAATCAATGTGTACTTTATGAGAGGAAATAAGCCACTGTGTCTTAATCTCATTCAAAAGGAGTGTTGCTTATTAAGTATTTATTTGCCAGAGGCTTTCCAGCAATGCGGGTTCACGAGCTCTGATAACACTGCTAAACATTTGGCTTCAACACACGTTAGACAGAGAGATCATAGAATAAACTGCTTCAGTCAGAGCGCTAAGTGGTCGACTCCAACCTGTCGACCACTGTGAGTCAGTGTCGCCTTTAGAAATGGCCTTTCCGTTTAATGGCTGTTTTCTTTGCGTTCTCACAGTTCCATGCCTTTATCTTAATCCAAGAGCAAGGAACATTGAACTGGCAATTAGGAAAGAGGGAGCTGTATATCCACAACGGTGAATGTGCTGTGCTCAATCTGCTCCAGCCGTTATGCATTGTTGCCTTGCAGTGCCTCGGAGCCTGTATAATCATTAATAACCCCAGCTCTTGTTAGGGTATTTAACGCAGACTTCTGGAAAAGTGTTATGTGTTGTTGTACTCTAACTCTACCTCTTCTTCTTCTCTAACTTTGCTGCACTCTTCAGTGAACGGTGGCTGGTCCCTGTGGACGGAGTGGTCGCCCTGCAATGTGCCGTGTGGGCGGGGTGTCCAGAAGCGTTCTCGAACCTGTACTAACCCAGCTCCTCTGAACGGCGGAGCTTTCTGTGAGGGCATGTCTGTACAGAAGATCACCTGCAACGCACTGTGCCCAAGTCAGTTCCACTTAAACTCTACATAATTTCTGCTCAGAATAAGTACAACTTTACGGATGGAATAAAAAGTCAGCTAAGTTACTTTTTCTCATTTGTAGCCAAGTTATTAACAGTTGGCTTCAAATGATTAAGATGACTTGTCAAAGATTAAAGCACCCTGTCAAAAATGCCAAAAATGATATTATTGCCAAACTAATGATATTAATGGATGACAAGCTATTAATTGCCCTTCTAGCATTTTTTTGCTTTTACTTTTGTGTCCTGATGACATACTTCAGTGCAAGGTCTTTCTGAGGCACTTTGCAGTATCACTGCATGTCATCCACATTAACAGACTAGACATTTATCCACTGCTGATATTCAGAATGACCTAAATGAATTGAATGATCTTACATCCCTGCCTTATTAGTATTACCACAAAACCAATAAGAAGGACTGTGAGACACATCCATAGTGACTTGACAATATCCATGTACCAGCAGGCTGATCATGTTATAGGGAGAGAAGTGCTGCATGGAAGAACATTGAACAAAGGGGAGGGGATTTATGATGCAAAATAAAATGACTAGATCAAGCAGCAGAGAGAGAGAGGACCTGACTCAGTATAGTAGTATGATTCAGAGCTAGTCTTTGAAGAAATGAGTTTTTACCCAACAAGAGCAAACTGGGTGGAACTTTGTTGCTTTGGCTAGAAGGCGATGTTGGTTCTCGGTTGTCTTGAGGTGCTGTTAACATTTAGGCCAGTAAAATAACGAAAAAATCTAAGGATTGGAGTTGTATTTCTACAACTTTCGTAAAGACCTTTTATGACCTTTTTATGACCTTTTATCACACTCCAACTTTCGTAAAGACCTATAGCCATTCAAGTGGCTCTGTGAGGTTGTTCTTGCAAACGGTGCTGCTTTGTGCTACATGTTAACATGGTGTTTACCCAATGTCACCAATTTAGTGATTTTCTCTGTTCTTTTTTTAAATTTTGAATATATTTATTAAATATTTGAATGCAGTAGTTATATTCTTACGATGTCAATAATATACAAATATGCATGTGACATCATCTAGCAACATCTAGCGACTTTTCTGGCAGGCTTTAAAATATAAATTATGGTACTTTCTTTTGCATTGTGTAATTAATGAAGACAAAGCTGGATCTCTGGGCAACCACCAGCCCTTTATTGTTCGTATCAAGAGATCATTTTTGGCGTCCCATAGCCTATTTGATTCATGGTAACAAGCTAAATAAAAATGAGGATAGGATATAGCAGACTGGTGACTAATTTTAACAAGAAGCCAAAAAATGGCAATAGATGTACCCAGTCGCAATGAATTAATATTAGTTCTCCCACAACCAGCTTAAGTGGTGCAAAGTCAAAAAAATACTACAACAAAGAAATTATTTAGTTAAATGTTCATTAGCAAGTCTCACCACAGAGAGTTCCCATGAGGAAATGTGAGTCATGCAAACAATCAAGCTATCAAGTCACCAAAATCATGGTTTGCTCAAATTGTTCAACAGCAATTAGACACAATCACTTGGGAGTTTGCTCTCCCAATTACATATGGAGGACACATAAGTACTGCCTGAATACGCCCAACCAACTCATTGAATTTTGCAGATACAGTAAGGTCGGTATTAACATTCTACGTTAGCACTGAATAGACTCAAGATATGTTCAGTATGACTGTTTCTTCATTATACTAAAAATCTAGACATTCAGACAGTGTTGTGTTTTTTTAAACATATCTGCTAGTTTTATATTCTGTACATGTGATTTTTTGATGAAAAGTTGCCTTTCAGCTCTATACATTGATGTTCAAATCAGCTAACTAGAGAATTTCTGCCGTAGATATTTACAGTATGTAGATATAAATCTCAAATCGGTGACAGATTTAAACCAGCAGGACCAAATCAGATATGTTTGATATCTACAACCTGATTTAAAATAAATGGGTCTTGTCTGCACAGAAATAAAAACGTTATACCTACTGTGTACATTCAGTAACAGGATCAGCATGTCATTTTTAAGTTGAAAGAGACTAGGATCCAATAAAAGGCCCCTAAAGAAGCAGATTTTCTATTTTTTTTTAAATATTTTAAAAGAACACATTGCACTGTTTAAAATGAGTATAAACTTTTGTCAGCTTTTAACATTTTCGCTGTGGAGCTATGCGAGATGAGTATCTCACAAATTGTTCATTACAAGTTAAATCCAGTGCAAAGACCATCAGTGGCAAAATGAGGCACTGAGGTGACGGTAAGCCAGCAGGGGTTTTTCCATTTTTTTTTAAGATTTTACTATACACTAAATTGAAAGAGTATTCAAAACCATTAAGTTTTAGCATACTTTATTGTGATGTAGAATACATTTTAAATGGATAAAATTTCCATTTTTGTCCATCACTCTACATTAAATAACACAATAGTCAATACTGACAAATAAAAAAACCTTTTTAAAAATGTTTGAATTTAAAAAAAAATCATAAATCTCTTATTTAAAAAAGTATTCAGACCCTTTTCTGCTCCAAATTGTCGTCAGATTCATTCTGTTTGCATTTGTTATCCTTGAGATGCGTCTAGAACTTGATTGAGTCTACCTGGCTAAACTGAATTGATAGTTTAGAAAGGCACACACCTGTATATATAAGGTCCCATAGTTCACGCTACATATCAGGACAAAAACCAAGACATGAATTCCAAGGAACTCTGTTTAGACCTCTGTGATAAAACAGTTGTTAGATATAGATATGGGGAATAGTATAGAACAATTTCTAAAGCTTCATCTGTTTCCAGGGGCACAGTGGCCTTCGCCAGAGTGTTGATCAAATTCCCAAAGGATTAACACTCATTCCTTACTGTACACAATGCAGACGAGCGAGCGAGGAAAGATCAGACTGTTAGTGTTTCACAATGAAGATGTCCTAACCTGCTCCAAAAATCAGTTCAGCAACATATTGCTTGATTGAAAAAAAATTCTGCAAAAGTTTTGTACACTTACCCCACCTCCAACCTATTTTCATGTCATGTTTTAGATTTAAATCTGTGACTTTAAACCTGACTAGTAGCTAGGTGCCTGCTAGATATTAAAATAACACTGTTATTCTGAGAGTGGCTTAAGTGGGAGTAACTGAGAGTTAATCCACAAAATAAAATATAACAGTACAAGTCACAAAAAGGGATCAATCTAGCTGAGGATATGATGGAAGCTTTCTCATTTTCAGAGGGAGAATTCACAAGTGCGTCCAAAAAGCATCCCATTCCCTCCTCTTACTTCCCCTGATTGTGCTACGCCACTTGCAGAATGTCCGGACAATTTTTCATGCTCCACCTGCTAGAGTTCGCTCATTTGCTATATGTTAGGAAGAGATGTAACAGGGCTTAAGAAGTCCTCTGCAAAGATGGGAGAACTTTCTGGAAGGACGACCATCTCAGCAGCACTCCATCAATCAGGCCTTTGTAGTAGAGGGGTGAACACCAGGCACTGCTTGTCACATGGCTATTACTGTCCCTCCTGTTCAGTACGATGGTGGCAGCAGGTGAGTGGATCAGCCAAAAACCAAGACAATAGAACATTTGTGGAGGGACCTGAAGGCAGCAGTTCACACTTCCCAATAGTGCTGTCAAAATTGCCAAAATAATGACATTTGATTATTGCATATTTTCTAGATGTTCCCTTGCTGGTGCTGGAGTGGTAGGTTAACTTTAGCTTAACAGGGAATTTTACATTGCTCTGAATGCTAATCACTCTCTCTGTGGCCGTGTTGGGCTGCCAACTCTCTGCCATCATTATTACATGGTTGTTGTTGCTGAATTATTAGCTTGTTTCAGCTTGACGTACATTTCATTTTCGCTCAATGAAAGTGACGTCTTGTGACTCCTGTCCTATAGTAATGTGGTGCATTCAGTGCAGTGGCCCAGGCCCACAGGAAAACTTGCATGGCAGATAGCCTCAGTAGTGCTGCCTCTTTCACAATCAAATTTCTGGGGTTTTGGGGTTTTTTTGGTTCTTTTTTCTTTTGTTTTTTTACAATTCGGTTATATATATATACATATATATATATATATATGTATATATATATACAATTAAATTCAGAATATTCATTGACAGTACTACTTATAATCCAGTGTGAGAGAGCCTGAGAGGATCTGCCAGAAAGAATAGGATAAACTGACCAAATATAGGTGTGCAAAACTTGTAGAGACTCACTCAAGAAGAGCCAGCCAGAGTGGCAGCAACAAAGTACTCAATTACAGGTCTGAATACTTTTGTAAAGTAATTTTTAACAAATTTGCAAAAAAAAAAACCTTTTCTAAGATGTTTTCATGTTTTATTAAGACCATTGAGTGTAGAATGATGGACCGAAATGGCAGTTGTTGTTTTTTTCATTTTTGATTAAATCTAAAACACAGAGTGTGCAAAGGGAAGTATTTTCTGGAGCCACTTTATATGTCTCACCTTGAAAATTAAATGTGTGCTTTCTCTTACTTACCTAACCATCCAGTGTGAACATATTTTTTTGCTTAAATGTAGTTTAAATAATGTAGTGTTTATTGTGAGAATACAAATAAAGTGTTGGCCAGGAAGGTGCCAGGTGAGTAGTTGGGAGAACATAGGCAGCAATATATTATCCATTAGGTTGAATGGGTTCAAGGTTTTGAAAACAGGAGGAATTTTAACTTTTATATACAAACTTAAGTTATTACCCACCATTAAACTTACTGAAACACAGTGTATTCCCATGAAGTTATTTATTACTATGTGTATTCTTTTATCTGTATGTTTTTTATTTACAAAACATAACCCACTTTATCGATGATTCTCAAAATATTTTTGCCTCTCCATCAATTATAAAATCTATAAGCTTTAAAGTCCTGGGCAAGACACAGAACTTTACATAGAAATATAGTTAAAACAGCCAGCGACATGCATCTATTTATGAAGGGGGAATAGAAAATCACACTGTCAGCTGCCTTCGATTTCTGTGCAGGAAAAACTCTGATGAGGTTGGTGATCAATAACAATGACTCAGCTTTTGCTTTTTGAGGTGCAGTATAGTCCGGCTTGCAAAACTCCCTCTCTGGTAGGACGTCCAGAACAAAAAAATTGAATTTCTGGACACTGACAGATTTGTGGGTATAGAAGTTTTCAACAAGCTGCCAGTCATTGCCAATTAAAGCTGTCGACCTTTAAAGCAGCTTTAAGATTGGGTGACAGTGGGGGGACTTCACATGAAAAAACAGTTAAGTGGAAGTGAAGAGGAATAAGAATGTCCTACTTGAGCAGGGGAAGTAGACCTGTTGCCACCATCATTGCCTGGAGGCCTCACAGAATGACTAAAGATGTATGCAGCAGATAAGCAAGTGGATGTCGCCCTGTTATCAAGGTTGATCCATATCTTTGTGGGAGGAAGGAGATGAAGACATTAGCAAAGCGTAGGCTGCAATGAAGCCCGCTGGCTGAGCAGCTGACTGACAAGCCCGTCCAGTTCTGACAAACAGGCCCAGAGCATTGTCTTAATGATGGTCTGAGTGCAGCACGGAGGATGGATGAGGTCAGAGGCCACACCACGATGAGGCAGAGAGCAAAGAGAGTATTCATAGAAGTGAAGTTCATGTCATAGAGACTGTGCTGGAGAAAGCAAGTGATTAAAACTAAACCAGCGCAGACTGTGTACTGTACGGTATAGTCAAAGTGGGTATTTGATACAATGACAGTCTACACCGAATGTATCAGCTTCCATCATCTCTCGTAGATATAGTGACAGACTATGAAAAGGATAGTTTACAATTACTTTTGAAACATGAATATTTACCATTTAGAGCAACATGAAGTAATTAAAAAAACTTAATGACTTTTCTTTACTTGTGCTACTGTCGCACCATGTTTTAGCAGCGGGCAGTAAACACACCATACCTCATAAGGATGTCCCCTGCTTGTGATCCCATTCGACTCACTCTCACTTAGGTCGCCAACTATGATGTCAAATTACTTAGCCTTATTCAATCTCAAAAGTAGACATTTGTGACCTCTTTTTAATTAATGTCTCTTGGTCTTTTCATGGGCCAATTAAAATACAGAATAGCACCCGTGGAAAAGTAAAACAGCAGCACAACTTTTGCAGAAAGTTGAAGAATTTTTACAAGATTACTTCAACATATGGCATCTTGGCAAAATTTCACGGGTAGCAGTGAAGTCTTTACTTTTCCTGACAGAGTTTGGCTCTTAACAACTTAAAGATCGTGATGCTGTAGCTAAAAGAGAACAGACAACCAAAGAGATTTCTTCCATGGGCTCTGCAGACAGACTTGTCTCATGATGAGACTAAGTATGATCTGGCTTCTATTGCAGCAGTTTGAGGCCAAGAAGTATTTACTAACAGATAGCCCACAATCATTAAATCTTGCAGCTATAGTAACAATCTTTTTGGAAATGTTGCCTATATAACTTTTCATTGGGTTACTATCTATTACAAGCTTATGTAACATGAGGTTACGCCTATAGTTTATGTAGTTTAGTTTAAGTTCATTCAATTTCAAAATCCTCCAGTGTGCTTGGAAGAAAAATTGTCTGAACTGAAAAAGAAAGAGGCACAAAAAGCATAATGTCTGGTTAGCTGCCAAAATGTCACTGAACCAAAGGATCTGATGACTGGCCAGTTTAAGGAAGTAGACACAAATTCAGTGATCAGCAAACACACGGAGCTTGGATCCAAATGTTATCAAAGGTTATCCAAGGTTATCAAAAGTGATGCAGAGTTTTGCAATTGTTAGAGTTTGTCAGACTGTATCTATTGTGTACTAGTAAGCAGATGAGCTCATTCAACTAGTCACTGGTGAAACAATATGCATACACTCACCAGTGACCGCGGTCAAACTCAGAAGCACTCAGCATTCTGTCTGCTGCATATTCATATCATTTGCATTTCAGTTAGCTGAGAAGAAACCACAAACAAATGCAGAGTGTAGGTAGGGCCCGTGGAACATCACAAAGGGAAATTACCTTCACCACTGCCCACAAGAATGTATTATAGGCATCACAACTGCTGCCAAAAAATCTTCAGGCACCATATGGTCTCCGAGTATTTGTTAAGCTAAGCATGATGAGCTCTTCTTGATCAGATGACAGAGCATGGCGGAAGAATCCCAGCTATTAGCATGCGCCAAGCTGTCTTGGTTTCATATCCTTGTATCAAATCCCATTATATAAACCAGCCTGGGGGTTAATGCAGAAAAAATGTCTCTCAAGCTGTACCACCACATCACCCTGTGTATTGTGTGTCATACTGAATATGTGTGCATTTGCGCCCCCTGAGGAAATTTTAAATGCTGAATGTGTGCAAATATTGCACCAAAATTAAAGTTGAAACAGCGTCTGCGGCCATGTAATGGATGCTACCTGTTTCCTGTTTGAAATATGGAGATAAATATCTTCATTTAAAAGAAATCGTTCAGCATTTTGGGAAATGTGCTACTGTGGTTTCTTTCCTTTTGTTTAAGCTACCTTAGCTTAGTGGTCAGAGTCACCAGGAAACAGCTAGCCTCACTGGTAATAAAGTTAAAAAAGATATGGCCACCAACAATTCTAATGTTGACTAATGAACATGTTATATATCTAGTTTTATCTAACCCATATTGAAAGAGAAATGTAAAAATTAAATTTAGAAGAATATAAACTGTTATCCCCCCCTCCCTCCAGACTTGCTAATATCAGAATCCAGCTTCCTATTTAAAATACAACCAAACAAAACAGCAAATAGCCTATACATAGCTTAAAAGGTTGAGCTTGCTTAAGCCCAGTATGAACAATAAGCTATGAAGTAATTGTATGGTTCGCTGACCTTTGAACTTGGCCATGCACACCAGTATATCTGCCGCTCTTTCGATCCACATGCATCCACATGCACATATTGTCATGTTGCAGTTGACGGAGGCTGGGACGAGTGGAGCGAGTGGACCGTATGCAGCAGCCAGTGCGAGAGGCAGCGGAGTCGCGAATGCAACTCCCCGGCACCTAGACACCGAGGCAAGATGTGCGAAGGGAAGAGCGAGGCCACAGAGAACTGCACAGACGGACTGTGTACCCAGAGTAAGGCCTTTCTCTGCATCTCCCTGCCGGGGATCATCATTCTCATCATTCTCATCATTCTCATCATTCTCATCATTCTCATCATTCTCATCATCATTTGTACACTCGCGAAAACATGGCAAATTATCACAAGCATGTTTGAACAGGAGGTGTTCGTTTGAAAGAAATCACACTGTGGATTGACACAGATGCCCAGTGCATGATAATGTCAGCACTCTTTCTCCTGTCTGCTGCTCACTTGACAGATTGTCTGTCATAGGGAATCTGTCACAGGGTAAGATGCGCAGACATTTACTTTTGACTGATGCCTGATGTTTGGAATGAAATGTCACTGCACTGTTTGAGTCTTGCACATGCAATGACATAAAAATCTGAATGTATTACTCAGTAGTTTGAGTGCTACAATGAATAATGACTATAGCGTATAGGGCTGAACAATGATCCTTTTACACCAGAACTGAGACTTGAAGGGTTGTAATCTTCAAATCACAAGAGGGACTTGGCAGTTTTTTTTTTCTTTTTTTTTACTAATATAAATCTGATCTGAATTTCTCATGCAGATTATTTTTACAGGTTTACAAAAGCTGATTAACAGCTACAAAGTCTTTTTGACCCTAATTTGAGCCTGTATACCTACATTGCTGATTGGATAGATTCCTCAACAGTTTGTCATTATATCCAAAAGTTAAGCAGCTGTTACGGACACAAATAATACCACTTTCAAATATAATGATTTTTTTTTCAAGTTACTGAGTAATGCCATTTTAGTTAAATTGACTTCTTTTTATTATAAAAGTAGCCATGTTATGTTGTTTATTCTCTGAAAAAAGTCGAGAAGCATAACTGCACAAAACTGCATTGTTTCATCATTTTTCTAATATAGAAGTTTTTTAATTAGCATTGATTCATTTTTTACTATGGTGAATTTAGGTGTGTGTTGTACCAATTCAAGCCTGGAATTCCAATAATAGAAAATAATTATAATTTAAATCACAGTACCAAAACTGTTCAGAAAAAAAACACGTTTTTTTTTTCTTCAAGTTGTTTAGCTCTCTTATAATGTGCCTGAAATTATAATTTTCATTTTTAGGGTATATTATACATTTGGGGAAACCCTAAATGCATTGAAAAAAATATGCGTGACAGCAAATCTGCTAAATAGATCAGACAGTTTTTTTGGAGGAGATTATTAGCCTACTCAGGCATTTCCAAGACTTTGAGCAGTTTACAATTTACCACCTTTATCTATGGTGATAAGAGGACCGTAATGATGCCTGTCTGGCCTTTATCCAATACTGTATATCCTGCATGAGCACAGTCAGCAGAAGAGCTTCTCTCTACTCAGGATTCGAGGTCTGAGACCGCACTTGTTAGTCACTTCACATAGGCTCGGACTTTAATCACCACTGTCTCTCCTCTTTGTCTCATTCTATCTCTCTGTCTTTGCAGATCAAAAGCTGCTAGATGACGTTAAACCTCAAAGTGAGTCTTCCTCTGTGGATTTCTTTCATCTTCAACTCCGAGTCCCCACCTGCAACAAATATGTAATGCCCTGAATTCTGTGGGCAAGAGATGATATATTATAAGTTTATAGGGAGCAGAAAAAGGAGTGACAGTCAGCATTCTTTCAGTATTTGTCACAGAAACAAAACATATCATAATAATAATCATTATAAATATGAACATCAGCTCACCTTGAGCTGATGCGCTCCTGTTTTTACCAAGCAAATGCTCATTTGCATTCATGTCATTATTCAGTGCCCGACTTTCCTGATAGCCGTGACATCACAGCTGTGTTTCTGCTTTGAGTCAGGAGATATATTGGTTGTGACAAGTGAACATGTGCTACGTTGCGGAGGATTAATGGGTTGTAATCATTGCAAACGAGCTAATTTGACCAATTTATGATGCTGTCCTCGCATTCCTGTGGCGGCTTTCAATCACTCAGCAAAGTTAGCGTGGATAAGTGATTGTCAGGTGTTAGCTTTAGTGCTTTCATTAGCCTGCCACATCCACGTTAGTGTAAAAGTCATGTCTACTGTGTTCTTTGCAAGCTTCAAGGAAAGCCTGAATGATTGAACAGGGAGTGCATTAAATTGATATTGTCGTGAGATCACCCCGGTAGAAATACTTTAAATTAATTTGCCTCTGATTGGGCCTCGCGACAACTGGTGACCACCGGCTGCACCGCATGGCTCTAATTCCCTTCCCGGTGAGATATCCGTCATAGCTGCTGGATATAGACTGGTGGGTCTAAAGGCAGTTAGGCTAATCACCCTCCATCTTAGCAGCTTGAGTCTGATATGTTACAGTTTAGAGTAACGTCTGGACATGTTCATTTATTCCTATCTGTGTTGCATAATGTAGCTTAGAGAGATAAGACAGATGGTCTGCTTCATCTTACCACTTTCCATCATTCTTAGTTCATTTCCATGCTGCATCCATTGTAACACATTGTAACTCTTGCATGTGTTTGCCCTTGAATGTCCACATAGTAACGATTCTGTTTTCAATGCTTTTCTTCCATCTCTTCCTCGCTGTGTATGGGTCTTTAATAAAACAACAAACACAACACTTAAAAAAACCTTTTCGCTCTTTTGGCAAAGCTGCTTTCATCACAGTAAAGAAGAACTGACCCAATTGCTGGTGAAATCTCAGAGGAAAATACTGTATTTACACACTGTCACTTAAACACTCTCAAATAGTGACTGGGGCCTTTACTTGACTCAGTGGCAGATAGAACCAGGCTTATACTAGCGACATGCCTTTATTTCTAATTTCTAGTTACTGCACAAGTAACTTCAACCATGTTTATATGTTGTCTTGATGAACTTTGTAAAATGTGCATTTCCACAGCAATAACTCCATCAGCACAGCAAGAGTCATGTCAGGTGGCTTTATTTCTCCGAACGATGAAAATAAAAGAACAGCTATAACACTCTGCATAGTCTCTGCTGTGTATATTTAATATCGATGTGGAGTGTGACAAAAAAGTTGTTGTGGACATAATCCTAAACTACACCATGTGACCTGTTGTTAGGCTACAGGTAATTCCACCAATGTTTTTCTTTCTTTTTTAATCAGCAACAGGCCTTTATTGGTTCACCCTGGCCCCAGATATTGTTTAAGACCTTGGCATTATTTGAATGCTGGCTTTTATATGAGATTTTACAGTAGCTCTCCTTTTCCATGTATCTTGTGTGTTCCAGGTATGGACAGCTCCAACGACATAGCTCTGTACTCGGGTCTGGGAGCCGGCGTGATCGCCGTGGCAATCCTCGTAGTGGCCGTCATGCTTTACAGGAAGAACCACAGCGAGTACGGAGTGGATGTCATCGACTCCTCTGCACTCACAGGGGGTTTCCAGTCTTTCAACTTCAAGACCACCAGACAAGGTAAGAAGGAGTGCCATAAACTCCACGCCGACATGTGCCGACATCCACAAGGCCAAGAGCCAGCATCATCAGAGACCTCTGCGACAGGGCCACCCCGGTGATTGATGGCATTTGTTTACATCAAGCAGTATAGCGTGCAGCCTCCCTATTTGCCTAGGATTTATACCTCCATAATCAGTGAAAGGATCTGTCCTTCTATTTTGACGGACGTGCTCTGCTGTTATTTTGAAGAAGGAGATGATCAATCTCTAATAGACACCGGCACCCCGCCATCCCCTCCCCGCCGACCACACATTTGACTGTCAGGCAAACAATCTCTTCCATCAGATTACAATGGCCTAAGCCACTGATGGATAAATGAGAGGAGTATGGAACAGTGAACATCAATTCCATTTTTGTTGTGCACAGCAATAACTTCTGTTGGTTATGTGACTGTGGCTGTCCCGGCCAGCCTCGCTACAGGCATTCATATTACTGTCACTGACACTTCTGGGTTACCGCAAGTGATAGCCATCGTGGCGATGGGTGATCCATCCTGTGGTGACAATGCTGTGCGAAGCCCTTCTAGAGCCCACGCTGTGCCCCTGCCTCCGCCAAGGCCCGTGGAGTTACTGAAGCCCCACCCCTCGTCAGGCCACTGGAAGGATGTGAGGAAAATAGCGGGCTGGAAAATAGGTGGCTGGGATGTGGTATGAGCTGGGTCTACATTCAGCAGGTCATCAATCCAATTTAAATAGGCCACGTCTCCCTGCAGCCAGCCTGCTGTGCCCTGTACCAGCCACAATCACTCCTACCCATTTTCCTCTCTATCAGTCGACCAAGTTTCTCCATGAAAAAAAGAACACTTTCTCCTCTCTCTTCTTATGGCAGCCCCAGTTTGTTATAGAGGAAGCTGTTGAGGCATTCTGTATCAACCCACTTCTTCTGTGACTGCATTTTATCATCCTTTTCATAAACATAGAAGGAAACTAAATGCTTCTTTGAGAGGGGAAACACCTCTAAAAAAGCTTGTGTTTAATTGCAAGTCAGTGGCTCTCTCATGCCTAATAATCACCAGAAAGAAAAAAAAAAGCTTAAATAGTTAAAGAAGTTTTTAAATGCTTGCGGATGGCTCTCTGCTGCCAGAGTGGCTGTAAGGCTGAGTGCTGAATGAGTCTTTGGACCTGACCCTGTCTCTCCACATTACTTCTCCTTCTGAGTGATTTTTAATCAGAGGCCCAATTCCAAAGCTATCCCTCAAGGTATTCAACCTGAGGTACATTTCATTAACTTCTCTCATCTCACCACTGCCATTCCATTTTCGCTGCACCATTCTTAAAGATGCACACTCAAGCGATAATCAGATCATTCTCCACTCAACCGGAGTGGAGAAAATTTAGCAGTGATCGAATGTCAGTTGCAGAGGGGTAACGTCCACTGGGCTGCAGCTCTGACCGAGAGCTGGAATATTCGCAGAGTCGCCCGTAGGTCGTTGTCACTATTAGACTGTTGAGAAATGAAAAATGCATCTTTTCATTTCTCATGGAGCATGTATTTTTCATGGAACATTATCATAGCAGCAATTACCTGAAAATGTTATTCTCTATCACATCTGCTCATGCTTTGTATCATATATAATGCAGGTGCAATCATGGAGCGTAGTGGCCCAGAGTACATGTGCAAGATCACAAAAGTCACAGGTCAAGTCCCTGCAACTATCTTAATATTGAGTATGAAATGAAATCCACCATATTTACTGTTAGGGTTGAATTGATAGGTCGAAATAACAGGTTTGTCTGATAGACAGAAAATTATTCACCAACTATTTTGATGATTGGTTAGTAATGGAGGTCTTTTATCAAACAAAAAGCCAAACAAATTTCTTGAAACAGCTTTTCAGAGGGAAGACTTTCCTGCTCCACTTTGTTTATATACCTGTAAACTGAATATGTTTGGGTTGGTCAGACAAAATGAGACATTTGAAAACTTCACCTTGACTGTGACACACTGACAGATATTTTGAAAATGATAGCATTTTGGTACTTAAGTGCGTTGGATGAATTTTCACGACAGAGTTTCAATTTGCAGCACTGTACTCCTAATGTTGATCTCAAAATCTGACAAATGACACAAAAGGTAAATCTACATCAAATTAAGCAACAATCTCAACAATGTATGTTCATCTCTGAATTTAAATCAGTGTAGGATTTTGAAATAAAATGGTCTTCATCAAATCACGCTGTTAAACAGAAAATAATGACCATCTCAGATCGAGTCTGCAGTGGTCATTTCCTCAAGAAAAAAGTATATCAACCTCAACAACATGTGCAATTTATGTAGTATAGATATATTTTAGTATAGATAATAATGCCTAGAATCTGATTTTCATAACAGTATATCCTACATTCATACCCATACAATGATTATGACTAAATTTCAATGAATCAGATTACCTTTTCTATTGTGTAGCAATGTTTGATTTTGTTAAAACTTTATATATTTCATCGTTTGTAAGACTAATCTTCTAAAGTACAAGAAGTAGTAAGGAAAGATTTTAAAATGCCTAAATGAAAACAAATCAAACCTCAACATATCTGTATTGTTTTTTATTTATGAATTCTGTGTCTCATAATTAAATGAAAACCATTACTTAGATGAACATTATTTAGCCTTTTGTCTTTATGAACTGGATGAATTAATCTTGACACAAATTTTCCATTTTCCAAATTTTTTGGTATTAAAATGTCTAAAAACGACTAGATCATCGTCATATATTTAGTAAATTATCCAAAATGTTTCATACAATTTCCAAAACCAGACAAATCGATAATTTTTAATCATGGTAACAGTCTGTTACATGTTGAGACCTGTCAATGCTATCCTATCCTTTGCGCATGCTTCAGAATTGTGATTGTCTGCCAGGAGTGGTCAAAACTTACTTTTTATCAAGTTATTAACCAAATTTTTTTGATGTACTTTTGAGATCTTGTTTTTTTAATTTTATTTTAGTTTTGAACTGGATGCAGGACTGCAGTTATCAGATGTCTGGATCTTATCAGAGAAATAAGCTGAGCAAGTGGTAGTGGCAATGGTCTGGCAGCACGTCCAAGATGTTCTGTGTCTGCCTGCAGTGTCAGGGACACACTGATTTTTGTACACAGTCTGCACTGGTTTAGCCTCACCACAGAGAGTTCCCATGAGGAATTGAGAGTCATGCAAACAACCAAGTCACCAACATCATCAAATTGTTCTACAGCAATTAGACACAATCACTTGGGAGTTTGCTCTCCCAATTACATATGGAGGACACATAAGTACTGCCTGAATACGCCCAACCAACTCATTGAATTTTGCAGATACAGTAAGGTCGGTATTAACATTCTACGTTAGCACTGAATAGACTCAAGATATGTTCAGTATGACTGTTTCTTCATTATACTAAAAATCTAGACATTCAGACAGTGTTGTGTTTTTTTAAACATCTGCTAGTTTTATATTCTATACATGTGATTTTTTGATGAAAAGTTGCCTTTCAGCTCTATACATTGATGTTCAAATCAGCTAACTAGAGAATTTCTGCTGTAGATATTTACAGTATGTAGATATAAATCTCAAATCGGTGACAGATTTAAACCAGCAGGACCAAATCAGATATGTTTGATATCTACAACCTGATTTAAAATAAATGGGTCTTGTCTGCACAGAAATAAAAACATTGATTTTTAATCTGAAACTACTTTATTTAGTGTATTACCGAATGTCATCACCAGGTCTGTTTGGAGGAGACATCTGCAGAGGTCTGAACAATTAACAATGGTAGAATCCTAACCAAGAGAAGCTGATTGCAAAGATGGCAATAGTGGTGAAGACAACAAATCCCATGATCCCACACTACTTCATGCCCCCACTAAAATCTGTCTTTTGTTATTGTTTTGATTGAGAGAACCCTAGCAGCAGAAAATTACATATTGGCATTTTTAATAGGAGGATAAGTTAACACTAGCAGACGTTTGCAAGGAAGATGGCCAGGATTTTCTGAAGGGCTGAATGTGAGATGTTCCAATAGTAACGTTTTTGACAGAAAAACAAGCATCAAAATGTCCACTTCCCAGAGAGCTCTGTGTACCAGGCTGCTCTCTGATGGCGTCTGAAGAAATGAAACTAAGGTTTAGGATGTAGCACATAGCCACTTGTATGAATGTCAATACAGAGTGTACATACTCAGCAGCTTGAAATAGACATTTCACGATAACTCATAGCTAGTACATGAATAGCACAGGCTTGTCTACCTTAGATTTAAGTTGATTTAAAAACATCATTTTAAAAATAAATCCAAATGTGATTGCATAAAATACAGGATCCATTTACCTTTTCTAATAAGCATATAATTTCAAATTAACTTTTTTTATCCTTTACAGTCAAATACAATAAAAAAAAGAAAGTAATGGCTTTAATGAGAAACTAATTTTAGAATGTAATATAAACTTACAGTGGAATATTTGACTTTTAAGAATTATTGACCTTATTAAAAAAAAAAGTTTCCTTTTTCTCATGGTTTGGATGCTGGTTTTAACTAGATAAACATTCACAGTGTAGAAATTTTTGCATGTTTACACTGATGACATCCCTGGCCGAAGCTTGGTGTCTGATAATGTATGACCACTTTCTGAAGACGCAAGCAACAAACTTTTTAAAGTTTGCAGTGTCTACAGGTGGATGTAAGATGATATCCAGCCACTTGAATGAAAATTGCTCACCTGGTACATGAGCCAAAAAGTTCCAAGTATGCTTCTGCACTGCGCAGCCCACTGCACGTTAGTTTGTGGCATTGGAAACTCATGTCACAATGAAAAGCTGTCCATTTGGTTATTAAAGGAAAAGGCATATTAATTATCATCATATAACTAATATTTTTCATTTAATTATGAGACAGTAACTGCATATATAAAAAGCAATACAAATAACGATGTGTATTGCTTTTCATTATATATATATATACATATATATATATATAATTTATTTTTTGATCTGTTAGGCATTTAAAACCTTTCATACTAACTTTGGTAATGTCAGAGATATGAGAGGACTGAACGTGTGATTTAGCGCAGTGCACTTTATCTTCAAGGACAGCTTTTTGTGCTGAAAAGTGAAAAATTAGCAAGTAACTTTTACATTTTGCTTTATAATGTTTGCACAGCAACACAATGAAAAGTATTATAGACTTAACTGTTAATTGATTAATTAAAATTAATGAACAGATTAACCAATAATACAAATAATGGTTGGCTACAGCTCCACTCACTATGGTTCATTCTGCATTTGAGCTGCAGCACAGTTACCAGAATGTGAACAAATGGTTGGTTATGCTCCATATTTCAACACATCAAGAATTCTGATAGGAATTGAGAGTCTGAATTAACACACGTCAAATTACAAATCACGCCCCCAGTCATTAACAATTTGCCTAAAAATAAAACAACATTAGCCTCCCGCCTTGCACCCCTCGGCAGGCAACAGCTGGGCAGCAAGGACTCAGTGACTCCTACATTATCTTGGCATGGCTTGTCCAGGGGCACCGCACATCTGAGTCTGCCAGATCGATGCGGTGCACTCCTCGCTCCGTTTGGCAGCGTCGTCACATCTAATGACCGCAGATGAAGACCCCCTCCACAGGCTGTTGAGTCCATACTGGGAGCTGAAGGACTCCCCTCATTTACAGAGCAGTGACCTAGACCCATCCTGGCCCCCTCCTCCCGTCCTTCAGGAGGACAACTCAGTGTCCGGAGGAGCTGACTCCAGCAGATGGATTATGGGGATCAAGCTGTGTGTGTGCATGGTAATTAAATCTAACGCTCTGACCGTGGCTCCGAGTCCTGGACCTTCTGTCCAGGTTGCGCTCCTTTACATCTGATGCACTGATCGCCTGCCCGGACATGTTGTTTTAATTGGTGGTGGAGCTGTACTGGTCAACTGCAGGAAATTGCAGTGGAAGGAGCCCAGAGATGTATCTCTTAAACCTGATTTGACCTTCATTAATGTTACCTGGGAACATACATATGTATTAACTCTGGAGATAAAAGTTGATTTCATATGCTATATTTACTTTTTGTAAAATAACGACTCCATTGTGCCACAGACAGAAATCCCCTGCTAATTTTCTTTTTTTGCAAACTGAGTGGCACATTTTTTTTTCTTCTTTCATCTCTTCTCTGTCAAAACGTTATTTGTGACACTTCTAAAGTTTCTACTTTTGCATTCCTAAATCAAGAAGTAACAACAAAGAAAAGAAAAACAAAATAACGCAGTCTAGTTGTGTCTGGGACATCAATGAATTTCATTATCTCATGCGAATGCTGTTCAGGAAACACAGAGGCTGGGCTTTGATTCATTAATCAAACGACTTCCCCACATAACGCGACTCCCATGTGTGAAGGGCTTTTAGGTGACTGGGTGGTTGTACTGTCTCTCAATCTCTGCAGGCAACCCGCTGCTCCTCAACTCTTCGATGCAACCTGACTTAACAGTGGGACGGACATACAGCACTCCCCTCTGCTTCCAGGACAGCACAGACAAGGAGCTCTTTGACCCCCTGCCAGACATCAAGGTCAAAGTTCAGAGCTCCTTCATGGTTTCATTAGGTGTGGCTGAGCGTGCAGAGTTCCACGCCAAAGCTCCCGCTGAGACCTTCCCGAGGGACCTGAGCCGGGACTACTGCAGTACTATGGACAGACGCAAGAAAGGCTTACTCACCCTCAATGGGCCCTTCAGCACCGGCGCAGAGCAGCTGAGGACCACGGGTGTGTTCGGCCACCCTGGAGGACGACTGGTGGTGCCAAACACTGGTGAGCTTCACAGGAAGTAGATAAACACATGCATTCAGTTTGTTAGTTGCCTTCTTAAGATATTGCATTTTTGGTGATCAGAGGCACCCTACTGTACCTCCCATAGCTCAGGGTCTCAGATTGAGGGAATAAAAGATGAGAACTCTCAGGATGCTCACGGCTTAATCTGTTCTTCTGTCTGATACATTAAGCGCCCAGCTCTGTCTGGGGTTTCCCAACTATATTACAGTGTCTATCAAATATTCTTGTAAGCTTATCTCTGGTCCTGCAGTTCAGGTGACAAAAATGTCAAGTAGACACTCAATTCATGTTTTGTAAGCAATTTTTAACATTTAACATTGAATAACTGTGGAATTATCAAATTTCCAAAGAAAATTATGAATCTTGAGGATGTCTTGATATACCATATTAAGATAACACTAATACTCTCAGCAAAGCTAAGACAGTAGTCTGGGCCCTCTTTTCCATCTTTAGGCTAAGGTAATCATAAAATCCATCTTAAGGACTCCTTTTAAGAAATTTTCCCTGAAAGTAATGTAACTGAAGACACTCAAATGATTGTAGATTAGCAACCCTTTTACCCTCTTAATGTTGTGAACATCTTATAAAGCTCCAGAACCTGATTTATGAAGTTTTTATTGTTTCGTTTTTTCTTTGTTCATTTGTTTGTTTTTATATCTGGCAGAACCTGAGAGTGACATCAGATCAAAGTTTATTTTCTTGAACTGACTTCCAGCCAGTAATGTGTCATAAAAAAGGGAAACCCATAAGCCAATTTATGTATTTCTAATATACAGCATGGCTTAGGGAGAGTTTAATGGAGCATGTAACTTTAAAGTATATTCAGCAGTAAGCTGAGTCAACCAATATTACATGTGCACAGATTTGGTCTTGAGTGTTCCTCTTGGAACACAAATTTTATAAATTAAAGAGCTTTTCTAGAAGCATCCTTAGAAAATTTTGTTAAGTTCTAAGAGAAATCAGAGTATTGGGTATTAGGGTTGCATCAAGGGTATTAGACATCTTGATACAGTTGGAATAAGTTGGTCATCAAGGAAAACTGGTCTTTTGTCCAGCAAAACCCTGGAACAAACAATCATTTCTTTACTCTTACTAATATTAACCTCAAAGGCACTAGTTTTTTTTAACTCGGAAGAGCTTCATTTTAGGACCAATGACACATCTTCATGTAAACTTCAGTATAAACTCATTAGTATACAAGGAGAAGGTCAGAGGAGACAGAAATTCTGCTGTTTTTTTATCCTTTTGGCCAAATTCAATAACATGGAACATAGGCCAGAATGTCTCTTTCTTGTCTGCTATAGTACATATTCATGGCAATGATGTATGCTTCTCAGTGTGTCCATGTGTAATAGTGTGAGCAGACATTGTACAGTGGTGTAGTAAGAACATAAATCAGTACAATGAGACATACAACACTTGCATATTCTGTCTATGCAACACACACATATAGTACATGCCATATATACTTGTCAAAGTTAAAGAAATACAAATGAAAATATATAGACCAATCCTACCAACGTAATTTGACAGGATTGCTTATAAATTGTACATCTCTTTCAGGAAATTTCACATCACTTAATGTCATTTAGTCCTGCATGTCATTATGGTTAGGGTTCAGTCTAATATGACGCACGAAAAGCAAAAACTATGTCTTATAACACAACAAATGATATGTGATTCATACGCCATTCGCTCAGATAAGGCAAACCAACCCAACCGACCCCCTTTCACCACCAATACAACAATTCAGGAGAGAATATATACACAAATAAAAGAAAGTTAAATGTGGAATTAAGTGAGAAAAGATGAATAAAAAAGGTCTTGTACAAAAGTGTAAGTGTAAAATAGTGTAACTCTGTTTGTCAAGGTTTGCGCTCTTCTAAGAAGTCAGCCTCTTACCACAGTATATCACAACTACTAGTACATTCACACACTTCTTAGTCAAAGTATATTGAATTCTGTTGCTGATCCATCAGTGCTTTTGCCAAGGTAGGAAGCTATTTGTTATTCCTCCACATCCTCGCAGGCTCTCTCAAGCAAACGGCCATGCTTTGATCATGTTCCAACAACACAAATGGAGCGATTGGAGGAGTTTGCATGGACCGTTACAGTTGACTCCAGGAACCGTCCATGCGAACCATTGCACTTACGGCCCTCTTCTGTGGTCCTCTTGTACGCACTGTTGGCCCTCAGCTGATGTGGAGAGGTGAAGTGAAATCAGCCTCCTGTGGTCAACTCGAGGGTCTGAGTGGAGGGTTGCTGTCAAGTGCAGCACTCACGCAGCCTGTCTGCAGGGACTGCTATTCATTAGGCTGAATAGCCAGACATACTCAGCACTTCAGATCAGATTACTGAAGCTTTCTTGTCACCTTAGTGGTATGGAACCAAAATAGCAACATCCTTTACAATTCAATTGACTTTTATATCAAGTCTTTTAAAAAGTGGATTCACACAGATTCTGGGGCTGCATGCAAAGACAGTGGAGGTGAAAGGAATCATTAGTGTTGTTCCCATAATTGAAAAATAACATTTGCAAAATTAAACAGCAACATATCTGTCCACAAACAATGTCCTGATTACTCTGGATAACACCTCACATTTTCAGCATTTTACTTGGAGCTACTTTTTCTGTGATAATGGTTTCTAGGCGAGTAGTGTGGCCAAGAGACTTAAGGAAACTAATACAAATGGACAAAATATCAGGACAAGAAAAAAAGTGCTTTGTTACCTAGAGAACACAAATTAAGAAACTACTATAATGCAATTTAATTCAGCAGCACTATAACACTCCAAAATGATCCTACAGTTGAATCCACAACTCTCTAAAAATTTTTCAGCACTAGATGAAAATTATATCCTAAATGAATTAGGATTTATTGTAGGACTGTTGTATTAGACTGCATTAGTCTTAGGTAGGCGTACCTAATAAACTGACAAGTGTATTACCATAAAACAAAGGGAGACTCTATTTTCTCAAAAAGCTTTTTTCTATGAATGACCGGTCCTACATGTTAACAATTTTCTAAATCAAGTTATTTCAACTTGAGAAACGTCCTTATTTGTTTTTTTTTAATTGATTTATACTGATCTAAAGTGGGTGGGCCTGGAGTGTTACCATGTATTCCATGCACCATTCAGCGTTTAGCAATATTAGAATCAAAATCCAATGGCACACGTCTGGTTGTTTGGCCATTGTCAATAAGTTTAGCTGCACCTTTGACTGTTAAAAACCTAAGAATTAATATTTCTGTATTTTCTGTTATATATGTGTAGTCATTAAGGTGTACTGTGAAGCTGTTGACCAGTAATAGCATTATGGAGCATTATTACTTTTTATTTCTTTTTTTATGCTCAATAAACATCTCTCACACACCTGCACAAAATCAGTGGTGTTCCCAGTCAATACTGCACAAGAGATTTCAATTGTCTTGAACCTGGTTGACAGAGAATCTTTATTTCCATTATTTACTGTATGTAGATTTGTAGGGTTTTAACACTGAGCGGTACCAATAGAACAGTCTCCACCCACACGTAACAGAGCATGTTAAAGACACACTAGTTAAAAATGAACATTTCAAAGAGGTATTACAAAATATTCATTCTTCGTACAGCTGCCAAAAACCCTCTTTATCTGTCACTTCCCTCTTTGCTCCTCTGAACCCTTTCCTTGTAGAGCAGCGCTTTTATATACTCTCTCCTCTTCAATTTGAATGCTTTGCCATTCACACAGCAGCAGATAAATAGTGTCAGGCAGTACTGATGAATAGTGGTGGGGCAGTGTTGCTCTGTTGACACACTGCAAAAATTTTCACTTAGCCCTTGCAAGATGTTGGATAACCAGACATTTAGTAAATTTTGCAGGCTGGAAGATCAGAATAAATACAAAGATCATTTTAACTCTTCTGCATCAAAATACCTAATTCAGACAGACATTTTTTTCCACATAATTAAAATCCGATATTGATTTAAAGCATAACTACAACCTGTTGCACTGCAGTCAAACTGGATGTATGATGAGGTTCCCCTATAAGCTCCATCCCACATTGGTGACTGAGGGGAACAGCGCCGAATAGCAGAAATAAAAATGCACCATACATTGCAAATATTGTCAAATAATCTAATGATTAAAACTGCTTTTCTAATTACATGAAAAACCCTACTGTATGTTCTACTCTTTGAGTAAATCCTCCCATGAGAAATATTTGGGCCAAATGTCACAACCTGTTCAGTTTCTGTAACATGGTATTGCCCTTAGACGAACTGAGAACAGATGAATCCAATGACATCGGTGACATGTGCACATATTAAATGTAGTTTACAGGTTGAAATGAATATAAATTGAAGTGGTGATTGCTCTTAATGTTTTGAGCAGTGCAAGAGTTTTTCAAAAGATGTGCTTAAGCAATTGAGAGGAACTGTGATCACACAACAACATTTACTGCTTATGATAATATTTCCTGTAAAAGGTCAAATGGTACGTGAAGAAAAATGCAAAAAAAAAAATCATACTTACGCTGAACTGTCATAGCATGTACAAGATAACAACTGCTTGGTTTGATGAGCTGAGCATGTGGTTTTCTTCCAGACAGCACACATGTGAATTCAAATCCATCTTAATGACAGATTTATGGCACACTGACATGCCCATATGTGCACTGAAAGTTGTAAATTGTACATTGAAAAACCCTTGTCCATACTGACTGTGAAGAGATTCCTTCCTAAAGCAGTTTCAATACAAGTGACAAGGCGTAAAATCTCCAGTCCTAGTTTTGTGTGAAAAATGTACTCTGATGTTCAGCTGAGGCAAATCCAGCGGGTATCTTTCAGAGTAATACTCAACAAAGCAAGAGTCTCCTATAGTGGCAGAGTAAAGGCCAATGTGCCTTTTGTTAGTCACGAGAAGTGGTGGAGGTAGTGTGACTTTGTTGTAGCAAAGCAAAACTGAACAAGGAGGAGGTCGGGGTGGATAGAATGCAATGCTTCAGTTCACACCCTCTTTTCTACCTGCGGTCAGGGTCTTTTTTTTTTTTCCATGACAATGAAAGCTTCAAAACCATAACCAAGTACTCATTATGCCTAGGCTCACTTCACCAGCTCAGACAACAGCACATATGATCCTTTTTTGTATCTGCAAGGGCTCATGAAGGCAATGACAAACTAAGTATTTTGTCTTTTATTTTGAAGGACATTCAGAGCCATGTACACACCAGGGCCTAAACAAACATTAGCGTCAGCAGCCAATCAAAAGTCAGAGGCCCATATCAACCCATGAGTATGCCTAGTCCTGTGTAAATATTTCAGCGACATCCTCTTTCATGCTATAATATTTTCCTAATACATGACTAGTGTTTGCATGTGCTAAAATACGTTTTTTTTTTTTTATTCTAATCTTGGAAATTTTCAATTTGTTTCTACTAAAAGTCATATTGTCATATTGTAATATTTACTGTATGTAGACCCTGAAGTGTGGTTTGCTTTATTCTTTGATATCCCACAGCTCACTCAAGTAAAATGAAGCTCACGTGTTGTTCCCATTACCTCTGCATGTACAAAGTGCTGTAAGCCCTTATTTTGCCCCACACTGCCAGGCTGCTGGAGTGGACGCTGTTGACATATTTGTGTGTGTTTTCCAGGGGTCAGCCTGCTGGTGCCTCATGGAGCCGTGGCTGAAAATATGTCCTGGGAGATGTACATGGTGATCAATCAGGGAGAGGCAAGGTGAGGCCAGAGTTTACACAAATATCATCGCAAGCATCTCCCTGTCTGTCTCCCTCTATCTTATCATCCATCTACCCCGGCTCTCCATCCTTTGTCCTCACTGTCCTCTTTCTCTCTAATTATTTACCATCCATCTGTTACTTTCATTACAGCTGCAGTATTTAGTCAGGAGACACCCACAAGAGCCTTCACTTTTCAAAATGTGGTTGTCTTAGAAGCCCTGCTGCAGCAGGTTGTAAAGTTTAATACACTCTATCATTGGGTGCTTAACTACCACAGGATTAGATTTAAGCGTGGCGATGTCAAAGAAGTGTTTTTCTTACTTTTTATTGTCTTCGCTCATGCTTTCTTCCACTTACGAAATAAAAAGATTTTCAAGCTTAAAGATAAATCTTTGGAAACTGTCATTTAAATTTTTTCCTTGATCATGGATTTTCTTTCACACTATTCACACAGCCTTTTAGCTCTGATATGAATAGTTATTGTATTACTATACTAACAAAAATGTAACCCTTGTCCTTTTTAGGTCATCTGTGAAGGAAAAATGTAAAACATTGGTGCTTGTAGCCTTGATCTTAGTTGGACGGATTCTGAATGACTGATAAATGTACTACAAAGTACAGACTACAAATTCTGTAGTTTATGTATGCTTAAAAGGTTTACATGGATTCTGAAAGTGTTCAACTAATTTCACACTTAAAAATCTGTTTCCACATTATGTTTGGTACTGTTCAGCCAATAAAAACAGCTGTGTCATGTCTTCTGCGATTCTGGAGAAACTCTGTCAGGTCTGAGAAAATAACCCCTGTTAGGTCATTAAGGGTTTTTTTTATGCTATTTCATCTTGGACTTTTAGATTTGAAATTTTAATTCACATTTCTGTGCCACCCATGCAAGTGCATCACAGGCATCCAGTCCCCAGTTCATTAGCACATCGTGGCCAATTGGAATAGATAATATATGTCATGTCCACTTGTGCATATGTCCCATGCAGTCAAAGGATCAAAAGATCTGGATCTGCAAAAGTTTTTGACTTTGAGACTTGCAAAGCAATGATCTCAAAGTTTTTGTTTTTTTTTTTTGCTTTTTTTACTCTCAGATATTATACTGAAGGTGGCTTCCCATGAAAGACACAATATTACAACATAGTGTAGTTGAGCTCTTGGTCATTCTACTGTTATAGCTGTCTGACAAAATAACTTTGAATTAAGGTCATATCAGATAAGCATTTGTAATTACATCTGACTTTTTTATGAAATTCTAAACAATAAAAACTATTGTTGTACAATATTCTTCTAATTATCAACAAAAGGCTCAGTGATTTCTTAAATCAAGTGGTCACTGTGGTTTTTATCAAATGTTCCTCTAACAGGAGATAAAAAGGCTGTTGCTGTTGACTATTTTCCGCTGCAGATTAATCTACATTTTGATGTTCTAGTGAGTAATTCTGGCGGCAGGACGGTGTGTGAGGGATTGAATCATTATCAGTATTATCCTTTAAACGACCAAACAAATAAACAATGGTATTGGGCAGTAATGCAGGCGAAAAAGTAGATGTGACCCTCTCCATGGCCATCCCCACATCTCTGTGTGTTTACCGGCTGGCTGTGTGACAGATGGACCCAGCGAGCACTCCAGCCTAGCTCCCATTCTCTATAGGAGTCCTCTAGGTGTCACAATATAGGTGTTCATTTCCAAAAGCCCCTCGCAGGTGGTAGTCTGGGCTTTGATGTCCCAGCTGCTGCAAAAAAACTCACGTTCACGCTTTGTGACCCCGGGGGGGCCAACAATAGAGTCTTTCATTTAGCCAACTGACTTGTAGGAAGCAAAGTCAAACCTCCAATCCTCCCATCTCTTTTTTGTCCTCACTTCTCTGCTGAGAGTCAATATGTAGTTATGTACTCCACTTGACGTCAACAATGTGGTGCTCTCGGAGGGGGTCACGACCTGGGAAGCTTGTTTAAACAGTGATGAATGCGGAGATGAGTGGAGCATGGCGCACTGACGGACACGCACAGCAGAATAGAAGGCGCAGACGTCTCCTGAGGCCCTTCATCTTGGCAGTGCGTGCATTATGTATTCTGATCACAACAAGGTAATGATTCTCTCGGGGGGGGTTGCACACTCTTCCTTGCAGATAGCCACGAGGGCTTCCTGTTTCCTCTGAAGTGTCACTGTTTATTTGCATCGCTCCATGGTCACAAAAGAAAAGAGACCTCCGTAAAATACACACATCAGTGGTAAAAATGACAAGAGTTTTAAATCGCCTTGACAGGGCACTGAAATAACAAGATGCAAACAGCACCGGAAAGAGTTAGCCTATCTCGTCACTTCTTTTGAGGTCAATTTTAACAGCAAGCAGTCAGTTTTTCTTTTAAAAGAATTATGATACACCATCAGCTGACCTCAAAGAATTATGAGTTGCCATTCTTTGTTCTTAACAGGGCTACCATATACTATACAGTGCATACAGAGCCATGTATCACTAAGAGCTAATTCTCTTTAGGCAGTGTTGCTGAAATATAATCCATGACATCTTTATAAAGCTTTACAAGATGTTCTAGAGTTGTTTTCATCTCCTTGTATATTTCCTACCTGCAAGCATAAAGTGTCTGGTTTCTCCCACTGGTTTATACACCTTTGAAACACAACAAAATATTTCAGGCTCCAACCTGACAGTATTTGCTTTCGGTATTTTCTTTTCAAGTGCTTATTTTTTCCACCACTCTGTGGGAGCAGAGAGATGTTTACTCTAGACACCTATATTTCTGCCTGTGGTCTGCTGTGCTTGTCATCTCCCCAGCTGTCAATCACGGTTGACATCCTAGCAGGCCAGACGACAGGCAGAGAATTGTATCCTTTGCCGCTGCAGCGTCCAGCCCCAATCCCTATCCAACCTACTTCTCCACACCCTGATAGAGAACCATTAAAGCTTCTTTTTAAAAGATGTGTTCTTGAAGCTTTTCAAAGGCTCATCTAAATCTTTTGAAGGCACAGTCTTGCTTAGGTCAGACATATTCCCTTTGCCTCTGAGATTTTATGAGCACTTTGTATGGTAAGATAAATCCCTCAACCTACTGAGGCAGAAACAGCTTTGTCCTGATTGGAAAAGAGCTTTTAATGATAAAACCTAGTTTCCATATGTGCATTCTATGAAGGAGGCCCAGTTGAACATTTGGGACACAATACTGTCTGCTATCTATTCTTGTCTAGACAGTCCCAGTTGAGTTTTCCATCATAAATCAGGAGAAGAAAACTCTCAGTACTCACAAAGTACATTGCAAGATCAGTTTTATAGATTTTCGGGGACAAAATGATAATCTAATATACATGGGTTTCAGTAGAAGTCCACTAGTGCATAGGTATGACATCGCCTCCTGCTTGGATGCCCGGCGCTCTAGTCAGAGTCCAGGCTGCCCACAGTGGCTGACCCAGCTGATCTCTTATTCTGGATGAGGAGTCTTGATAGCTCCTGCTTTAAAGCCTAGACCTCAAAGCACAGATCTCTGGATGGATGCAGCACTCATGGTTTCAGTCCTGAGCGCACAACTCTATGTCCTCCACCAAGGCGTCAATATATAATAGTAGCTAAGCTGAGTTAAATTGGCTCAGGACTAGTCACAATCAAACTTTTACTGTGGTAAATAGATTTATGCTAGATTTATGTTAATGAGTTATTCCAAATGTCCTTTGAAAGAAAAATTGAAAACAAAAATGTATGTGTAACATAAATTCATGGACCTTGATCTTTATTTTACTCAAATGCACACATGATCCTTTATTTTAATAGAGTCAACAACAACAACACAAACATGTCATACTCACCACTAGGTTACTCCATCTTTACATTTGACAGTAAAATTATACCTGTTCAGTATTTGTATTTTATTTGGTTCCATTTTGCTGTTTTCTTTGTTTGTTTGTTTTTTTTTTTTTTTTGGATGTTTCACATTAAAATGCTTAACAGTAATCAAAAAAGGGCAAAGTAGAAGAGATTGGAATTATTTAGCGATTGAAGCATCTCAGGTTGCAGCATGGCCTGACTCACCATCCTTTCAAAGCCTATCATATATCAGTATAGTCTTATAATCTTCAAATATATTATATCACAATTCTAATATTTTGTACAATAAACTTTAACCTTAATGTTACTTTTTATATATATACAAGCATGAATTAATGTTTTCTAACCTTTTTAACTTGATTATGATATCTGATAGAATGCTACATGAGTATATTTAACTTAAATATTTTTCCATATGTTTGTTTTTGTTTTTTTTCAATTAACATGGAGGATGGGAAAATAGTCAGTGTAAAATCATATAAGAAACTCAACTTTAATGCTTTAATTAAGGAATGCATCACCTTAGATACATGCATTTACATTATGCATTTACTGAAAACATACTTTAATAACTGCATTTCTTTTGATTAGCAAACTTCATTGAACCTCAAAGTTAACTGCCTGTCAAGCACGCTAGAGTTGGGATCACCTAATATATCAGTCGTGCTACCTTAAACATTCTCTTTTTAAAACTCAAAAAGTGTTTCAATGATACTTGATTTGAAATAAAATACTGACAAACCTTGTGCCCTAATCAGCCACGTTCTAAACAAACAACAATGGTATTCCCTTTATTTGAAGACACTTTGTCACTGTTTGTCTTTTTTTGCCTCTTACTGGCATTATTTCTTCAAATCAAAAGCACCAGCCTTAATATCTATAAATGGAAAAACATGAAAAACAGCAGATTATTTAATATGGTGGACAACACTAAAGGTCATCTAGACTGGTAAATGAGAAGGGGCAGCAAAGTGATGAGTACGACATCACTATGCTATATGTTGAGACTTGGCCCTTATTTGAATAACAATTGTCAATGGAGAATTTGTGGTATAATAGATATGAGCACCTATATTTTTGCCAAAATCTTGCTTTTTCAAACACCTCTCTTCAACATGTTATAATACTAGAAGGAGTAGAATAACATTAGAAAGAAAAATAAATCTCTGATTAATCCACAGAGGAGACAGAAAACACACTTACTAGAGATGTGTCTCCTGGCAAGTTAGATTTCAATATCTTTCAATATCATTCATATCAGATCAAATAATTCCAATCATTTAAAATATTTCAAAATCATCCACTGAGAACCATGAATATTTCATATTTCATATATCATGGAAATCTGGAAATAGGTTGGTTGACATATCTCACATTAAATAAAGTGTAAACACACAGGCCAACTGCCCAACATTGATTAACTTTGCAGCCCTTAAAGCCCCATGACCAAATCAACAATATCTCCAAAATAAAGTCTATACCAGTGATATGGTTGTGCGTGTGTGTGTGCGTGTAGAAAGCTCTGTATGTATAGAAAGGTGCTGTATGAATGCGTGTGTGAGTGGGTGTAAAGAACTTTGAGTGGTTTATAAGACTAAAGAAGTACTATATAAGTACAGTCCATTTATTAGTTTTATCAAAACAAGAAGAATAGTAATTTGGAGAACAAGTCACTTTGCGGTATTCAGGTTCCTTCTAATCTTTAAATTGCAGTGACAAGCGGAGTAAAGTGTATAAGTTGTACACACTACAATATATATATATACACTGATAATGCTGCTCTATTTAGGATGTAAAAGCACACACAAATAGCCGTAAATAGAAGTAGGGGTAGTAATAAATATACACTGATCAGCTACAATATTAAAACCACCCACCTAATATTTTGTCAAATGTAACCAAGTATCATCCAGATGTTGATTAACTATTAACTATATTAACTATTAACTATATGAGGACCCAAGGTTTCCCAACAGAACATTGCATCGGTAAAAGATGATCAGTGTTATTTACTTCACCCGTCGGAGGTTTTAATGTTTTGGCTGATTAGTGTGTAATCATAGTTGTCTAATATCAGCTAGATGTTTGCCCTAACTGTAACTGTAACATGGCATTTTATTTTTATACTGCATATAAATCAAGAACCCCTTCTGTGGTACAAAAAAAAAGATAAATACACAATAATACCTCAGCATGGCAAAATGTAGCACTATTTGTGGGTTAACTCCACAAGGGCTTCAATTGTTCACTTAACTCATTCAGTGATGTCAGATTTTTTTCAGTTACCTAAATATGGCTCTCAGTGATAAAGAACCAAATAGCATGGTGGGTTGTTTCAAGTGATTGGCTTTGTTGCTTACGATCATTTTCCCACTCAAGTGGGTCACGCTACACCAAAGTCAGGGACTAGAAAATGAAGCAGTGTCAAAGTTAGTTGAATAGTCATTATGGTGGTATTATAAATCAATGGAGATTAGTCTGAGGTATACCTAAAGTTTTACAGAGCTGTTCGTTCAATCAAGTAACTTTATCAGTCCCTGATTACTAAAGCTGTTTTGATGAATGCCTTGCAAGACTTCAGCAGCTAAAAAGGAGACAGCAGCAGAAGAAAGATGGCATGGATGATGACAGCAGGAGAACTAAAAGTGCATGTCTTTCCTGGATATTGCATCAGTGCATGAAGCTTCACCTCTAGATGCCTGTTTGATTAATGTATCCACACACCACATACGGTGTGTGCATCAACTCAAAAATGGATAAAAGCACAGTGGGACAAACAGGTGGGATACTACAAGAAAATAAAGGTGAAGCTAATGGAGCATGCTAATGTGTGCATTTATTAAGCCCCCAATATCCCAATCTGCCACTTTGTACGGATCTCCGAGGAGTGAGTCATCGCTCACTTTAAATAATGCACCTCATCTCAGGGCTTGAGAAGCTGCCGTATGGAGCCCTTCATCGTGATGACAAGTGGAACTGAGAAGAGGTTGCTAGCCTCGGGCACTTTTAAGGTTGCCACCAGACTCTCAGGCCCAAGCCACAGGCTACTTAAGGAGAAGGTAATCTGCTCCTTGCCTACACTTTGCATTACATGTGTGATCAGGCTCAGCACTGTTGGCTGAGGGATCGAGAGCTCTCTCTGGACCAGTCAAGAGCAGGGCCACTGTTGACATAACAGAAAAACTGACTGTGCGCTAAGAGACATAGGGAAGGGAGGGAGGCTGTTCTGCATTGTGATGGTACCTACAACACCTAATTGAGTATATCACCCCCCAGCCTCCCCAGGTCAGATGTTGAGGCAGTAATTGAGAAGTCTGGTGTGCATGTCGACAGCCATGGAGAGCCTTTACCATGAAAGTGTTCCAGGACACAAGAAACAGGCTTTCCAACAGATCAGCTGCTCAAATAGCTCAGAAGCTTACATGTCTTTTTATGAAAAGACAGAAAAGTTTCCCAGAGTTGGCAGCGGTTGTCAAAAGAAATGAAGCTTAAGAAACATTTTTAGGCTGTTAAGATAATTAAGTCTGTTCATGGCTAATAAACAGCCAGGTGTTGTGTGGTAAATCATGTGCCATTTTAAGCAACGCTTTTATCCCAAAGCAGCAGAGTGAGAGCATACATTTGTTGTCTGGCTGCTCTCAGTGGGAAAGCAAACCCCTAACCGCTATGGTGTTGAAGACATGCTGTACCCAGCATGCTGCAAAGTTACATAAGTCACCTTTATCTTTTTATATAGAAAAGTATGCAGTGAGAAAACTTTCAGCTCCCTGGGATGGAATGAGTACGAGAATGAGAATGAGATGTGGAAATACTATACACGGTCTTAGCGTCTATTAGACACTGAAAATGTGGACAGTGATATTCATGCTGAACAAAATGCCTTGTACACTGCAAGATAACACGGGATTATTAAGACATGTATCTTATTTTTGGATGTAAGGCTTTCAGATCTGCGAATGTGTTTACATCGCTAGATAGACATCAGTCGGGCAAGAAAAGCGAGCAGTCAGACAGTCAGAGAGGTCATAACCATAACCGACCTCCAGGTCAGCCAAACTTACTGGAGGTGAAGTGAGTGCAGATTGTGTGTTGTAAGGGTCTGTCACTGTTTAGAGACAGATTTCCTGCTTCAACTCTGTTATACCGAAAATGCTGTAGTTGTGTGAGCAGATTTTCTCTTCAACGAGGGGTTTCTAACCAACATTTGGGATGTACTCAACTCCTGCTTTGCCGGGCTTTCAGCCCAAAAACCATACATCATTTAACAAGATTAAGCGTCACACTACCACCTCTGAGGCAGTACTCACTAATGCCTGCATGCTAACATTTCCTAATTAGCACTAAACCCAAAGTGCTGCTGCACCTTAATGGAATCTCATTAGTATTACAGGTCTTTGGACATAAAAGCAAAAATGGATAATGTAAAAGTTTGACCTAATTGTTGTGTAGAGGAAAGGTTTAGGGATTACCAAAGTTATTTGATTCATGCTCTGGGGATGCAAATTTATCAAGTAGATATAGAGATTTGACTGAAAAAGTAAGAATTTTATTTTGCGGGTGGTGCTAGCCTAAAAGTAAAAGGTCTTCAACCTATCAAAGCCACACGTTTTTTAAAAAAATTAATAGCAGTTCATCCTATTGTTGTTAAGGTGGACCGACTAAGAGTCTCAGACAAAGCGATTCACAGAGCCACGCTGCTGTAATGAAAGGGGCTGCGTTGTTGGGGTCACATTGCTTAAGATACACATGAGCCAATGAAGTACAATCCAAGGCACATTTGAGGAATCAAGTTATCTATAAAGCATATTTCTTAACTGTATTTCACAGAGTTACTCACAATAAACGAAAAAGGAAAGATATAAAATAAGACACATTTTAGGAGATAAATATAAATATAACTGAATGAAGGTAAATATATGAACAGTAGCCCTCAAAGCACATATTGTTCTAAGAAGTTTGTGCAGTCCTCTTCATTCTCGACCTGTTATTTCAATGTCATTGTGTAGCGTACTGCACATTAAAGCTGTCGCTTCCATGGCAACAATAAATCACTTTTCATTCAAGGGAGGAAGTCTTAACAAATCAGCACTCTCAGATGTCGGATCTGTGATGACTGGAGCGAGCTCAGGAAGCTTTGCAGAGGTTTTCCTCTCCTCTGTCATGATCCCGCCTGCCCTTTTTCCTAAAAAACAACTGCCGCAGCTGCTGCCACCATCCACTGGCAAGACCTGTTTGCTCTAAGCTGCTTTTAATGAGCACATTCCAACTCGCTGGCAAATCACATAGACTTTTTCACCTGAGCTGGAACAAATTCCTGCAGCACAGCTGTGTAGCAAAACTTGAACTCGAGGAACAGGAGTCCACAACACTGGCACTCACAAGAACACAGACCTGCCAGTACAAGCCCGCAGGTGTGTTTTGTTTGCAGCCCACCTCTTTTTGCAAGCTCGTCTCATTAGTTTTACACTTTTCATGCAGCGGCAGAGACTCAAAGAGAGATGGTATGCACATATGATAGTTCTGAGATGATAAAAAGGAAGAGCCTACAATCTTAACCATCCTTACTTCCATGTTTGACACCGGGTGCAATGTAACACAGCTTTTTCCCGTTTTTTTGTTTGAGTGAGAGTTTATTTTTGTCACAGATTATGGATCATGCTAGTGAGCAAAGTCTTGTTTTAGTCTTGCAGCATAATTATTTTTGCATGTGTTGCAAATAAGAGGACAGCTGTGCAGATAACTCGCACCTGGAATAAAAAAATCACGTTTTATGATGCACTTTGGATGGTAGCAATCGTCAAAAGCCTGAATTACAGGATTTCATATAGAGTCATTTCATATAGAGTCTCCACTTGTAAAGATAGGCTGCCTCTTCTCTGAAAGACTTCAACTTCTTTTTTTGTGTATCTTACAGTTAGTCTTGTTTTCCCTGTGCACATTTGTGTGTATGTGTGTGTGTGTGTGTGTGTGTGTGTGTTTGTGTGTCACTGCGTGTTTAGCGTGCAAACACTGGAAGGCTGTGAAATCCTCCTGGGCCCAGAGGTGACGTATGGTCCTCCAGGCCTGGACCTCTTCTGCCCAGTGGCCATGACCATCGCTCACTGCGTCGAAGTGGATGCTGAGAACTGGAACATCCAGCTCAAGAGGAAAACCCAGGACAGCAAATGGGAGGTGAGAGCCACAGGCCCACACCTGTCAAGTACAGTGCAGCCACTCAAGATCTTAGCTGGGCTTAGACGTGGTGTTTGCCTTTTGCCTTGGTTGTTTTTCCCAAATGGTTCTTTTTTTTTTTTCAGTTAAATGTCAACAAGAAAGGGGGGGGGGTAAACCCACCAAACTCCAGTGTTTCCACTGTTTATTTTTGCACTACAAAACCTGCTACACCTCAAGAGTAGACCATAAATGTTAGAGAAGCACAAGCGTATTGATTTTGAGAAAAAGTAAACACCAGTAAAGAGTAGTCACAGCATAACATTTTTTTAAGTATCTATACTGTTGAGGTCCTGTTGTAATGTCAACGTCCAGTGTTGTTTTATTCTGGCTTGGAATCATCTGACTGGGTCGCTTTTATACGGGAGAGGTTACCACCCACTTACTACCTTTCTCACTTCAGATGAGATGCAATAGTAAGAAAAGGGAGTTGCATGTGCAGTATGTGACCAATACTGTATGCTGTTCTTTTTCCATACAACTTCAGCTGCAACATTAAAGTGTAAACCAAATACCAGCATCATAATGACACCTGTATGCTTTCCCTTAGGTTTAGGTCCATTCCAGGTGAGGCTCATATAATTTTTAATTAGCTAATGCTTCTACACTCAGAGTCATCCCAAAGCTTTCATCTATGAAATAAAAAAGGGGGCCAGTTCTGGTTTAATGTATTTTAGCCGTGGTAACTGTTGTACTGTAATAAACTATGATGAATGCTGACTGATAAAATTGGACACTAACTAAGTAACTTTGAAAACTGTGTCAGAAAATATGGAATACTCAGTAAAGAAAATGGTCTTTAATAATAAATATTACACAACTAGATATAATGCTTTGGTTAACAGATTCCTACTGCTTGCCTCCTTTTTTATTTTGTTGTATAGAATAATACATTTGAAGGCTCTGTATTCAATTATTTACCTTTCCTCCTCTGTCTCCTTCACTCTTCTTTTTCTCTCCAGTCTTCCTCATCTCCTTCCTCTACGCTCTCCCATTAGGGATTAAAGCAAAGAAAAGCGTTTTTTTCCCAGGCCAAGTCATATTCCTCATGTACATTTTGTAAAAAAATTTCAGAGGTGGCCCACAGTAGACCCTGTCACCTGTGAAACAAATAGCATGTTAAATATGTTAAATTAAAAATGATGGACTATATTTGTAAATCGCATTGTCGCCTACATCCAAGTAGACTGTATACCTACAAATCAGCTAGCTTTCACCTGGCCCCATGTCCTATAACCCCACCCCTGATTCTAACCCAGGGTCACCTTCTAGTTTGAAAAAACATTTGTGGTGATTCATTTGACACTTGCTGGACTCTGGTCGAGATTTACACAGCGGTTTTCTCTAAAACTGGGCGAAAAAGTGGTTAATAGTAGAAGAAGAGTGATTTGAAGCTGAATCGGCGAGCAGTCGGCCCCCTCTGTCGGCCAAAACAAGCACAACACATGACGTCTGCCCGTCTGGTCTGCTGCCTGTTCTTTCTTCCTGGTTCTTCCTAATTCTCAGTCAAAAAGTGGGACATTTCCAGGACAATCTAAAGCCGGGGACAGGCCTCCAAAATGGGACATGATATGATGAATTTTCATTAATCATGTGGCCAGGACACCAGACATGACTCCAGATAAATGTCTTCTGGACGTGTTGAAACTTTCCCTATAAGGGGATAATTCATCAATAGTCATGTTTTTTTCTTTGATATCTGATTTTATGCCGGTAAATTAGTAATTCATTTATGTTTCGCTACTCATCGTATTAAAACCTTGTATATAATATGATGTTGTGGCTGAATGGTGTACATACATACTATACAGTGTATAGTATATATAGTATTATACTGTATATAGTTATATATATAGCTTTATAGATATAGATATAAAGATATGAATACATACTGTATGTATGCAACATTCAGCCATCACATTAAAACTGGTTACTAGTTTTAATGTGATGGCTAATTGGTGCAAATCTGATTAATGTTACGAAAAGGAACATCTAGAGTTAACTTTTGAAATATTAAAGTCCTCATTTATAACATCTAATCTCTGTGGGCTCCCAGCTATAAACAGTTTAAACCAAATCAGCGAGTTTCATAATTGGATGTTAATTTTCATGTCAATTTTAATTTCAATTTTGACGTAATTTTCCTTGACATAAGATGCCATGAGTTGTTGACTCTGTTTTCTCCCTCTGTTTGCTGACATTTATTGATCCTTTTTTGGGTAAAAGATCCAGTTAGTCAGCGTGATGTGACTGGTGAATTATGTGGGAGCCATAAAAGACTGTTGGCTTTGTGGTTGAGCTGATTGATCCGGCCCTACGTCCTCTGTGGGTCCAGAGGGTGACATAGGGCCACAGAAGGTAACACCTCCGGTCCGGCAGGAGGAAAATAAAGAAACAATTACAGCATGTAATGGCCGAGGAGAGGAATGGCTGCTGTCAGTCAGTGGGGGGAGTAGCGGGGGCCGGTAGACAAGGAAAGTATCGATTAGTGGATCAGAAAGGACATGGCACGGTGAATTTAGATGTGAGGCAATCAGGGGGAGAATCATTGGGATTGTTTCTCTGCTCACAACAACTCTTCATTTGCTTCCATGAGCATCTCCCAACACACACACACACACACACACACACACACACACACACACACGCACACACACACACAAACACACAAACACACACACGCACACACACACACACGCACACACACACACACACACGACACCATTGACAGCTAACATAACCACGCAGTGCAACTCACCCAGTATTTTCCATTTCTTGTTACCTTCGCTCTGATGCGTTACAAAAGGACACATTGTATTTTTCCAGCTTTTTAAGTGAATGTATTTTCATTCCAACAGAAGCAGCCTTTTCGTTTTTTTTCCTCCAGGGAAGAAGATTACTTTTACTGGTCTGGATGAAGTCCCAAGAGCTTAATCCGTAACCCCAAGGCATAACAAGCCCAATCTCTGTCATCGCTTTGCATTATTTTCTCATGTTTATGAGCAGTAACCAGCTTCATGATAACAAGACAAGTAGTGGGGGTAAATAATGAAGAGAATATTCAGTCAGGCGGTAATGTAAATGTAAATCTGACGTAAAGTTTTGGCAAGCCAAGCATGGGTCAAAATAATGAATATTGCAGGTTTGCCTCCAGCTGTTGTGGTGGTCGTCAGTGCTTAAAGAGCTTGTTATATAGAGGAAGACCAGTCGGATTTGCCTGCTCACTACATTGTCTACTTTTGTCTTGAATAATATTTTTCTAAGCGATGGAGATGGCTCCTGAAAGAATATGCAAGAGCTGCCGTGGTGTCTTTGCATGGACCCCTATCTTACCTCAATTGAAGGTATAATATAATGGACTATGGAAGGTTTAGTTTGGTACCTTTACCAAGATCAAAACCATGCCAAAAGTCAGGAATGCATGTTTTTGCAGATGATCTCAGCTGTTTTGTTGTGGCTTCTTGTCTAATTCTCAGTGGATTTTATATGCAGTTAGTGCATGAATCTGTTCCTTCCAAGAACATCCAATAATCTTATTAATCAAGACAGAATGTTACTTATTGCAAGATGCTCTCATCATTAATGGTAGGGCAACAGGTCAAACAGCTTGATCAACTTCTGAACAAGAGTTATGTTTGGGTGGTAAAGGAAACTGTTTAAGTAGGTGGGAGCTACAGTGTGTGACTCCGATACATGCTGGTTGTTTTGCATTAAAAACTAATTTGTTTACTTGGTTGTTCATCCGTCTCTGACGTTATCGTTTTGTGTTTATTCAATGAAGAAAAAAATGTGATGCATTTCATTATAGTGGTCATTATAAAATGTTACATTTCATTTCGTTTTAGTCCTGTTTTTGTTGCAAAAAAGAGTCATCCACAAATATTTTTCATGATATTATTCATTCAACACTAACACTGTTGATCAGGTTTGTTGGCTTTGAAAAAAACAATAGGCCCCTCAAAGAGCAAATCTAAAACACAGTCTTTCAACCTGTGTCTCATTCTCAATACTGATTTGCTAAAGCAACTCTCCTTCAACTCCCCCAAAAAATCATATATTGTCGCCTCATCAAACAGCATATACTGTGTAAATTAGTCAGCAGTTTTCTGCAGGCATATTTTTAGCCTGCAGAATTGTGAGTTTACTCTTTCTCTATACTGTTTATAGAGGCCCCACTGTAAACCCATATGTTTTATATAATGATAATATGTTGTCCAACGTGTCCAAGATTAGCTTTTGTAACCTGGTTGACCAACACATCATACATGTTTAAATGGATAGGTTTTGAACAATTTGTTCCTAATGCTATGCCCTTTGTTCAAGACACATCCAGAATTACTAATTATAATTCATCCAGTTAACCAGTGAGTTCAGCTCCCCGATTAAATCAGAATTTAGCACATGCATTGTAGTTAACAACATGTATCTCGGTCTAATGTCTATTTTATCTAAACTGGTTAAATTTGAGCTGGCTTCAAGACACCCAAGTCAAGCTCAAAGGTACTTCCTCAGTCTAATCTAATCATCTTGCTTTTATGACACAGAGCTCTTCTCTGTAAATATCGCATTGACATGAGATTGATAAGATTCTTTTTTATCTTCTATTGCAGGAAAGTCATGAAAGTACATTGCCAAAATACAGAAAACAGTATGTTCAGGTTCCCTCATTTGTTCTCCCATGTCCATTTCTATACACTGTTATAATACATCTGATGCTACAGCAGATTATAGACCACGTCAATTCCCTTCAGGTCAGTCAGTCAGAGATTAAGAGCTCTTCTGTCGACATCTTGTTTGCTTAAAAAGGTATTGCGCTCTGTCAGTATGTATTTCTTCTTCCTCCTCCTTTCACTTCAGGCTCATGTTTACCTAACCCTGCCCTTTATAAGCATTCTAGGTTGGCTATTGTGTGACAAAAAATGATTTCTTTTCAGTGTAAGAGGGCAATTTCTCAATATGTGCAAGTGTTGCGAATGAAGAATGGAAGGGGACCGGTGGGAATAAGAATGAACACAAGACTCGTGTCGCTTTGAGATTTTCCTCTAATATTAAAAGGACAGTAAGAACCGCAGAGTTTCTTGGTTTTAAATAATGACCTACAGTTGAGGTCTAACCTAAAGAGAGAGAAAGAGGAAGGTATTGAGAATGCTTAATACCTCCAAATGCAGGGTGCCATTAAAATACCTGTACGGTATTTCAGCTGTCATTAAAATACACGCTACCCACAGAAGACTCCTCAGCACTTCCAGGCACAAGATAATATTATTCAGTGCCATATTGCACTGTGGTAAAGGTGCACATGTGGATGCAGAAAGCATAACTACAAAATTGATAATCATATAGTATTTACAGATGGAAGCCAAACACCTGACATGAATGGGGCTGAGCAAAGTGGTAACATTTCTCAATTTATGTTGCATCTCCTTGAGCAATACAGAGTCTGATTATAATACACAAACTCATAACTTAAAAAAAAAAAACTACAGAGGAATAAGCAGGCAACATTTTTTAGTACAATCAGTGCATTAGCATTTTTGGTTTTTCTTTTTAAATAAGAAAAGACATAGTTAAGCGAGCAGTCCTAGCACAAGTCATCTAGCAGCTCAAACACAGCCACTGTTGCTATGTAGCTGAAGCTGTTTTACATGTGGAAGTTTGTGGTCTTACCAGCCATGATGGCTGCTGGTAATGCACCTTTTGATTGCTGCTTTGCCAGTTAACTTGTGATTATTTGTGAGGGAATAAATATTGCTCCCCAGGCTGAATTTTAGCACACAGTTTGGTCTCACAGCTCCTCATTGAACTGTATAATCACATGTATTTCATGGTTTGTATCTGCTCATTTGGATGGTAGTTGCAACATACTGTGTAGAAATACTGGATAGTAACAGAATGATATTGAAGGTGAATTTTGTGCACTTTCCCTTTTCTCTGAATAATTCTAATGAAGCAAAAGCCTACCTTTTGCTTCTCAATTAGACTGAAATAAATCTTCACTGATCATATATTTTACCGCATTTACAGATTTTGTTCAGTTATGTTTCCCTTGAAGTGAAGATTGGAGTTTCACTGGAATTGGTGAATTGATTGGTCACGGTGAGCCAACCAAGAGAACTTGAAAAAGCATTTGCACCAGCTGACTCATTTATTGCAAAACATAGACTGAAGTTAGTACTTTCAGATACTTCCTTGGCCTCTCAATACCTCCCATTGTTACAATAGAACTTCTTCTAGTCCTCTTTTAAAATGTTTATGTTTAAAGAAGACAAAAGAAAAGAAGAAAAGAAGAGCAGCACTTAATTCCAGTTGGGATGAATGCTTCACCATGACTCATGCAGGAAATGTTTGTTTATGTTCCCAGGGCACTACTTCGAACCTGTGTGGGTTTTTCATTTGTGATGTAAATCTGTTCCATATACCATTACTCAACAGCAGTGTACCAGAACTCAATCCATAATACATTCTACTGCACTCTGAAGTTCATTTGCACACTGTTCTAGTCATGATTTCCATGCTGCTTTGGGCATGAATATTAAATCCTACAACAGACTTTCAGCACCTAACTGTGTGCTATGTTGAGGAGCATAGTTTAAGGGTTTCTTTGCAGGTCTGGGAAATTTAAAACAGTGTCTAAGATAAAGTCTGATAACTTCTGATTATTGGACCTTGCGGCAAAGCTTACCTGTTCAGAGTTTTGATCAGTATTTTCCCTCTGAGACATTGAAATGATTTTTTTTTTTTTGTAACTAGAGAAACTTGAAAATGATTCATAAATATGTCGGGTACTTCGCATACAGCATATTTGGCATTTAATGACACTGGGGACTGTCATTATAGAGTCAATTTTGGATTGATACCAATATTTTTATGCAAATATTTATCTAATATTTTTCTTCTAAATAGTTTTGTCTTTACACAGTCATAGCAGTTAGCTTTTAGTGTAGTTCATCAAATGAAACCTTTAACTTAAATCCAAACCCATTTTTTTCCGAACCCCAGTTTTTTATGTCACATATACCATCTGTGTTTTTTTCAAAGAACATGAAGTGGTCTGAGCATGTGTATGAAGACTAAAAATTTAGTATATGCAAGTCATCTATTTTGAGTGTCCCATCTTACTCTCAACAGCAGACATGCTAAGACTGGTCAGATACCTGAGATCAGAGGGCTTTTTGAAGGCAGCACCAATCTTTTTTTTAAATTAAACTAGCATTATTATGCTTTTTTGTGCAGCTTTCACCTTTAAAAAATGTGAAAATAATATCCTTTCATATGAAAACTGCATTTGTAATATTTGATTATTAATGCTTTGAGATCATCTATAAAAACTCTTGATATAATTGATCAACTATGCAAGTAACTAGGTAAAAAGTGAATGAAAAAACTGACATGCTATCATGTGATATGTTCTAGCTGAGAGTTATAGAGGTGAGCACTAGCAAAAGCAATTCTACGCTTCTAACATGTGGAAGAAACAAACTTTGTCTTCTTGAGGACCACCTCTGTTCTTCGTTGCAGGAAGTGATGTCAGTTGAGGAGGAGTCTACCTCCTGTTACTGCCTGATGGACTCGTCGAGTTGCCACCTGCTGCTGAACCAGCCAGGCTCGTACGCTCTAGTGGGTGAGCCTCTGACGCAGGCTGCCGTCAAGAGGCTGAAGCTGGCTGTGTTTGGGAGCATGGAAGCCGGCTCCATGAACTACAGCCTGCGGGTGTACTGTGTGGATGACACGCCGCACACCTTTCAGGTGGGGGAGGAAACTGGTTTTTCCATTTTGTTTATCCAACAGTGGTTGAGTCATGATTAATTCCAGCAACTCTGTTTTCCACATCCATTCATAAAGCGGATGTGGGGAGTAATAGCGGCTAAAGTAACAAATGTATGTAGTTTGGCTTCCTTGAGCTGAGCATGCGGGTATAAACTGCTTAGCCCAAGGGCAAAGCTAATTTAATGTTAGACTGGTGTATTCTTAAAAAGCAGCTGTGGTGGAATGTGCACTTGCGCATTCTACATACCCCAGCCATTCAAAATGGTTTCCTCATTTAAAAGAAATACCATGCAATGCTTGACTTCATTTGTTTATTTTGGAAAAGATCTCTTCATTTTTACTTCTTTTTTAGCTTTATGTATACATATGTATACGTATATTTGCATTCTGCCTAGTGTCGGCCTTTCTCAGCCCTTTATCTGTTTGCTTCTCTCCCACTATCTGTGCTCACATGTACAGTAGGTTAATGCAGGTGAATTCCAAATAAAGCTGTTCTCATTTACATGTTTTATCAGTTTCTGCTGTCTGACAAAGGAACAAGTATGAAATTGTGACTGAAACGTGGTCCATTAAGACGATATGTTAACCAGCAGTCACTTCCAAGCCATTTCCAAGCAGCTGCTCTGCTTTGGTTTTTGGCTCAATTTACATGTAAAATGACCACTAGAGAGAAGGTTAGAAGCCCACTCACATCTATGCCACTGCAGAGTGGTCAATTGAATGAGACACAGAGAGGTTTGCCTGCAGAGGGAAAGCCCGACCTCACGCTCACAGGACAAAACCAACAACTCTCTTCCACGGAAAATAGCAAAAGTTTGTCCAAAAAGTTGCTAGATTTGTCACAACGACCAATGGGGAAACTCCAACTTTTCCTGCTGACCAAAAATGTAACTAGATCAGTCAGTCAGTGAGTGCCATTTGCATTTATAGACCTGGCTCAATTCTTGCGGTCCCACCAAAAATTTAAGGACTGATGACACCGCAGGGAAAAGGCTTTGAGACAGGAATTAGATTTGAAAACAGGATCACATGAACACAGTAGGGGAAAAGAGGGAAAGGGGCACGCAGACTAAATGCACTAGAAACTAGGGAGGACAATGAGAGACAGGTGAAACTAGTCAATGGCAATGCCACGGGCAGGTTCATACGAGGGCAGTAGGTGAGGTATCTGAAACAAAAGGAGAGGTGAGCACAACAAATAAAACAGGAAAAAATGAACCAATGAAAGTCATAAAGAAAACCCTAAACAAAGGAGCAGAGAGGAGCATGACAAAAAGGCTGAAAAACTCATTGTACACTAGCTTTCCAGCACCAAATAGCAGTCAAAATGAGCAAATGGGGGTGGTTACAGTGAAGCATTTGGCGGCTGAAGAGACAGACGTTTCCCTCAGAACCAGAGCGATAAGCAGAGAAAATATTGTACGTCCAGGAACACGATTGAAATGAATGATAATGTTTCTCTGTCTGCTGAATGTGTAATTAGGCAACTGTTTACTAACATGTTCGGCATTTAAACTTAAAATATGTCAGTGCTGTGTCTACAGCTTGTTGCTCTGCCCCCATATGGTCAAAAAAATCAACAATGAATACAAATTAAAAAATGGCCAAAAAACATATGTTCTTGCTTAACTCTACTATGGCTGTGCACAGAGCTTAATATATCTGTGTTTGAAATCAAATGATGAATAAAATTACTTCTGTGTTGCTCACAGCATTTAAAATTACTTTTCAGAAATTAGCATGCAACATCTTTTCTATTAAGAGTGTCTATATGGATGATCTACAGAGGTCAACTGTTTTTATTGAGATTTTGGAAGAATGGCTGAAAGGCGTGAGCACTGCAGATGAAATCCCACTCGCCTGCATGATAATGGCATGGAGGCAGAAATCTCAGATACAGATGTTTTCAAACGTTGTCAAATTAAAGAGAAAGTAGCAGAATGGCTACAGTGGTAGACGAGATAATATGCTTATTTTGATCCATGATAAGATCCTCTCATTTTGATAGAGAGGAGCCATTTCTTCTTAATTCCCCCAACAGTCCAGACTTGAAACCCGCAGACTCAGCAGTCTCTTTGCAGCTGTCTATCACCGCTTTCACTCCCTGACCTCTTTCACAAAAACTCGAGAACACATAGTTTCACTTTAGTGATATCTGCTCTATTAGGAAGTACATACAGTAGGTCGTGGCCTAGATTCAGACTGAACATCTTGAGCTCTCTGAGGCAGCAGAGACTGCAACACAAACACGAACACGAACTCTCTACCAATGCCACTGTGAAACAATACTTCAGACTTGATAGCGGGGAATCTTAACAGCTTGACATATTCTCTTCTAGTGGATTTAATAGACTGAGACAAAGGCTGCTGTACTGTAATCACTGCCATTGAAATGTTAACCAATTATTCTTTTTTTTTGTTTTGTTCGACTTGATTATCCTTCAGCGACCTATAGGGTTTTTAAGCATTGAGATCTCATCAGCAAACATCAGGGAAATCAAGCTTCTTTGTCTCCCCGGTGAGGCTAGACTAACAGAAGAGCTGAGCCAAGCTAAGCAGAGCTCCGCGAGCCACGTGACTGGCTCTGCCTCCCGACCGCCTTTCTGTCATGTCGCAGCCGTCACTGGCAGCTGGCTTTAAAATGCATCCTGGATTTGGTTCATGAATTCCCAGCCTGCCGAGCAGATGCCAGACTTTTTCATGTCCCTTGGGCTCCTGACTGTTAGCAACACATCTCTGCTGTGTGTTTTCTGAGCTGCGGCACAAAGTCAATTACAGACTGGATTCTGGATCAACAGGAAGCCTGATGCAATACAAACACTCATGTGAGGGAGACATTTTTTCAGCCAAGAGCAAGGAAGGGTTGTGATTGGCAGAGTTCTGTTATTTTCTGGGATACCTCATGATGCCACTCTCCCTTTTGAAAGAGACTTCCTCAACAAGTCAAATTTGCTGAATCTTTGTACCTGAATTGATGCAAATTGATTTTTCTAATCATCTCTTTAACTCATCTTGAATTTTGCAGTTTACATCTTGAAATCATTAAAATGGTCAATTTTTTTTTTTTTGTCTCAGTTGTGACAGCGAAGACAGGGAAAGCGGGGTGGCTTAAGAATGGGAAGAAATAATGCCCCCTACCAGCAAGTCCATTTCCAAGGTCACAGCATTCAGGTCATATTGAAGAGACAATGGATAGAAGGTTTCTACCTGAAAATGCCACCCATATTCGTGTTCTGCTGGCACGCTTTACCTTCAAGTGTAAATGCTACAAAAAAATATTGTTCACCTCAAACTTGATCTTTTTTGCCCTAGTCAAGGATCATTTCCAACATCATTAAGAAAAAAAACATTTGTTTTAATTGATGATCAATATGAGCACAATCGGGGGTCGTAATTATGTTCATCCTCACAGTAGTCATTGTGGAGTTCCATATTTCAGAGTGCAAAGGTGGAATGCAATGACTCCTCTTGTTTGAGGCCTCAGTTTTGGTTGACGTTGCAATATTCACTTTAGCTGTGAGTTGTGTCGAACAGCAGATGAATGAACAGTCAAAGTTCAATGAAAACTTCTTCCACGACATGACGGCCTCAGACATGTGAATATGAGCACAGATCCAAGTTAGCTACATTCTAGGCTATACAGGAAAAATTCAGAAATAAGAAGGGTCTAACAATGGTCTGCAATATAATGGAGGTAAGAACCCCAGAAACAAGTTGCATCACTACTTTTGGATGTTGTTGTTTTATTTAACCAGATTTTCAAAACAGCCATGTTTCTCTGCTCAAGATATTAGTAGTTTTAATGTAAGGTTTTTGTCAAGTAAGAAACTAGGTAAATCTTTTTTCTTTTTTCTTTAATGTGTTAGGTGTGAAAAAATACAACCTAGTTGCAAAAAAGTGCTAAGAAGCTAACATTTATGTTAGCTTTATAAATCCAATTTGAACATAATATCTCCGAGGGAATACGACTCAAAAAAATGTTTTGTGCTGTCAGTTCTAGTGTCTGATTTAGGTCAAATTTGAGTGTGTAAACCCATGTTGCAGAGATGGGCGCATTAAGTTGGATATAAGAGTATAGTTACTCCCTAAAAGGACAAAGACATGATGGCAGTTTTCTCAAACTTTTGGCTTCACTTTAAATCCAGCAGCAGGAGCAGGCAGAGGTGACAAGTAAACACAGTAGAGAAACAGACAGTGCGCTAGCTGACTGCTCTGGTACACCAGATAGGCTGATGATGGCTTTCACACCACTGTTAAAGAGGGGGTTTGTATCTCCTGATAGTAAGGATTCTTTAAGCAAAGATAACATTATATCTGCCCAGTAGTAACTGAACACAGTAGTCTTTGTGAGGCTTTCTTTAATTTTGTTCATAGCAGATTTTTTTACACAGAGGACAGTGTTACCTTCTCATTAGACCTTAGGTCCGGTGTCTTAACTAGTACCAGTTTTGAAAGCCATATATGTAATATCAGAAAATACAAATGAATTCTATCACACTGCTAAATATTTTTTACCTCAGACAGGATGCAGCTTGGCCGAACTAATTATTCACACTACTGATGAATCGACTCATTATTTAATCTTATATAATATGAAATTTCAGAAAATGGTGAAAAAATGGCTGTCACACGTTCCCACAGTCCAACGTGACGTCTGGGAATGTTTGTTCCAGACGTCCGAAAACCTAAAGCTATTCTCCTCACTACCACACGAGGGCAAGAAAATCAGAAAATATTCACATTCAAGAAGGTGGAACCTGTGACTGTTTGCCTTTTCTGATTGAAAAATTATTTAAACAGTTCATCAATTATCAAGATTGCTACAAAATAATTTTTTGTCAGTAAACTAATTAATTAATCATTGCAGCTCTGCGTGAGCTCCTCTCGAGTGCTCAATACATAAATAAACCAGCAGTCTATTATCACATTAGACAAAGCATAATCCTTGGCCTCTGCTCTGTGTTATCGGCACTGACAGCAGAATTTCTAGCCTTGTGATTGGATTTTCACTTGAAATGAACCTTGGATGCCATAGTTAACGTCTCTACATTCATTTTCATGCACACAGGCTTGTGGCTTGGACTGTTTATCCAAATATATTCAAACACAATTGAACATCTTTTGTCTTTCATTTTCTATGCAGAATTTGGGATGTTGACAATTCCTCCTACAGCTTTGAAATCCGGGCTCCATTTCTCATTCCTGGTTGACACTCTCTCAGCTGTAAAAGATGAACTTCAATCATGGTGTTCTGTCAGCCTCACAAACCCAAACTATTTATAGTGTATATGAGAAAACAATTTGTCCGGCCACTCATTGTTTAACAGGGACGATGGCAGAAGGCAAACATGAAATACCAAATTTCATGTCCCCTGCTGTCACAGTTATACTTCCTTTGATATACTGTATTTCTTTCATTTGCATTTTGCATTTTGTTTTCACACATGCAGCAAAAACAATATGCATTATGGCCCAGGCAGGCTTTTTTTCAGTTCCTACATAACAGTACATACATTACCATGCACACACACTCATGCATAGACAAGCTCTTGCACACACAGACACTTAGAATCAATCAGCTCGGCCTGGTATTAGTCACAGCTCCTGTTCCCTGTCTTTTCCCTTTTGTTATTGAGATGGCTAAGGATAGACAGGCCAGACTCTGAGCCATCCCAGAGTCTAGGGACACTGAACATGATGACAGATGAATACCTGCGAGCGGCAATCAAATTGTTCTTTCATCCTCACAAATTCAGTTTGGGAGATGGACGTTTGCCGCACGTGTTTCCCCTGCATTAAATTCGTCACTTCTTGGCGGCCTGTTTCTGTGGTAATAATATTTGTGATGAGCCAATTAGTGAATGTGACAGAGGGAGGGATTGGCAACAGGTGTTTGTGCTGATATGCAGACGCAGTGTACCTTCAAAAGGAAGAAGATTCTTTTTTCGTTTTTATTTTTGCCTGCATTCATCTCACCCCTCCAGCTTTCTTTTTAATCTATATCATCTTTACCTCTTTCATCCCCTTTTTCTCTCTGGCCCATTTCCTTCCATTCTCTCCCTTATTCTGTCTTTCCTTTCCCTCCCATCATCTCCAGGAAGTTGTGGCTGCAGAGAAAACCAGAGGGGGTCAGCTCCTCGAGGAGCCAAAGATGTTGCCTTTCCGAGCGAACACCTTCAGCCTCCAGGTGTCCATCCAGGATGTGCCGCAGTTCCTGTGGAGCATCAAACCCTTTACCACATGTCAGGTAACCTTGGCAATAACTGAAAAGACATTAAATCAAAACAACAAAAGTGGTAATTTGCAAGATCCTGTTTTTACTGCTCAGAGCTAATTACTGCAGTGCCTCTGGAGTTAGTTCCACTCTAACTTCACTAATCAATCAGTGTGAGGAGAGCTGTGATGTGTTTTTGCTTGTTTGTTGTTTCCGTGGGTGGCACCACTGACTATCACTGTAATCTAATCTACCACATAATGCTCCTTTAAAGGTTTTTATAGTTGAAATCTTTATTAAAGTCAATACATCTTTATCATGCCAAACTATACATAACAGTAATGATAATTATAATCAACTCATTACTAATGGTTATCTCACCAACTTCCCTTGCGTTCACAAAATCACTGTTCTTGTTACAGGTCCCACTAACAAATATTATTGGTCATTAATATCCATCAGCTCACCTTTATTCTGTATATCACTGAAAAAACATCTCAACATTTCCAAAACAAAGGCCAGATCACACCATGGACAAATTTGTCTTTATTCCTCCAAAGCAGTACCAACTCCAACAGTACCAACAGTACAAAGAAGCAGGGTAGTACTTTTTTTTTTTAATGAGTTATGGAAAAATTTACTTTTGAGTATAATAATCACATTTAATTTGATTCAAATCTGGTGGTGGATTTGTTTAAATATATTAAATATAGATTTCTGCTAAAAAGTCACAAATTTTTTATTTTGTTATCATTATAAGTATGGTCTTTTTCATGAAGAAAACCCAATATAGACTGATCTGTTGTGAGAACTAACATAATTGTTTAACTAATAATTGGGTAACACTTCATAATACATTTCATAAATTATAGTGTAGTTTTGTCATATGAGTCAGGTACAAAATATATAATGAAATATATAAACAACTGAAAATGTTATAGAAAAGCAGAAACAATTTAAATACATGGTACCTACAGGTAAAGCAGTGAAAACAAACCTGAAGCTGGAAAAATGCTGTTAACACTCATGTTCTGACTTAACAGTAATTAAAAGAATAAAAATAATAATTACTTGCTCCCTCATTTAAGTACAGAAATGAACTATGTTTGATCCATCTATATCTATATGTTGTTTTATTGTATCACTTTATCATGTTATTGTTTTCCTCCTCAGATGACAATAGAAGCCCTTTGTAGTCATGCATATTGAAATCAACAATTTTTTCTATTCCAGTGTACCTGAGCTGGAAGCACATTCCTCCTAGAAGCAAATTTTCCCAAAAATGACCCATTTCTCACCTTGTCCTTATTTCAAATCATACAACGAAGTAGAAGACATAAATATGACATGAATCCCTGGAGTGTTGACGTAGCTATCTGCTGAAGGCAACACCTGTAAATTGAGCACCCCTTTTTTATATTGTGTTTTTCCTGCACACTGCAATAGCATTAATTAATGAGTGAAACAACCATTTGTTTTTTAGATTACACAGTAAGAACATGTATTGGCTGTATGATAGTGTGAGGCTGCTCTTCCCTTTTTCCTCTTTAACCACACAAGATCCATGTTGTTTGCAACTACTTTACCTGTAGGTACCCAGTATTCACAAAAATACTTGGGTCAAAATTCATTTCTGCTTTCCTCTGAAATCCCCAGATGTTCCTCCCTTGGTCCCCATAGTTGTGTTCTCTCCCTCTGTAGCCACAGTTACCAATAATTAATGCAGCAGTAGATTGTAAGGAGACAGAGTTATTGTTGTAGAGGCCAAATGTGATAGCGATGCTCAGAGTGTTATGCTGTGATGTTCATTTCCAATTGTTGTCACATATGCGCCTGCAAAGAAGACAAGGCAAGTCTGAAAATCATTTCTTCTGAGCTCATAACATTCTTCTGGTCTTGTCGTGCTCCATGCTCCCGTTTGTGTGCAACATTTTGAGCTTTGAAAATGCTCTTGTTGCGCGAACCCTGCTGTCAGCGACATTTTGCACATGAGGATCAGAAAGATGGACGTGACTTGAGATTATAAGCTTTGTGTTTGTTTTGCTTGTAGGAGCATTGGATGCAAACAACATTAGATGGAACGCACCGCAGCAGTCAGTGAATGCTGTTTTGTGTCTGTTGTTGCCTCTTACAGAGCATCTGAGCTGGGTCCCCACTGTACTCTGCTGGTGTTTTAAAGATCTGAATGCAGGGTGAAAGCTCTGCGTTTCAAAGACACCCACGGCCTTATTTATGAGGGTCTCGGGATGCTAGACAGGCAGGCACCACAAACCCGCTCTGGTGGAGCAGGTGTAGAATAATAGCTCAGTATCACACCATACATCAAGTCAGCTTTTAGTGCTAAAGAGCGTTCGCGCTTTCTACGTCCATCACCCCCCTCCCCCTTCCCTGACACCGCTCCCCGACTCCATTACCCACTGCCGCGAGCTTCACTGGGCAGCTGAGATCAAAGCTACAAGGGTTAAGTCTTCAGTAGGCACATTGGTTGCTGCATTTAATGCTGTGGTCTTCACTAGGAATCGTTTACAGGTCACTTTTAATATGCAGATAAGCTAGAGACAGAGTCTAGCAAAGGTCAAGGACATTTTCCTCAGAGATGTGCCCATTCTAGTAATTAATTATACATCAAAGGCATTCTTTTCCTGTTCCCCACACATTACTTATAGTAAGCAGCTTCTTCCATCAGAGTCACTGTACATGGGGATTCAGGCTATGTATGTAAATGATATAAAACAACAGTCTCTTCAATGCAGAAATATATGGAATCAGTGAGACTTCAAAGCCAATTCTTAGCTTCTCTCTTGCCGTATGTGAGCGGCTGTGCATGTGATAGTGTTGTCACGTGTCGATGAGGAAGCTGAATTATCGTATTTACATTGTACAATATGTTTACACTGCTGTGTGCCGTGTTGCGCACCTGATGTCCCTCCTCTTCTTATGCCACCTCAGGAATTCTCCTTCCCCCAAGTGTGGTGCAGCAACCAGCAGCCCCTGCACTGTGCCTTCTCCCTGGAGAGATACAGCCCGGCCACCGCCCAGCTCTCCTGCAAAATCAGCGTGCGTCAGGTCAAAGGCCACGAGCAGATACTGCAGGTCTACACGGCTGTGGCCGAGGTGAGGCTCTGCAGCTGTGGGAGGCAAGGAGGGTGGGGGGTGGGGTTCACTTTCTCATTCAACCTTTAGGTAACCTTCCTTGAGTGTGTCCACTGACAGCAGGGCCAGCCCTCCCGAGCTTGTGTTGTGTATTAATAGAGAAAGGAGGACACACTTCCTTTCTTTCCTCACAAATGTATGCTAAACACAGACAACAGAGATAAAATTAAATATGGCGAGATCCAACTGATCTCGCCATATTGATTTTATATATTCTTTAACCCTTATTTGTCGAGGGATGCACATGTTTCAGCAACGTGTTCCAGCCAGCTTCACAACAACAATCTTGCGTCAGCCACTGAGTAACTGCACTGGAGCAGCTAGGAGTTAGAAATCCTCACTCAAGAGCACCTTGACAGTGGTTGTTAAGGCAGAGGAGAGTGCTACTCATTGATTTTGCCAGGCTGCTTTTTTTCACAACAACTCACAAACATGCTTGTACTACCTCAGAGACATCAACACTATTTAAACTGATGGTGTTACAATAGGACACTGTTAACATTAAATTTCAAGGTTTGATTTAATCCTACCCTCATGTTTATTAAGGGAGAAGAAATAAAAGTATCAATAGGAGCTGTGAATTTTTGACACTTACAGTAAAGAGAGAGGACCATTACAAGAATGCAAACTGTTTTACATAGTGGGCTACCAGGCTGGATCAATACCAACCATCCATGTTTCATACAGAGCACCAACACAGCGGTTTTAGAGCTGTTTTATCAAGCATGAGTCAGTAGTCAGGTTTCCATTCAAAATACTTGCAATTTTTACCAAATTTTCGAGGAAATCTGTAAAGCAAATTTGAAATAATCAGCGTTTGTAGTCATCACTGTTATGTGAATATCTGGAGTTGGGTACACAGTTGGTGGAGCTAATTCTCCAGTCAACCACTGCAGAAGAACAGGCTGACTGTCATACCTCAATCAGACAAAAACAATATAGAGAACATGATGGATACATTTATGTTTGTTTTTTTATTCATTTGATGAATATTACAGTCTCCTCAGGGCTCCACGCAGATCTTATGTATTATCAATTCTGCCTCAGCCAAGTGTATAAAACTTTTTTGCAATATATTTTTATGCTTGAATTGAAAATTTGCTTTGAAAACCACATATGGTTATCCAATTGGGGGCTGTCACTAATCAAATCTGAATTAATTTGAACCACCACGTAATTTTGAATTTTTTTTAAATTTCCTTGAATACATCCATCCATCGATCTGAAAGCAGGTTTTAATACTTACAATTCTGTTCTTGTAAGGGACAAGCTGACTTTACAGCGACACAAACAGATTTGCTTCTATCCACAATTTTTCCTTCTATGGTGTAAATCCAAAATGCCCCCACACATTACCTCCCAGATGGTTTGATGTCATAATCATCTGTTATTGCGTTAGAAAGGAAAACAACAGTAGCATTTCTTACTGATGAGCAAGCGGCCATGCAGTGAGTGAGTCAGACATTGCCTCTTACAAACTCCCTCGCTAGAACACAAGGCACGGCCTGTTGCACTTCCATTTTTTTCCCATGTGTCTTGTTTGGAGTAAAACATGTCAGTGCTTACATGGGCATTTTCATTACACCAAATTTGACCCATGATGGAAGAGAGGGGACAAGAAAGGCTAATGCATCGACACTCATCTTAATCGTTCTTACTCATCCTCTCTTCAGAAAGATGATTAACTGTGCCTCGTTCATGTTAAGGTGGAAACACTACACTTTGCATCTACATTGTGCTCAGCAACCCACCTTGCGGTAAATACCACATATATAACTTCAATTCAGGGACATTGTCAAGAAAACCAGCTCTGACCAAATATTTGATTCCACTATTTCCAAACTCAGTTAATCTGTGCTTCTTTTGGCCAACTAAGCACATACTCATGCTCAAAACTGAACAAAAGGAACTGCAAGGCCAGAGCCAGTTAAAGATGTAAATATGACCATATTTGTAGGGTCAGTGTCGGCCTTTCCCTGCCAATAAAATACATCAGGAGATAACAGATGCTGTCTAGTAATATGTCTGCTGACGCTGCTGGTGCAGCAGTGGGATGTTCCTCAGCTTGACTGTGATCTGGGACATCACAGGACGAGGGTGCTGTTTCTCTTTCACAGAGACAAAGTGGTAAATAATAGAATATTAATGCAACATAAGGACAGGGAGGAGTGTGATCAATGAGAAAGGTGGTGTAAAAGGGATTTTTAATGACCTTAACTCATTCACCTGCAGACTTGAAAGGCGGCTTTAAAGTTTGTAATTTGCCCCTCTTATAGTGAGCACATGTCAGTCAGCTGAAGGTCTTTTTCGTAACAGTACATTATAGTGTGATAGTAAATCAGCTTATTGCCTGTTATCAATTTGATGTTTTTACAGTATATTCCAAACATGTCTTTTCCCCAAAATATGGCTTAAAACACAGCTTTCATCTCATTCCTCACATTTGAGTGTGTTAGAAGGTGCCTGCATCGGTTTGCACATTTCATTATGTTGGTGTTTTGCTCACAGAGGAAGTTATCTCTGTGAAATTTCTAAGAGCTAATCAGTAAAAAAAAAACAAAGCAATAAATAAATAAAATTTATTTTTGGAGGCATGTTCACCAAAGCTAGCCAGCAAATGAGCTGGGATAGAGCAGTAGTGGCCAATAGAAGAGGAGGAGCCACATTTTAAGACTGGCGAGTTGGGTAAGTGATTATCAGAAGATAAATAGCACTTTAATGTCGAGAGGACAGAGGCTAGCAGATGTCTCCACCTTATTTGTTTAAAGTCTATGTACTGATGTTTTAAAGGTTAAACGTACCTGTCTGTATTGTCCTGACCCCAAAGTGATGTGCACATCCTATATGAACCCAGTGTGATGATAGTGTGTTTTTGTTCCATTGCTCCAGACTGAAAAGGAGTCAGTTCCATTTTATATGCAGACGGACTGCACCATTACGTCCCAGACGGGGCCTAAGGCCTTCAAAATCCCCCTGTCCATCCGCCAGAGGATCTGTGCCACCTTCGACACTGCCAAGGCCAAGGGCAAGGACTGGCAACTCTTAGCCCAGAAACTCCACTTAGATCGGTGAGCATATGATGTGCATCCTTCTCTGAGACTGCATGATGTGTGTGTGTGCGCGCCCATCTCTCTGTCATGGTCCCATTGTGAACACACACTGATGAGAATGATAACAATCCTGTGAGTGCTGTTCATCCCTGAATGCGCCTTCATATGAAGCTTGTTGCCAGGTAGCTTTTTTTCTAGTCTCTCTCAGCAGTAGGAGACAGGACTCATTATTTAACCGTAGAGCACACAACGGATTGTGTTGTCTGTTGGATTGTGCGCTGGCCTTAATATAATTTGAAAATCAAATGGACCTCTAACATGTCTGTCAATTTCGACCAGCGAGTCTAATATACAATATATGTTAACACTTATTACTTGATTGACCTTTTTTATCTAATAAAAATATGCATTTACAATGAGCCACTGCTCTAATATTGACTAAGTCCAGTTGTTGTCTTTGCTTGGTCTTAGCTTGTGGCAGCTATAATCTCCTGTTAAGTGCATAATTCATGAGACGCTGGTATCTGAGTGTCCTTTGGGATTCCAAATTATCCAGATAAGCTTTCCTCTCCAGTTTGAGCAGCTTTGAACTGAGCTTGATGTGACCAATGGCTGCAGCCTTTTATGTTGCTTGTTGTTATTTCTCTTGTAAAGTAACAAGGAGCAGCAGTGAAACACTGCCTCCAACTGGACTCATCACTACATGATACAGGAAGGAACTGCACTGTATTTGCATGGCAACAAGCTCCCTTTTCTTTACCCTAGCAGCACCTGAATTAAATCCAAACCAAGCTGTGTTTGCCAGTAATCATTTCTGTTGCTACTTTATTTTGGATTATAATCTTAAAAGATTTAAAAGGTCACACTTTGTCTTTCAGCTCGATGTAAACCCAGATAGTTGTGTTCACAGGATAATCCAGTTGTTTTAAATTAATTTACAGTTACAGATAGATATGATAAGCTCGTTTTCTAAAAGTCAACTAAAGGAGACCCAAGGGCCCATATGGATTTTGTAAATATTGATCTAGTACTGAAATATACTTAGACTGGGAGAGAGTTGAGTGTCCTTAAAAAGTAATAAGTTTGTATTTAACTAGTAAATTTGCATCTAGTTGTCAAAATATTTAATCATTCAAGCCTTAACAAAGTAAAATAACAACAATTATATTGTTTTTTTACTATTCACACCATTCAAATGTACAGTGTGGTATTTAAGACAAAAGTTTAATTTATAGGGCATCCAACGTTGTGATGCCATGCAGTACAGAAGTCCATGCCATTTGAAACGTCAGTAATGTATCTACTCGCTGTATCACAATTAACATAATTTTAACAATATACTGTATATTGTGATACAGGAATGTCTGGAATTAAATTCTAACTAATCAAATAAAAACATCACATTAATGCAGACATTATATTAAAACCCAGATTTTTTATAAAGCATTTCTTCTAATTGATTTATAATACCGCCCATGTGGCTATGTAAAATCACAGATATTACAGAAAGACATACCACACCCTTGTTTCCTGTCGCTCTACTGGCACTCTCTAATAAAGACAAAAAATAATAATTAGGAAATGCAAATTAAAAATTATTTTCATCTCTGATGGTAGGTAGATTTATCTATATTGTCAAAGTAGTAGAAGTAGCTACTGTATATTTATTGGCATAGGAATAAAACTGGTGGTGCCTCAAGTCTCAAAAAAATAACTATATCCACCATGGAAAATGGTCCTGAAGTCACTACATAGATAAATAAATAAATGACACAAATATGTTTGGACTGTACTCACACCATTCTCACATTTAGTTAAAAAAAAAAAGGTTATCACATTTTTATCCTGTTTGATAATGTTAACAGCAACATTTCTTATTTTTCGGGGCTTATACGATGTTGAATGTGTTTTTGTTGCTGTATAGCTGATTTGGTCTATTTGTACTGTGCACAGGACCCACTGACTCACTGTTATTTACTGTATTTATTGAACAGATCCCCCAATAAAAGTTGAGTCTGCAGATATTCTATGTTTTTCTTTTTCTCCCCAAATCCCATGAAAGGACTAAAGCCTTTAACTTCCTTGAGGCCCACAGGGGGGCCAAAACCCACCCCAGCTGATAGGCAGGGCACACCCTAGATAGGCCTCCAGTCAGTCAGAGCGTTGACGTGTAGGTTCACCTCACATTCACACTTGTGGGCTGTTTAGAGTTGCCAGTTAATCTAAACTGTATGTTTCTGGAGGAAGCTGGAGCATCCAGAGGTGATCAATGTAGGCAGACAGAGAATATGCAATCCCCCGGGCAGGCTGGCAGGCTCGAGCCCAGATCCCTTCCTACTGTGAGGTGGCATTGCTGAAAGATGGACTAACAAAATATTGGTTTAGGTGTTTAACGGAATTTGTTGTCAAAAAGAAGAATACAGAATAACATAAGCCTTATCCTTAAAGGTCCACAGATTTAGAACTACAGGCTTTGTTTACCGTGCATTAAAATCACACCCAACACACTCTCAAATGAAATTAAAACAAGACATCAATTTTGACTCATGCCTTTTACAGAATAAACACGTACAGAATCATAAAGAACACAGCCCATATATAAAGCTAATATAAAACCGTTCTCCCCTGATCTCTTTCCATGGGAGTGACCTCTTCCTGCTTTGTTCACTAAAGCAGCTTTGTGTACTCCTTTACAGAAATCTGGGTTATTTTGCAAAGCAGCCAAGTCCATCTGCAGTCATACTGAGCCTGTGGGAGGCTCGCCACCAGGACACTGCTGACCTTGACTCTCTAGCCAGCGCCCTGGAGGAGATTGGCAAGATCCATTCCAAAAGCTCCCCCAAGGACCAGGATGAGCCAGAGTCTGACTTCAGTTACATACAAGCGGGGAGTCTGTGTGGAACGGGCAAACAAACAAGCGAGAAGACAGAGGACTCTGCTCCTGAATATACAGGCTGAGAGAAAAGACACAGTGCGAGTAAAGTCTAATGAACATATATGTGTATGCGCACAGCCAGTGATGGACAACACAGTACGGCAGTCTGCTGGAAGGTCATGAGGTTGTTGGTGAGTGGACAGTGTGAGTAGCCAACATCCTGACCAATCATAAGAGGTCGAGGTGAGCCGATGCCTGCTGTGGAACTACCCCTCTCTTTTAAGAATCTGTCTGAGGATAGACTGTAAATCTATTTCTGCCTCTCCTCTCTCAGTTTTTAAGTTAATTTTTAATGTGTTTGTTCTTTATTTAAAGTAAGGTCCTCCCCTGTATATTAATTTCCAGCTCAGAGGGTGACTGGGAGAGGAGTGGGGGTATTTCCTGAACATTTATGTCCATTATTTTCTGAATATGTGTTGGAAGAGATGGGAGCTCCTTTTCCCCTGAGACTGTCCATGCCATCTCATCTCCTTTCCCAGTGACTCAGCCGGCAGCTGGGCATATTTGCATAGAAGTTCCTATTTGCAAATAAGGTAGAACAACGATGGCATCATTTCAGAGTCTCCTGTGTTTGATCTTTTTTTTCCCCAAATATATCCTTGTGTCAAAGAATGAATGAGGACCTAGAACCAAATTTGTCATCTAATATTATAATTTTGAAAGGAAGCTGCTGATCGCTTAAATGTTGTGATTGTGAACTTTTAAAGCCAAGTATCTTGAAATCTGTTCATTTTCCTATAGAATGAATCCAAAAAAAATTGCACTTCTGATCAACAACCAGTGTTACAAGATAAATTATACAAAAAATAGTTTTAAAGAAAATGCAATATTGGCCTCAGTCTGACCTTTGAGGTCAGCACAGTCAGCTGGTGACTTCCCACATGCATACGGAAAAAAATGCAGCTTTGGCGAATGTGGCAGAGGGAGATTTCTAACTTTGGCATTACAGTTCATTACAGCTTCCTCCACCAAGAGATAGGGAGGGAGGAAGCTGTAAAACATCATTTCCTGGCACTGCAGGGAGCAGTTCCAATCATTAACACTCATTACATAGACATTATATCAGGCTCTGACACATGCGGCTGCCCCCCCAACATCCCACCCACCCACCCACCACCTCTAACACATGCAGACACACACTGAAATTTTGTGGTCATAGCCACATGAAGTGGGAGTATTGTAAAACAAACAAACAGAAAATAAATACTGATGGCGACAGTGTCGGAAGTAAAACATTGGATCACATATCTATTCAAATCAACACTGATATAACAAAAATATTTCAACCACTGAGGTAATGGCAAATGAAAAGTTGGCACACCTATAGTACTGTATGACCTTGTGTGTTTCATTAGAATAAAGCGAGTAGCAACAAAGATAAACAAAGTCTGTTGTAGTTTAAAAAAACTATTAAACTTTTAACCATAACTTACTCCCTGGTTTTGTTATTGTACCCAACTGAACTGGTCAGAACTGTAGCCAGTGCTTGGAGGACACTTGCTGTGACTGAGGGTAATATTTGTCTAAGCGAAAGCAGATTAAGTCATAAACAATTTTCAATACACCTAATACACATTTAATTCATTTTGTTCTAATTTACACACCAAACTAAATCAAGATTCTTCTCTATCAGAGAGATGCATTCCAAGTAAATATGGCCACCAAAATTATGCAGAGACATTCTTTCTTGCTTACCTCTAGTGGTATTTAGCCATGGAAATAATGATTTCTCAAGATTTTGAGATATCTGCCTCTGAGATTTCTGCATCCACCCTTGCTGAAAGAAATTTCATTTGTGGTGTATTTTATCAAAAAATGTCTGAAAAAATTAACAGCAACATTTCTTACCAGAAACAGTGTCCAAGCTACAGAATCCACAGAAAGCATTGTTTATAGTCTGTTTCTTTTGCATGTAGAAAACAGCACCACAAATGAAATTCCTTTCACTTCCATTGTAAATGGATGAAAATAGAGATCTCACAATAATAATAATATATTAAGTGTGAGTATATTTTGGTTTCCTTTAGGCTTAATGACATTCTGACTAATTTATAGTCAAAAGGGGAGCTAGCCAGTGTGATCAGACAGGTGTGGAGCTGTGGAGGCAGGTTATCATTCTTCACTTCTAGAAAGGGAAATGATTTGGTTAAATAGCACTCACCAAAAAAACATTAGGGGGAAATATGACTAAGGTAAAGTCAATCCATAAATCTACTTAAATCCACAGACTGCACTGGTTGCTTTCTTGACCTGCTATAGAGGGCCAAAGCAAGAGTAGTACAACTGGGCTCTGGTCCAGAGGAAAGAAAGCTTTGTTTATTGGGATTTGTAACTATACCAATAACTAAAAATCCAGCCTTGGAACAGAGTCTTATTTGATAGGATGTTGTTCTCATAGATTTATAGATTTTTTCAGACATGTCTGTAATACCAGCAGGACAGAGTAGCAGGAATTATTACATTTAAGTCATTTTTTTTTCTTTATTTAGTTGGGTATAAATAGATTTAAGTGGGCTTTCATAATTTGAGCCATGAGCTACACAATAAACATATTGTAAGTCTGACTTTCTGAGAATATCATTATCTCTAATGTCCATCACAACCGAATGGCCATAAATCCTAAATCCACTAGAAATCAAAGAGAGAGGAGGCTCCTTGTAACTCAAGAACTTGCCTGAGAATTATCACGTTTAAATTTTCTTCGGCATGCAAGTAATCAAGTGAAAATTGTGTGTTCACCCATGGCTACATTGTAAACAGGAGCTGCTAAAGTCAAATTCAGCACACTTAATTAATATATATATATATATATATATATATATATAAACACAAATATAGGCTAAAAAATAAACAGAGGCCTCAAGTTGTATCCCACAACATAACTCACTGAAACCATGGCTACACTGTACTTCCCATTCATTGTAAATAAATCTGGCAACACTGTACGCAGTTGGGGTTACATGTAATGTAGGTCTGTGTTGTTATATCTTAAAGGCAAACGGAGCACTTTTCATTAAGGGTACATTTTAGCATTAGGTGAAGTATATTGATCCAAAATTTTTCTACATTTCGGTCTTGTAAAAAATAGTAAAAACTAATAAATAGAAAGCAGCTAGTTTTAATTGGCAGACTATGACCTACTATGTCATCTTGGTGAGCCAGGAAACCAGAAAAACATACTTTCATGCCCCTGGTTTGTTCATTTCTGTAATAAGTCTTAAGGTTACATAACTCTCGTGAATCCCCAAGTCAAGGATGTGGGTGATTACTGTGGTTTGATTGCGGTATTTGCTTATACCTAACTTCAACAAGTGAATTACTAATCACAGTACTTGGAACCACATGCACACACACACTATGAGTAATGTGGTAAGAATGTACTCATAGGCGTGGTGATGCCTCCTTCCTATCACACACTGCCTGTTTTGGTGCAGCACCAAGTCGAACCACTATTTGCTTTGTCCATACCTGAGTGTATAGTGCCTAAAATCCTAAGTTTCCTCCAATGCCAGTGCTGATACGTGTAATATTTACTGTATCAGCCAGTCAGATAGAGGGAAATTCCAGGATTTTTGGCAAACTATTGGGTACTATAACAAAATCTGAGACCATTTCTCCATCTTACTAACATCCAAATAGTATCTCCAACCATGACTGGCTTACATAATTGATTTATGTAATGAACCTGAACAAAAATATGTTTCATCCTTACTATCAGCTAAATTAACTGAAGCCACAATTCTCATATCCTGTGTACAAAATTCAATTCTTCAACATTTCTATTCTAACATAAATTCAGTTGGCTATTTCAAAGATAAGAGAGCTAAATGTATTTTGGATATGTCAACCAGTGGTTTATCAGGAATTATACAGCAATTTTGAATACAGCCTTGACTATATCTGACCTTACATATGTGAAAGGTTTAATCCTGCCATGATGAGGAGCCATTTTTAGTTTTCTCCATCATCTCTATGCATTTTTAATCAAATTATATTCGCCTTTTATGTAATTTAAGATGGTACGAGAAGAATGTGAAAGGAAAATCCTTTATTTTTTTCCCAATATGATTGTTTCCTTAATTGTGACTAAATAGAATCTCCTTTTCATTCCTGCAAGCAAAGAGTTTCAAAAATGGAAATGTGTGCTTTTGTAATGCTTAGCGGTGGCCAATGTCGCATCAAGAGCATCCTGTCTGTGTGGTACGCCCCATCACACTCAACGTTCACCTCCATTCTGGATGTGTTTCAGCTATGTCTACTGTATCTCATAAATGTGTTGAAATTCTGTTTTTTAAAAGTGAGCTCAACCACACATACACACACACACACACACACACATATACACAAACCTATTCTCACTATGTATAATGCTTTGGTGTAAGACTAACCCTGTTTCATGAGATAAAAAGTTCACTGTTGTGTCCATGATATTCTGTCACCGGAGTTGGTTGGTTCCATGCTCTTTTTTGCTTCACGCATGGCCTTCAGCTTCATATCACTATTCTTGTGCCTTGTTTAACTACTGTAAATGGTGAATGTTGTAAAGTACAGATGGGGATGAAAAAAGAAAAATTAATCATACTGACATACATTTAAAGGTATTAGTTGAAAAGTATTTAAGATTATAATATTGAATAGGCTGCAGAGCTTTTCTAGTGCTGAACATCTATGTTTGGTAATGCCAGGGCAGCTTTGTGGTATATTGTATCTATAATTATGGACATTTTGGATGTTTTCTGTACAGTAGAATTTGCAAATGTATATGCAGTCTTTTGGAAATAAATGTACAGTTGAAAGATCTCAGCTTGTCTTTCAGTGCTAATTATTTTGCATTATACATTGAAATCTTTCATTGATGAATTTTCTATCACATAATACACATGGAGTGGAATATTACTGTAGACAGAAACATCAAGCCCAGCAAAGCAGGGACTGGGGAGTGACAGTAATGACTTCCCTTCTAAGGGAATGTAGAGCCTTTGATATAGGTTGCAGGTATGTAAGTAGGGGTTACACATGCATGCTTTGCTTCATTTATGCTTCATATAAAATATGAAAACAAAATGTATATCTATACATGGTGCGGTTAATAAATATATTCATTAATCTTGATACCTGGTTCCAAAAGTCATACAGTATCCTATATTTCTGATGTTTACCTCAAAATCATTGCAATGAAAAATTAAATTGTTGCCGCGGTGACATCTTTCCAGAGGAAAAACCCTATCTGTGAGTATTAAAAACCACCATGCTTTGTTTTGGCATCTAATAAGCCTTTAAACACATATATCCATTCCTCTGACTTGACCGCACAGACTGTCACTTATTCTGGCACTGGTATATGAAACAACATGCCCCCACAAACACACCGCCATCCTGCGCTGTTTAAAGCAGGCCTTTCTTTTTCTGTGAATGTGGCTAAAAAAAAGAGTCCAGAAGACTAAACTGTTAAAACAAACAAACCAAAGACAAACAACTCATTTTCAGATGCTAAAATACAACGCTAGACATTATAATAATGTGCATTAAGAAAATTTTAAAAAATCCTTGCATCATAATGGCAGAGACAACCAGCTCTACATAGTTCGGATAGGGTCCCCAAATTTTATAGCATTATGTTTCCACATATAATAAACATGTAAGATACTCTAATGGCACTAAATCCAATGACACTCCTTCCCAGCCCTTAACAGTTGGTACTTTTTCATTAATCCACTGCAATAATATGTCACAGTATAAGTGAGAATACAGTACAATCTCTTATTGTTTTCTGATGTTACATAGCTGTGTTCGAGGTCCAGGATGAATGACGCTGTGTCCTTCTCCAGTTCAAAACCCAATATTTTTTCAATTTCAGATAGCACATTGGAGTAGTAACTTTGCAGCTTATGGCATGACCAAAGATAATGAGTACCAACATCTGTGTTACTTTCGAGGCACACAGGGGAAAAACTAAGGTTGAAATGATATCGAGATATGTGGGGATATAAGTGAATTCTGTGTATAATCCTAAACTTTATTACTTTGGCACACTTGCAGACTATATTTGATTTAGCATCTCTTGAGATATCTTCCCTTCCTCATCATCGATTGTAACAGATAGGTCCCTCTCCTATGTGCCCCCAAGCCACTGTAATATAACGGGGTGCAAAACACTTAGCCTCATAGAATAGACTGACAGACATTTTTCCAGCTGTTTGAAATACCAATTTCTCAACATAAAACTCTTACATGGTTATCAATTAATGTTTGGCTATGCAATATATAATGCCCTATATATAAGTAATGAAAGAAGTCCTGCCTTGGGATATTCCTCTATCATTTTATTAAATGCCACGACCTTCTCATCAGAAAATACTATAAGTACTATAAGTCAGTCTGCCGCTATTATCCCATTGTCTAAATACAGCATCAAACAACCAAAGCTGGAAATCAAGATTGTACAGAATATGTCAGTTTTGACCACCCCTTGAGTTGACACACTAATTGCTAGGCCTTATAGGTGTGTATGTTAATTGTAGCAGGGTTTTCACAGCTCAACGTAGTACTTTTAAATTTCTTAAAAAACAGTAAGTCCCTCAGTTACTACTTCGGAAGGTAAGCTCAACACCCAACCACTTAGATTTTGAATTACTTATGACACTTTAATGAATATATTTCACGAGTAGACAGCTGATAGGTTCTGATTTTGTAAAGTCCATAGTTCCTACAGAGCTGGTAGCTGCAATGCAGCCATCTCTTACTTTGGTCTGCATTTTCTCCATATAAAGGAGCTAGGCCAGCCATTTTGTCCTGTTATCACCATTTTCGATGCTAAGTCATCGAAAATGGTTGAAAATATTTGAGGTACTACTTAACCAGGGATATGTGTTCCAGCCAAGAGACAGGTAAAGAATTCCATCACTTCAAATCCTTCTTCACTTTACTTTTTACATTTGCTGAAATTCAGGAACCTGCCAGTGACAACTTAAAGGGAAAATAAGGCAAAGCAGCAGGTATTATATTTAAGTCTCGAAGTGGCATGGCTTCAGACTTTGTTAAATTAATTTTGTATTCAGAAAACTCGATAAATAAATTGATATGGTTAAGTAAAGCTGGTAGAGACTTCTCTGAATTGGAAGGGAATATCAAAACATCACCTGTGTATAGGAATATCTCATGATTCATACTAACTATTCAGGTAGCTGGTAATTAGCTAGCAAAAGCAAGAATGAAACAAGAACGCTATGCCTCATGGATGTGAAGTATGAAGTTTATTTATTTATTTATTTATTTTAATCAAGCCACCAAGAACTTGACTTTGAAGTGTTTCTGCATAATGGCCACATGGTGTATTGCAACTTCCCCCTTTTGTTTTCTACATAACTCACAAAAGCATTTTTTCCATATGCATCAGTGGAAAAGGACTGGCTATAAAGGGATGAATACATTTTTCTGAGCATTTTTACTATCCAAATTTAAACCTTTAGTCCAATAAAATTTTAAAGGTCTTGAAGAGCGGTATGATTAAATTGTTAAATCCTCTTTGTGTGAGCAGAAACCAAGAGGGAGTGAGCCAGTACCGCCAGATTCAGGTTCAAGTCAGAAACAAAATGGCGTTCATCGTGGACGTCAGTGCAACATAGAATAGACACACAAACACCACACAATTTGAACAGTAAGAGTGAGTACTCTTATATTAGCAGCAACCTTGTTTTTTTTCCTCTTGTAGTATACTTTTCATCCACACATCCACAGACATTTTGGTCTAATTTTGGTAAAATAGCCTTTAAATTTGCATAACCAGCAATGTTGAAAAAAACGATCATTGGTTGTGTTGTTTGTTTATTTTTGTATAACTCTCTTGGTGATTCTTTCAATAAGACTGCCACAATAATCATAGCTATGAACTCCCTTGACAGAAAGTATGGCCGGCACTTCACCATTGTAAACTTCAGCAGTATTTTGACACAACCACAGCAACAGTGCACCTTTCCTTGTGGATAAAAGCACACAGACCATTGCCATCAGTCATACCAGACAGGAAGGATTCCCTGTCATATCAGTATCATGTGAGCCCTACGGTCCAAAGGCCATATCCTGAATGTTGTTGTGTAGCTATGGTTTAATGAAAACAAAGACACAGCAGATCTAACTTTCATGTTGGATATTCCATTGTACATACTCTGCCGATCTTCAAGTGCATTAGAGACACTTAAAACAACAAAACACTGAAATATTTGGCCACAAGGGGCTTCTGTGTCTGTATGCACTGGCATGGCCAGTGGAAGTGTCTGGCACACAGGCTCTCGACCAGCTCGGCTGCAGTAAAAATTTGGTGCACATTCCTTGAGGGTCCAAAAGTGCAGAAGCATGAAAAATCCCTCGAAAGCTTTTTCTGTGTATGTGCTGAGTCGGTATCTTTCATAGGACTGGATGGGATAACATCTTTGAAGGTGGTATCCAATTCTTCTTAATACATCTTCTACTTTAAAAAAACACATGGAGAAAGAATAGATGGGAATAGATGAGGCTAACAGCTATAGAGGTCTGGTAAGATAATGATACTTACGGTATGTTAAAGGGAAAAAAAAAACATTCCACTCCTGATTTTTTCATTACAACAAAGACTGAGATTTTCGGACTCTCTAGGGATTTTACTGTAAATACTGAGGCTTCTGCTGTTTCCTAATGTCACTGCAAAATTAGTCTTGTGTTCTCTGTGCATTCCTGAGGATCTGAAAGCAAACTCACATTGCTAATGCATTACTCATACTATGTAAGAGGAACTCATCAGCAATGTAGTACATTGTAGGCTGTGTTTCTGGACTGTAAGTTATGCCTGTAGGTTTTTAGAAGCATCTTGATAAAAAATTACATAAATAATGGCAAAACTTTGTATCAAATAACCCATGGCTTGAATGTAAATTGCCGAGTTTATGGTTGGAGGGATCAATGAAAAATTAAATCCCTCAAATTTATGTTTGGAGGAGAGGCAACTCATTACAATATTGGAGTCAGGACTGACGTATAGAGAATAATGATTTTGGCTTAAGCTTGAATGTTCTTCTTGCACATGGCTGTAAGGCTCTGGTCCCAAAAGAAGCATGTAGAAAATAGTGGAAGGCTACTGGTCAACGGGATTTTAAAACAACAGTAAATTTTTGTTTACTGTGGCTGAAGACTTTTTTGAGCATGAAATTAAAATTAAAATTAAAAATTAAAATTAGTAATTTACAGCTACATATTTGTAGCCATTCTATTAGCTGAGCATCAGAGACAAATATAACTAGTTATCAACTGGTAACTTCTACATCACACATTAACAAGTACTTAGCCAAAATAACTACTAATCTGCAAGGATAAAGAAATAGGGAGCTGAAGTCATGCTTTCACATTCGGGTCAGCCTCTGGTCCACTAGTTTCTGTAACTCTGTGTAATCTCTCAATGGGCATTTCTTTAATCTGTTTTACTGAGAAAATGAAGCATGTTCCTGGGAGTTTAATTTGCATATTCCAATGCAAATTAAACTCAAGCAGTTGTCATAAGAAATTGAAACCTTTGTGATTTTTGGGAAAAAAAAAGGTTACTATAATCATTTTTTAGTGAAACACTGATTACTTTGTGAGCACAGGAAAAACTACAATTTGCATAACACTACAAGCACGGCAGCACAGATACCTAGTCGTCATACCTTAGTTTCCTCTAAACTGATAAAACTCATCAACGGTCTCTGCTGAAGTCATTTTTCCAACTTTCTAAACACTTGTACAACGTTCTCTCCTCTCTCAAGCTGTTATTACAGACATGTCTGAGCTAATCACAATCCCTCGACTCACTCGTGGACTCGCCTTTTCTTTCAAACTACAACATTTAACCCTGTGAACATCAAAGACTCATGGGCATCGCTGTTCACTGTTTTTCAAAAAAACTTTTCCCTTATTTAAACCACACAGTATACTGTTAGGGAATGCCCTGTTTCAACGCTGGATCTTTAGTTATTAGGGTATCTGTGAATGTCTGTCTTTGAGCAGAACACAGAAGTTTGACTTCAGCTCTGGATATTCCATTTAAAAAGTATGGACATGTATACTCAAGTTTGATAGAGTAATGCTCAGTGGAGGCTTTAAAAATGAAGAAGAATTCATTTTCCAAGTATTTTTAAATAGAGTGTTAAACATGTTACTTTTCCACCATGACTCTTCCTTTAAAAAAAAAAAAAAACTACCCCTTATCCTTACAGCCATGACTGTTTCACCTTCTAACTCTGAGGGTGAGAGTTTTCTTTGAAACTTGTGGTCTAAAGTGGAATATTTCCCATTCATCAAAATACAAATTATTTTGTCTGTGTTGTCTGTGTCAATTCAGGACGATATGAATAATTGGGAGTCGGCAGCCGAAGAGTACAGTGCTGCTCCGTACATAGCATGTTGTTAGTTCTGTGAGAAACATTATATCAGTGCTGACAATTCATCACACCATACCCTGCATCCAATGAAAATTAAAGGGTTTGGCTTGTGGCTTGTGGGTCGAAAGCTGTTGGAAAATAATAGCAGAATCATAGCATGAATTTCATCCTCAAATGTTTAGAAGCTATATCTCAAACACCATGCTAAAATGACAAACTGTTACACTATCTTTTTTATATTCATCAGCTGTCCAACAAGATGGTATTTTACAGAGTGCTTGTTTGTGAAAAAAGTAAAGACATGCAACATTACTAAAGCTATCATGATAACTGGGAAGCAGGGTGGAGGATTGTCATATAGCAAAATTAACACAACACCACGGGAACATCGATTGTTTTTCCAGCACATGGCTGGCTGTCATTGTGCTTTAATGTCTTGTCCATGTGCTGGCCAACCACTGATGTATCCTAGTTGATGATGTCGGACTATTAAGCTTGCTGGTATTACAACTCTATACAGGACTGGACATCATTTCTTCAAAGTTAAACAAAGCACTCTGCATGACGCAAGAGCATACGTAATGGCTTTTTTCAGCCCTTTTCCTGTCTCTCATTACACTACACAAGCAAGTTTTTGGTTTCACATGGGCTTCTCAATGTAGTTTTGTTAGGCTTGATACCCTGCTCCCTTGTGTTCAGGTTCTCTTTATATTTTGATAAGGTTTGGACAATTTGTCTAAGGAGAATAAAATGAGTTAGTGTGGGATCACCCTTCACTATATCCCCTTGCGCTGTGTGTCAAAAAGACTGCATTAGCCCTGCACACCATAACCTTCCTCTCAGTACAGAAGAGCCGGTAAGAGAGGAAAAGAAATTTTGAGTTTCCATATCATTTGAATTGATCTTGACCTTGCTGTAACAGATGGGCAGAATGCAGTACGGTCCATCTCAAAGCAAAATTCACGTTTTATCTTGGAACAAGTGGCTCAGGGGTTTTGGTCCCCTCCCTCGCCTTATCATCAAAAACACAAGTTCCAGCAGAGTGCAGGTGTAAACAGTGCCGAAATTCTTCTACACGCAGTAGACTCTGAATGATTGTAGGAATAAAATAGATAAAAACAGAATCACAGTGCAGAATTTAGAATAAGATTTCAATGAGCTTCAGTGCACAGCATCCTATAGTTTTTATTCCTCTTTCTGCCTACGTAGCAGCCCATGAAAACATTACTCACCAAACTGTGAGTCTAATCTTTGAGTCTAGAACAGCCTCAACAGGTCTTTGGCTTTAACTCAAACTGCCATCTCCAAGCTATCTTAGCACCACAATCCACAGTGTGAACCTGTGGATTGAGTTTTATTTCAGTATCACTGTGTTTGTGTTGTCCTGGTTACATTAACACACATTTCACACATCCCAGCTAAAGATGCACTGTTGAATCCACCCCTTCCTGTTTTGCTGCATATCTGTGAGCTGCAGACAACTGCTCATCAGATAATGTTAAACCGGCACATGCAGGAGAATGAGGTTTGCTAAAAACTGTGATGATGGCTGAATTAATGCAGTTTGTGATGAGAGGCTTTGTACAACAGTTTGTTTTCTCTGTTCCCAAGGGCCTAACAACAGAAAGGAACCACTTGGAAGTGCTATTCTCTTTACACTACAGCAGCAATTGTGATGTGATGCTCTCCTCATTCAGCTTGCAAGATCCAGTACTTTTACACACAAGTTGACAAATCATGTGTTTGTAAGAGCAGAAAGTGTTTTTATTTACATATTTTACATTGAAGTTAACCATGGCCAGTGCAAGATGCTATTAGGTGATGGATGCGTGGCACTAGTTTTTCTATTGAGAGGTTCAAGCAGAAAATATTACTCAAATGCTTCATATAAAAACAAAATTAAAAATCCTATTCGAGGTAGTAAATAGCTCAAGCCTATCCCAGCATGCATTGACCAATGGCAGGGTAAACCCTGGACAGGTCACCCATCTATTATGGGGCTAATATATGCTGTATAGAAAGACAGTCCTGACTCTAACATTTAAAGCTATGATTTGGAGTTTTCAGTTCACCTGACCTTAATGTCTGGCAATGATGGAAGAAAAACCTACAAAGATAAGGGAAATGATTTAATTTAAAGGCCACTGCTGGCTGACAGATTTTAGACCATCCATCCAACAGTTGAGATTTTTCCTTCAAACCACAAATGTCAGAACCATGATTGCACAAGAGGGAAAGTCAGGGGATTACCAAAGTCATTAGAGTTCATTCTCTGGGATCCATGAATTTCTGTTTAAAATATTGTGTCAGTCAGTTCAGTTGCTGTTAAAATATTTCACACAATAGCTACATTACCAACCTAAATGGTTAAAAAGCTAAAAGATAAGGTCCAAATAATAGGATGTGTGTAGGCCTACTTACCAGTGTGACATATACGGTGTAAAGAATGCACCAGGCACTCAAGAAAAAAAATTGCAGGTGGAAAAGAGTGATTAACAAAGGATGAATACTGATGGCAAAAGAAGCTTTAACTAAAGAAATCAAATAAATGCACCGTATGACTAATATCACAGTCTGCGAACATTAGAAAAATTTAACCAAAATCGCCAGTCATGTCATTGTGAAGATCCAGATAATGTGTGTTTCCATGTATCAATGTGACTGAGCCGTAGCCAACAGCGTGTGAGTGTGTTTCCTCGTATGAGTTGGTTTCCAGTCGTAATCAAATCAGCGTCGGTGTGTTTAGTCAGGGTGAGAGAACATGGACGCCGTGATCGAACTGATCTGGTTTCTTCTGTCACCTGAGTGTCTCCGGGGGATCTCTGGTTGACATAAAACAACAACAACAACAACAACAACAACGACGACGACGACGACGGGCCTTCGACGCGTGTCACTTCCGTCACGCAGGAGGGGACGTGCGGGACGCGTGACCCCGCCCCCCGACGCGCCTCGGCCTGACGTCGCACACCTGCGCCGAGCGTCCAGACGCCGCCGGCGGAGGCTCCGGACGCAGCTCGGTGGAAACCTGTCCTGGAATGAATCACTTTGTGCCCCTGGATCCTGACACTTCTCCTAAAACATGACCAGCGTCTTCATCCTTCAGGTAAGGTTTGTTTTTAGCTTCTTCTAAACAGCTCGGCGCCCAAAAGTTTTTTTTGTTTGGGTTGTTTTTTATTTCCGCGTCGGTCCCAGGTACGCGCGCTGTTGGGGACGAGCCAGATAAAAGGTATTAAAATAGCTTTTGTGCGGCTTTTATGAAGATAGAAGTTACTGAAAGTGTAAAAACAGAACCTAAATGGTTGCGATGAGTCTCCGCCGTCGAGTGCATTCATCTCCACGTCTGGTTTGTTTAGGCAGACGTTTCTTAGATTTGGGTTATGTGCTCTTATAATGGCTGGATGGACAAGTGACACCTATGGCCACGGTTGGTGGGAATCGTCAAGTCCGCGAGTTTGCCACAGGGCCGCTAACCCGCAAGTCTTCCGAGAAAAGTCACGTTTGTCCGTCGGCGGGCACAGGTGCGAAATTCCTCGTAGTGTTCAGAAAAGTTTACCTCAGCTTCCCCCTCGTAGGTTTCCATGGTTGACTGACCCGGAGTAAACGAGCAATGAGCGACACATGTCTTCAGACTCCGGAACGGGTGTGTTCCTGGAGAGTTTCTGACTTCTGCTTAAGAGTGCGTCCACCCGAAGTGGAAAACGTACCGATCAATGCCCCCGAGTCAGAGTCAGGAGCGACTGTTGCGCTGCCGGTTGTCGGTAGCTTGTGCGTAGTTCGGCTCAGTAGGGATCCGCCAAAATGACTGATAAGGTGGAAATGTTCAGCGTTTGTATGCGAATTGCTGGGGATTAGCGCAAACTGCCTTAGAAGGTCTGACTTTTATTAGATTGAAGTTCTGTTTTGTGTGTTGTAGCCGAGCCCATATGAAGTGTGATTCAGAGGATGTCCCTTACATGTTAGTGTCTCACTGTTCTGCGTGGTTTAAGAGAAGTGTTCAAGGGATTTGAATGGAGGTTGGTGTGCTTTTTTTTCCTTCATGCCAGAGGTCTCATCCTTCACCGCTTTCTAACTTACTTTCACTGTTATCAAATATGTCCTTAATACTCTAGGCAGGAGGAGTATAATGCAATATGCAGAGCAAAGTAGGAGGGTGAGGTGTGTGGGTGGATGTTTCTGCACCCGCAGGTGTGTTCATGTTTGCTGGGGAGATGCCCCTGCATGTGATATTTTAGCAACTAGGGCAGTTTAGATACTGTTGGGAAATAATGGGTGTGGACAGCAACCTGGTCTTTCCAATTTCCTTATTTGGTTACTTGGTTATTCCTTCAACTTGGCCAGATATTAAGTAGAAACATCGCGTTTGTGTTTATGGGACATGAGTCTGAATCTGTTTTTTTCCTGTTTGAGTGCTAAGCTTATGATGGCATGCTTTCATCAGCTTACAGTAGCTGTGAGCCACAGCATACTATCTTCACAAGGCCGCCCACCTGCTCCTGAAGACAGAGTTCAAGCCTTTTTGAAGGAAACCCCCTTCTTTCCCCCATGTCTACCTTCTCAGCTGTAACCTTGTTTATTATGTTACCTTATCAGAAGTGCATTTCATTGGTGGGGCACAGTCATATGGGCATCACATGTTGACATGTCTCAATCATATATCTATAAAACAAGCAGGCTCCTAGAGAGAAATTAGTCATATCTTTTATCTTTGGTTCAAGTATTAGAACTTGAGATAAGTATTCACTTAAAAGGAACAAACAAGTCCTTTCCTGTGAGTTGAACTGATGTGTTCACTGAGAAACTGAGAACCTCAGCATGCCATCGAAGGGCTCGGCCTGTCAAATGTACAAACATGAATGAATGAATATCTATCTATATTATATCTAGATAGATAGACAGATTATATATATATGTATATGTGTGTGTGTGTGTGTGTATATATGTATATATATGTGTATATATGTATGTATGTATGTATATATATGTATGTATGTATGTATATATATATATACATATGTGTATATATATATATATATATACATATGTGTATATATATATATGTATATATATATATATGTATATGTATATGTGTGTATATGTATATGTGTATATATGTATATGTGTATATATATGAGAGAGAGAGAGTGAGAGAGAGATATCTATATCAATATCTATATATGACAGACAATGTTGGTAGTCTTTCTCATGTCAGTGCTCTTGTTTCTCAAGTTTTAATATCAAATGATGTGATAATCATTCAAAAAAAAACGATTCATTTTTTATAAGATTAACAAAGTAAAGGCATCCAAACGAAACAAAAATTAATGGTTATGGCTGCAAGTAAAGATTATTTTTCATCTTCAATTTCTGCTAGTAATTTTGATTTAAGGACCTTTTTTTTCTATAAAGTCAGATATGTTATGAATGTAAAAGTAAGCAACTAGATAATTTTGTTTTTAATGTATCATCATCTGTTAGGTCTTTTCCTTCTTCATCTTTCTTCTCAAACCCACGGGGGCGTTTCCGCAGTCTGGCCTTGACTCAGGAGGCAACAGGACACGTCGGGATGTCCCTTGCAGAGCCGACCTGGAGTACCCGAACGGCAACATCTGCTGTTTAAACTGTCCAGCTGGTAAGCAACATGGAGTAACACTTGATTTAGTCCACAGAGACTGAGGTTGTCACCTGCTCAAATCAGAAATCCATCAGAGGAGCTATGAAGCAGGTTGAGCTTTGCATGATTGGTTATTATTTTTGCTAGAGTGACAAGTTCATTCGAGTGTTGAATGCTCAATTAAGTAGGTGTTTAAAAAAAAAAAAAAAAAAAAAGATTTTTGTGTGTGTGTGTGTGTGTGTGTGTGTTAGGTACATTCATGAGATCACCTTGCACCAGAGCAGGAGAGAAGGGAAAGTGTGAGGAGTGCAACAATGGGACATACACTGAACACGCCAATGGACTGAAACAGTGTTTCAAGTGTACAAACTGTCGCTCAGGTAATTCTACTTGAAAGCGTTACACTATCGATTGGAATGACTGTAGAGGAAAAATCAATATTCAAACTTTTTAACGTGCTCTGAACATAAACTCAAACTAACAAGGTGTTTTTCTTGCTATTTCAGATCAGGTACCCTTAAGGTTATGTATTAGCACTCAAGATACTGAATGTCAGTGCAAATCAGGGGGATTTTGTGCTCCTGACCAAGCATGTGAAGTGTGCAAGAAATGTTCAAGGTGCGTCTATGCAAAACACACGGAGAACGAACCTCTGATGCTTGGTTCATGCATAGTCTGTGATAGAAGAAACTCTTTTTTCAGTTTGAGAATGTTTCTAAAGAAGCGTCACTCCTTTCCTTCATGCCTTCAGTAATTTTGCCTAACCTCAAACTAGGTGTGAAAAAGATGAAGAAATAGTGAGGAACTGCACCGCTACCACCAACACAGTGTGCAAGAAAATCCAGCCCAACTCTGGCTCTGCCTCAAGTAAGGCTCCCTGAAAATCTCTTCAGACATTATAGAGACCCCAGTCATCACCGGGGGCAAGCCTGTTTATATATGTAGAAAGTAAAGTGATAAACTGGTTTAGTTTTTGCAAATTGGTTTGTAATGACACATAACTATAGACATGATCTGGGTCTATGTTTATATTAATTTGTGCTCTATGCAGATTTGATATATTAAATGCTTCAATGTCATAAACCAATCTTTTTTTTTTTTAAGAAATTATTAACGATAACCCAATTAATTGATAGATTTTGAAATTGCAGTTTATGGCCTGTTCAGTACAGTTACACACAGTCAGTTGTTTTAACACAATCATTTCATTTTCATATTTGTAACTTCAGAAGGATGTTGTAAAATTGAGTCATTATCTACAACAACTAAATTTAGGCACACACCTTTCTGAAATCTAGCCAATATCAACAACACTAGAAAGGAAATGTGTATAGCAAACTTGGCTCCACAGGAGGAGTTTCTGAGTGTAAATTGTCCAAGTCATGAATATTATTTTGCCATAATGTGGTGCTAATGTTTGTCATTTGTGATCCCCCCTCCCAATCAGCAAGCACAGCAGCGATTGTGGCAATTGTACTAATTTCTGGGCTCATTATTGGGATAGTGTTTTTCGTATGGAAGAGATGCAGAGCAACAGGTACGTGGAAATATCTGTTTTGCAGCAACTGGTTTTAAAGGGGGAAATTCCTTGTCTTTATGATGCCTTTTTGTGATCTCTGATACTCTTGAAAAATCTGGAATGTATGTTGCTTCACTGGCTGCACCTGAGACATTAGTGTGCACCGCTGTTTAAATTCCTATTTGATACATTGGTTTTATGTTGGTCCTGTGATAGACCTGTGACCAGTCCATGGGCTACTTTGTCTCTCATCCCGTGTCAGCTGGGATATGCTCCAGAACTTTGACCCTGTGAAGTATAAGTCAGTATAGATGATAGATGGTGGGATGTGAGGAACCGGTGCTTATGTTTTTTTGAGTACAGAAACAAACCTAAACACTCTGCGCATGAGTCATAATTTAGGCCTGCAACTAAAGATTATTTTCATCATCTACTTATCTGTCAATTTATTTTCTTGATTAATCCTAAATATTGTAAAATTAAAAAAATCCTATAAAAATTTCATGACTCCCAAGATGATGTCAAATGTTTGTTTCCCAGAACTACAGCCCAAGAGTTATAAGACTTCTGCTTACTATCAAAGTAAAGTAGATTCTAAATGCTTAATCAACCGATTCTTTCAGCTCTAAATTGTTTTAATTTGATTTTCGAAGCCTATAGCAGAGTTCAATCATTTCAACCAGATGCTGGAACTTAGTTGTCTTACATTTATTGTGATGAGCACATCTACAGTGCTTGTCATTGCTTTGATAGGTTTTAATCCATGACTGTTTTCTCCTTACTCAAGTAACAAATGCAATCAGGAGATACTGTTGCAAATTACTCATCATGTTTTATGTCGTTGTTGCTGCCAGTGGTGTAAAATTAACCGAATTTGGTTGAACAATCCAATTCTTGCTATCTATTGAGACATGTTAAAAATTCTGGCCTCTCATTTGTGTTTGCCATCCATGGATTGACCTAAAACACAACAGTGGACAAACCCTCAGAGCTTTCTAGATATAACTTACCATCTATATATATGTATGTCATTAGCCATAATTTCAACTGTGTTCACAGGGGGTATCAAAAAAAAAACTATTTGTGTACTAAATGGTTGAGGATGAAAAGGGATGAACACTGACATCACAGCAGGGTTGTCTTTGACACGTGGTTTTGTAATCATGCTTCATGTAAACACGCTTGTTTTTGTAGTGGTGTGGGCACAGAAACAAGCTTAACTGGTCTACAAATTTCAAGTATGATGATTCTTTCAGTTGATGATGTTGAATGCAGATTGGCATAGTAGATGTGCTAACACCTCTTGCTGATGATGTTGGAATAAGGTGTAGTAGGTTAAAATGTCAGTAAGTTAAAATAAACAGTAAGGGGGTGTGTCATTATCATTCAGACCAAACTTGAAACTGGACTGCTCTCAGTGGTTGGCAAGTACAGTAAGATACCTTTCCATTTGCATTCACCCATGACAAGCCATGTGAAGATGTTTTTCCCAGCCCCTGCTGTTTACCATTCTGTCTGTAAACTGTACCCAATCCAGTACAAACAGGCATTTATTGGCCAGGTTTCAGAGATGACCTGTGAGAATCCCCTGCTCTGATAACACTGGTGTGGCCAGGAGTGCTGCGATGAATGTTAGAACCCACAGAGAGCAGTTCAGTAACATTTTGGCCCTTTGTTATTCAGTGATGATGTAGCTAAAAAGGTAAATTCAAATTACACATAAGTCAGATAGCGTTCACTTTGGAGAATCCCTTAAAAGTTGCATAATCCTCTCCTTACATGATTTCTTCAGAATTTCAGAGAAATCTGCCTGATGGGATGAAAGCTGGACAGGTGAGTTACTTCTAATATTTTTGGTGTTACTGTAGAAATAATGAAAACAAGTGCAGAACAGTGGAAAACGTCAATTGGTAAAGATTCAAGTTTCCATAGATTTCATGAATGGATTTTATTAAATAAAATAAAGATGAATGCAACAGCCTGCATCTAACTTATTCTGAATTTTTTTTATTTATTTATTTTTTTAATGATTTACTTTAAACATGTCCCTCATCCTCTCCAGCATAACACTGAGAGCTGCCCCACTGAGGAGAGGAGGAGCAGAGAAAGCCAAAGGCCAAGCTGCCCCAACTGGCTACTGGTGAGAGCCAGGACCTTACCTGCTGCGGAGGATGAGCGTAATGTTTTGTGTGGAAGCCTCAACAGCTCAGCCAGTAACTCGCAGCACAGTCTAACCTCCCTGCACTCCACTGCCTTAACTGCAGCCCTCTCCCAAGCCAGTCCCATGGTTCCATGGCAGCTCAACAGGAGGGTGAGAGCAACAGCATATCACCATTGCTGCTTTTTCCCTTCTAACCTACTTACTCCTTGTTTGTCTCCAATGACTTATGCTTTGCTATCTTAACTCAGCTGTCTGGTCACAGTAGTCTGACTGTCCTCCTGACATGCATGAAAAGTGTTCAATGCAGCTGTTTGTTGCTTCTGGACATGCTATGCCATTAGTTACAATAGACTTGAGGGTTAATGATTGCCATGTTTTTTTGTCTTATAGGAAGATGAGCAATTTCCCAAACTTTTTCCTGTGAATGGTAATGTATTTTTGGTTTTTGCTTTTGACTTCTTTTCATTGCTTCTCTTAAAAAGCGCCCTTGTGATACATGGATGGCTGGATGAGTGTGACACACTGCCACACTTTTGTTAAAGTGACGGTGGATATTCACCGTAACTTTTCATGATGCCACACTCAAAGCATTTCAAGACTTTATTTGTCCCTGAAGGGGCTATTTAGGCATTGGTACACAAACAGAGGACTCATAGACAACTCACCTACGTACACAAAAACATCCAAAATGACAAACTTTAGAAAGATTAATTAGGATGTTATTACTTATGTACAACTTCTGGATCTTTGAATGAATGTCTTTTATATTTGTTTGCAGGCGAAGAATCTCTGAGGAAATGCTTTGAGTATTTGGAAGAATTGGAGGTCGACTACCACAAGAGATTCTTCCGTCACCTTGGGCTTAGTGACAATGTGGTTAAAAGCAAAGAGGGCCTTACCTATGAAGACAAGATCCATGAACTGCTGAATGTTTGGATAGAGAAAGAGGGCAGGGAAGCCAGCCTAAATGACCTGCTCAAAGTATTACTTGATTTGAATCAGAGACGAACAGCTGAGGCTGTCAAAGAGAGAGCTATTCACGATGGCCATTATAGATGTTAGTATCAATGAGAGGTGAAGTTTTTTAAGAAAATCCGTCTGAAAAGATGTAATCTTAAGGGTATTACTCATGTTGTGAGGTCCAATACTGGTTGGGGTAGCATTGCACAAGGGTACCTACCATCCATCCATGGTATCAGGACCTCCTATAGGAATAAGTTTGTGTATGGTCTAGAGAGAGGAGAAAGCATGAGTAATGATGTCTCATGAATATCGTTTATGACATGAGATCCTTGCTGCTTCTTTAAAGATTCTCCCCTGTCCAGTACCTCTAGGAACACGCAAGGCTATGATCCATAGTGTTTTTTTGGTGACTTACAGCATGCATATTATACTGATTGCTGGTTGTACCATTTCTGTACTGTACAGTGTCTGATAGGGAAATGCAGAGTCTTATTAAGTGAAAACCTGGCTGAATTACAGCTTGAAATTATTTGTTGGGTTTTCCTTTTTTTCTTATTTCCTTTAGCCTTACATGGAGGGTTGACAGTGAAGTATTTAATTACAACAAGTGTTGTCTGTCTTGTACCAGGTGTACAAAGACTGCGTTTTACATAGCCTATGATAAGGGTGATGTTCAATTATTGAAAGTTTTTTCCTCTTTAAGTTATGTTTAATTTATTTATTTCCTAAAGAATGAATGTCTTTCTGGTTGCACTGAGAACATGTAAATATACAGATCAGCCACAACATTAAAACCAAAGACCATCTAGTGATGGGATCACAACCACATGTTGACATTCCAATCTTTGAGTACTTAGTAATTAGTAGTCATTGCTACATTACATGAGTATTCAGTATGTATTACTACATTATTGCTGGAGTATTGACTAGGCATGGGTCAGACCCTGCCCATCGTCAAACTCGCCCTTCATTTTGATCTCAACTACCAGCTGTGATAATATCATGGTGACACAATCTGTCGGACAGGCAGATTGACATAAGCAGTTAAGTTTATTATTTAATCACAATGTTCTGTGCCTCACTGTATCCAATACTTGTTGGTTGACAGTGATCAGGATTATGGTTCTGTTTGGATCTTGGTTTACTAGCTAAAAGCACCTGGTGGAAACTGACTAAGGTTTCTTAATCTCCTGTCTGCCTTATATTGCTGCTTTTTGATTATACCTCCGTTATATCCTTTACAAAACCACAAAAGGTTCTAGTAAATATCATTGATGTATGTCACTATACCATTTAGTGCCTTGCCTCTGCCACATGATTGTTCCGTTTCCGAAAAGTCATGTATATAATTGTACTTTGGTTAATCTCAATGTTACATAATGCCTACTTATTTTGTTTACATTTTTTGCCTGTTGCATTCTCTCATGTCCAGTGTTTGTCAGCCATTTTTTTCATCTTTCTATTTTTACTGAAGGGTTTTCTTTATGGAATAACTACAACTTGAAACGCTTTAAAATTATAAATTCAAAATTTGAGCCACTGAGCAAAAACTGAAACACAAAAGCTTTTAAAAATAAAAAGCTGTGAACATGAATATTCCCTATCCCACTCTCTTCTCTTTTTACTTTTTTGATTGAAATCATATGTTTTTAAGGTGGAAGTGTGCTGTACAGTGTTTTTATACAGATTTGGAAAGAGCAGGAGTAGTTGTCAGGAGTAGCACACACATAAAGCTAGAGTGGGGAATCCCAGAGGGGATTTTAATAGGACTTTAATTCGCTATCATACTTTACACCAATAACTGAGTTGAGCTAGTGTGCAAGCTAGATAAGTGCACCCCACTCTTGTTAGTGGATAAGGAGCAAGTTATTTATGTCCACAACAGTTCCAGTGTTCACTTAAAAGAAATGTGCAAAAAGGAGATGACGAACAGATGTTCTCAAGTGTCATGATGACATACAGTTTAAAACTAATACATACTGTAATAATCATTTTTTAAAAACTGTATTATTATCAGTTGTCTGATTACCTAATTGATCAGCTGCCTTTATTTCTGTGGGGAATCCAACAGATAAAGCATAGTAGCTTCTAATTTTGCAATTAATTCTCAATAAAGCAATAGATCTTTCTAGATCAGAAGCTTAATTGTTGGTCTATATGGTCTATAAAATGTCAGAGTCCACTACAAGGTCCAAAGGTCCACAGTGAAGATATACACTTCATTAAGAAAATATGCAATTTAGATGCTTTTTGTGGCAATTTTTTGCTTGAAAAATAACAAAATGTCCAACTAATTATAAAAGTTGTTGCTGATGAATTTTCTGTTGACCAACTAATCAACTAATCATTGCAGCTGTAATCCAGAGATACGGAGGAACAAAAGTATATATACAGGACATGACTTTCAGTATTAATTCTAACTTTGGGAACTGCAGTTGACAAAATAATCTAACTTGTCATTGAATTATTGTTGATAAAATTTTCTAATTTTATTCTGATCACTTTGAGGCTTTAATGTTCCATGTTGGTTTAAGTTTCAAAGTTTATTGTTGACCTTAAAAACATCCGTTATCTTCAGATGAAGCTAACGTAATAAGAATAATGTTGTGTCCAAACCACATGGAATGGATAGTACAGATGGGACAGATTTAACGATTTAAAAGAATTGCCACCTGACAACTCAAGATAGTTATGTTGTTGCAGAGTAGTTTGCATGGGAATTAAAAAAAAACTGCCCTGACAATATAAGACGAAATCCATAAAAATAGAATTATATTAAATAACATTGGGCAATGGACACTGGATGACATGAGGAGTCCATAATTGTTTGGTTTGCAGGCACTTCTTAATTGCGAGGCTGCAAGTCAGAATGGATTTGAGATTCAGTTTCTGAGTAGAAACTCAACAGGATCCTCTGAGAACCAAATGGAGCTTAAAGATGAGATTGTTATGTCAAACGCAGGATGTGTTCGTCATTGCACTGACTCCTGCACTTTAGATGTGTGCCTGAATTTGTCTCGTGGTGACCACAGTGCCATTTACCAGCAGGAAGTCAGTAGGCCCTCAGAACACTACAGAGGAATACTCTCATTGCCACAACAAACGAATCCTCTGTTCAGTACTCTGCACCTTTGGCCCTGATAGCAGCTGCTACATGTTGTGACAGTGACTCAGCAGGGGACTTGTAGTGTCCTGCAGAGCTTACAGACATTAGCACTTCTTGGAGTCAACCAAGGTTCTGAAAATTGTGTTTGAGGTCGTCCCAGAGGAATTGTGAGGCTTTGGCATCGGGATCATCAGGGCCTCATCTAAATGTTCTACTAGTGTACATTTCTTACCTGTCACATATCCTGTAGCTGTAGTTAAATTGACAAACAAGTGAAGATGTCACTTCACTTGCCAATCATTTCTGCAATTTGCTGCCTCATATTCTCCTTCATTCCTAATCCAGCATATTGAATATGTCACTACACTCGCTGCTAATTTACTCTCGTCACAAGTGTGTTTTCTCACATTACTAATATGAATGTTGAAGGGATACCCGTTCAGAAACTAGGCCTACAGTGGTCACTCAGAGCAAGGGTGGTTAATAAAGAGTTCACAGAAACATTCAGCGAAATGATAACTGCTGTAACAAGTCAGCTCTCTGACTCTCGTGCATCAAACTAATGCTGGCTGAGAACATTATTAAACATTCTGTCTCAGCCATCTAGCGTAGCAGCCAAATTACCCGTCACAAAAGGGATGTAAAGTACAGATCTAGCAAAGATCTGAGAGCTCTACTGCTTAGTGGCTTTGTTGTACTTTGTTACATGAAATAAAATTGTTCTTGACTTTGAAAATTAAAATTAGTCTTTTACTGCAATAGAGCTCTACCTTTGCGGTACAATTTATTTTTCAAATACACAACACATCAAAAAAATCTATAAACTTATATCATCAAGTATAAATATTACTAGGATAGAACTTGGAAACAATTCCCCTGCAAGACTTCTTAAGAAATTTAAGTCCATCATGCAGCGAAGGAAAACACATAATTTCTGTTCACTCTGAGTGGTTGTGAAATCAAAACTGAGGAATCCAGGCAGCAAAGCACATCTAAGAAAATTACAGTCTTCAGGCATGTTTAAACAAAACAAATCAAAGTTCAAACAGATGCAATTAAAAACAAATGCAACTTTCAAAATATAAATTCAGCATACGTAAACTTCATGCCTAAATATGAGACTTAAACATGAACATCATTTTAGTTCAGTGTGTTAGTATGCTAACATTGGGTATTTAGCTATACATAAGTATAGCTGAGGGTGATGGGAATGTCCCTGGGCAAATGAAAAATTTGACTGGCTAGTATCAACTGTCCAGACATTTACACCAAGACATAAATATCAGAGGAACTTGAAAGTTTTTAATATTTGTCCCCTTGGAATCATGAATGTCCTCCAACCCTAACCCTGGAGGATGGTGTACGATGTTGAAACACCTAAAACTAGATGCACGGTATGCACACATTATGGCACACACACGACTCTGTCTTGGGAATCAGCAAAATGGCCCATTATTTCTAATGATACCAATTAATTACATTTCTAGTTTATTGGTTTAGTTGGTTCCATTTCAGAGGATGAGCTTGCACAAATAAAATAATGTATATATTTTTTATGTAGCTCTCCTTATATGTTGGCCTTGTGAGTACTGTAGATTTTATGTGCCCATGTTTTGAGGTATTTGTCTCTAAGTGTTTTGCTTCCATCATGATGCTTTCGAGGTGGATGTGGTTTGTAATTATTGAAAAATCACATTTAAAAAATTCTGTGAACTTAAATCAAGGCTTCATGGAGTGGATGATCGAATCTATATCAAGGGTTTTTAAACACCCTCAGATCTCTACTGGTACAGCACAAAGACATCCTTGAGATTATTTTTTCTACTTTTTCTTATTGTATAGAAAGTACTTCTAATGAAAAGCAAGGTCTGTGAATTTTCAATGCTTTGGGCAACAAAATTCCAATCACCTCCTCTGTATTTGGGTGGCGGATGAAGTGTCAGAGACAGCCTCTCAAAGCCAGGATAAATAAATAAAATATAAAAAAAGATCTCCGAACTGTCATTTTTTAATTTAGGTGAGACATGAGACATACAATTAGCTTGTAACTTACTCTGCTGCAGCAGTCAGGCATTTTAAAACCCTCAACATTGAGACTTTGAATCAGTATTTTTATATTAACGATGAATATGCAATATAGAAGATGTTGCTATTTATGACAAACCCACAGAGAATTATCACACCACAGGTTTCCTCCCTATATTGGACTTAAATTCAACTGGTGGATAGAAAATGAGTCCAAATGGATGCCGATGTTGCTTTTGGTCTGATGGACACATATTTATGCCACCAACATATTCACCATATTAACTTTATAAGGTGCTAATATATCCCTGTTGTGTTTACAGTTTGCTGGACTGCCCCCAGGTGGCCAAAAAAATCAATGAATGCAGCTTTAAAATCTGGTTTTATCAAGCCTTCAGCAGGAGTCTGAATCTCACCTTTTGACTCCTTTGGCATCTTTACTCCTCTATTTTACCAATTTGACCCTAGTTTCCTGTGTTTATTGGTAAGACCCCCAAAAGCCCAGCTACCTCACCAGAGAATTCATTCCTATTTTGCCATAACAGCTCTACTGGCTCTCCAAAGCTGCCAAGGAATTTGTGAGGCTGAAGGTAGAGACACAGAACCTGTAGTGTTGGTGATCATAAACCAAAAGGCCTCTTAGATCACACAAACGTCTAATGGAGATATTAAAACTGGTTCATTTTGCTGAAGACCCTCTTGTGTCATTTCCCATTGCCACAACACAATGCCTATGATATAGCATCCTCTCAATTTGAAATCACATTTTCATGACTAGAAAATAGAATTATGCAAGACTAATAGAATAGATGTCCTACAAAATTGTCTTACACAGTTCCCCTCATATCCCTGTAAGTGCTGTTCTTATGCAGGATTTTGAGTGAATAGGGTCTGATTTTGATAAAGGCCATGATGATCACTTCATTCAGACCAAGCAAGAAGGAGATAAAATAGCTTGCCAGTCTTCACACCATGAGCTCTGTTAATCAGTGTTGAGAAGGGGATAAAACGGCATTCAATCTCACTTTTTTTTCCTTCAGGGTAAGTCTGTATAACTTAAAGGACGATGGGAGTGAAATTCAGCTCTAAAATAGGAAGCTACAGGAAGAAGTGTAAAATATACTACCTCCTTCACTGGAAACGAGGAGATTTGCCCTTAATCTGAATTTGTTATATTGATGTAAAACTCTGCAGCGAATAAATTGTAAAGGTAGAAAAGGTCACTCTGACAGAATTCAGGATTACTTTTTCAGAATAAGAGGAGGTCATTTCTGAATCACAAAGTCAGCCCTCTATTCACTGCCAACAGAGTGGCTCCATGCTGTAGATCAGTATGACATCACAGATTGGAGGCTCCAATTTGCTTCAGGACAAAATCATTCATTCCACTTATTCTGCAGCTTAATATCCCAAATGTCAGTTTCAGTGGGATCCCCAGCAGGGATCGTATATCCTGCACTGTCTATGCGGAGAGTGAGCTTTCTCACATGAACTTCTGCCGAATCAGACAGTCTTATCATAAGCCTGCTGGCGTGCAAGGCAGCAGTTCAGACTGGTGATATGGCCGGGGATAAAATAGTTACATTTAATTACGAGTCAACACGGGAGCTGAGGAGAATTTAAACTGAGTGATGATAGAACATGAAAGATCAGACAGTCAAAGATTTCCATTCAATTTTCCATTTAACCCTTAATATACTGTTCATAAAATGTTCACGTCTCTCACTTTGAACCACAAATCAGCTTTTCATGAAAAAACCTATAATAAGGGGGTGACTCGCCCTTAATTAATGTTTCAGAGAAAAGGTAGCTTATTCCTCCAGCTTTAGATCACTTATTTATAGAGAAACACATTCTTGGCCACACTACATTCTGCTGTGTTGGAGATTACATGAGTACTCAGCCGTCATGGGTTGGACCACAACCATCTTGAAACTTGACAATTTGATGTCAACTACACACTTGTGATGTTTTGTGACGGTATCTTGCAGAGTGGTGATAAAATCTGTCCACACCTAGACGGGCAGATGGCGAAGTTCTCAAAATCACTTCCGTGGTAGTTCCTGCTTCAATAGGTGTCTCCAGGACAACATTTTGCTACGATGACACATACACCCACAAGGTCGAAACGTTACCAGTCAGGCTGTCATGTCTGGTAAATATACAGTGTTTGTAGTTGTGACAGTAGCAGAAAAAATTGAAAGCGCTGCCCTTCCACAGAGGAAGGTGTTTTTGCAGTCCAGTTCTGTTGAGCAGAAAATGCACCTCCTTCTCTTCCCCTAATTCCCTCCACAAAATGAGTAGAACTGGAGTTCATGTACCCCCACCTGAACCACAGCAGCCCCACACTCCTGCCAAAAGAGTGAAAAATGAAGAGTATTGTGTAAAATATTGAACTTCATTAAAATTCCCCCATAACCAACATTATCCTTGATTTGACCCAGAACAGCAAAAAGATCTGTCTGTAAAAAATATTTGTAAAAAAATTCTAAAACTTGAATATTTCCATTATTGTACATTTTGGATTACTTTGTGAGGAGTCTTTACATTTTGTTATAAAAGAGTGCCTCTAAGGGTTTTTGGCCGCTCTAAAATGTAAAAAGGAATTCAATTTGGCCCCAGTATTTGTATAAGTATAAGAGTATGTGTGGGTTTAAAGTATTTTCCCTCACTTTTTTTGTAGATTTTGGTTTATAACTAAATGCTTAAATTGATGGCATTTGCTTTAGCATCAGCTGTACTCTCTTTGTAGGGTTAAATATTAAATGATGGATTAGATGAAATGGTCATGTGATCATGGTAAATGTTACTTGTTACGCATGATGATAGCATTGTTAATGTGGGCACCAAAGCACCTTGTGCCAAGGTACAGCCTCACCAAGCTGCTAGCATAGCTATAGTCTATTAGTCTTTTTTTATGACTTCTGTAACTCTGTTTCAAAAGCGTTCTGGGGACTGGAGACTTGACACCACTTGACACCAAGCCTGTACTTGAGTTCAGCATTTCCTGCTTCAAAAACTAACAAGAGTGAAACCATCACAGTGTTAAAGGAGTGTAAGGATGAGACAAAGTCCATGCCATGCCGGAATCCAAGAAGGAGTAAAGGAAACATGGAGCATTAACTCAGATGTCCCCTAACAAAAGCCTGGAGCTGTCCCACTGAGACACACAGCAAACTCTGCCTGCTCTAGCCACATATCCTCATCCTCAACACTGTGCTGCTGAGGCCAGTCAGACTGAGGAGGGACCCGAAAAAAGCATCAGAAAACATCACTTCAAAGAGTCTGTCAGAGGACCTGAGAGACTCTGATAATATAAGGCCGGCACTTGCATCCACTGACAGCATGTTCTTGTTTATTTCAGAGATCAGAGCTGGCTGTTGTTGTACCTTTCCTTGAAGTCCTTGTTATAAGCAAATGTAGACAATAAAAGATTCAGAGAAATCTTAAAATGAACTGCTGTGTTTTTTTCTGAGAAATACTGAGTCAGGAAAAGGAAGTTTCTCCACCGAACAATGAGCAATTCAGCTTGGTCATGTGTTTGAGGTTGAAACCAAACTATGATTGGTTTTTGCACAAACCTTTGCAGCAAACTGTGGCAGATCTCAGTCAAACTTGCAATAATTTGAAAGTGTCTTTAGTGAAAGTGACTTTACACATATCATATATATGCAAAACTGCATTACCAATTTTGACAGTGGGCAACAGGGCGCAAGACTCCGGGTTAGTGTGACATTTTATTTTAATTTGATTTGTTGCAAATTATGTAATACTGTATGTACCAGTACAGCACAAAATGAATTATAAACTAGCAGCTTAATGCTATATCTACATTTCTGCATAATCTTGAAAACCAAACTTGTTGAGGGGTTAAAATCCAGTTTTAATGACTCTATTATTTCAGTTTATATTATCCTTAAATGGTGTATTTTGCCACATGGTACACACATATGCATACACAGTGTACAGACAGTGAGAGGAACAGGAGAAAAATTATGGCATACAGTATATTTCTTCCTGGGGGGTTCCTCAGAGGGTTAATCTGGCCCTGGTTGAGTGTACAACGGGAAATCAGCACTATACTAATGAATAATACTAAGAGGAGCATGAAAGACTTAACAACATTTGATCGTTGTGCTGTGTATAAAAAAAAAATATATAGGTTTTGACATTTTATGTGAAATCCTTGCCATAATTGAAATTTTTCTTCTGCTTTTAGTTTTCTTGCATTATCTGTATTAAAATGGTGTCCATTTTGTGCTGGAGATGACAACAGCTACAAGTAGTGTTAATTTTAGAGAACAGAGATTTTGCTCTTGCAAAACAGTGTGAATTTGATTTATACATTCTGAGGCTGCAATACAGACTACCCTGTCAACTCTTTTCTCTAGGGGAAAAGCCACCACGCAAAAAAGTAGTCTTTTTTATGAGCAAAAACACTTTGATGTACAAGTGGATGGCTTCCAGCTCAGCAGGAGACAGTGAAAGCAGCATAAAACAACGCTGGAACAGATTACTACACAGTAAAGCAAATAAGACACTGACTGAACGGAAACATCCTCCAGGTGGAGCTGAAAGACAACACATCTCCACAGCCCTCTTCCTACATAAAGGCCCTTCTCCCACATTTCCTAGTCATTAATATGATTATACAACCCCATACTGGTTCATTGGCTATAGTTCTCAGCGCTACTGTTGTATTATTGAGCTTCTCTACAGAGATCCCCTTTCTCCAAGCTGATCAACTTATCTTATCATGGAAGCTGATGGTTCAGAGTAAAGAAACGAGCATCAGAAGAACTGGAAGCCACATTGGCAAATTATACAGCGCTTGACTGTAGGTTACTCGGTTAAATCCCATAATCATAGAAGCATGTTTAGATACTGTCTGTTATACAATGTCTAGTAGTGCGGCTGCCGCAGATAACGACTGAAACTACGTTTCCCACAAGGCGTTGGGCTGTCAACAAGGAAACACGCTTAGGTAAGTGAACTGAAAGCGTCCTATCTGGATACAGCCTCGTTCGTGTCATTGTTGACATTATACACGGCGCCAGTCGCCTCTATACACGTGGACTGATCTTAAATTGCGTCCGCAATTCAAGATGGTTTCAAATTGGTGTGAATGAAACGAAATAATCAGCTGGTGCGTCAGAGCAACGCGAGGCTAATGAGATGGGCCCTTCCCCGCAGGGTCGTGTCTGCTTCCTCCGAGCTGTGGTGACACCGACCCACTAACTCCACTTTCTGAGAGCTGTACATAAATCTGATATCGTTCTGTGTGTTTTGTTTTCGTCGGCCGGATGCTTGTAATTACACCCAAACTGATAAATGCGCCCCACTCCCACTTTCCATCTCGATTACAGGCGAGAGCAGATGCAGCGGCTTGGCCCCCCGCGTCCCAGCTGCTCCTCCACCCCCTCGGACGGCTTCCTCCTCAGCCGCCTCAGTAAAGCCCGATGTGGAAGTGAGACTTCAGCTGAAACAGCTGAACCAGAGATTCACGAAGTGAGACCAATAAACCTGTCAGCGACCCACGGTTCAAAGATTTCTAGGGCAGATCATGTGATGAGGCAGTGGTAATGCGGAGGTTCAGTCTGGTAGAACAGGAAGTGCTCTCAGTTTTACAGCAGCTGCGGACCAGGTAAGGTTTGCAATGCAGGTGCCTGTTTCTGACAATCAAAGCAAAGAAAAAATGTTGAGATTGATGTGATACTGGAATAAATAGTGCTAGTTACAGGTTAAAAGCCATTTTTATTGCAATTTCTGTGGGTTTTTTTTCCTAAAGGACAAGTTGTAATTTATTTAAAGGAATATGTTAACTTTCACGCTATTTTATTGTCTCTGGTATTCATTTAATTTAGTTAACATTCAATTTGGGCAGGTAGCTGCTGCTTTTATCCCCTGCAGCTGACAAAAGGTGAGCAGGGAGATGTTTGGCAATGATTTGGTGAATATGCCAAAATTAAAACTAGATTTGGTCTGTTTAGACACCAAGGTGCCAAGTAGCATCTGTGTTGACAGCATTTCAGCAACAATATTTCATGGTGTAGTTAAGAATTCCTTCACATTGAAATGTAGTCATTGAGTTATTGTTTAAACAATAGATGCGTTTGACCCAGATGTGATAAAAAAAAGTTTACTCCCACAATCATAGCCATTGAGGTCTGATCAAAACTCACTGGGCTTTGACCAACTCGCATTGGGATTGAAACGGCAACACGACGCTGTCTGTCCCACCGCTGCCCTGCTGCCATTCTTTCTGATTTTCCTCTTTTTACCTATTTAGCCCACAGATCTCTCCAGGATGAGGTCCATCGTGATCTTCTACATATGCTACCTTCTGTGCCTGTGCCTGGGGCTGGCCTGTGTGGTGTGTGTGTGTTTGTGGAACAGCCGGTGGCGCGGTGGATTCGCCTGGGACGGCTCGGCTCTGCAGTTCAACTGGCACCCCGTCCTGATGGTCACAGGTCTGGTGGTGGTTTATGGCATCGGTGAGTGACTTTTTAAATTTGGATCAAAGAGTTTCATTTCTGTTTCACACTTCTGTTTTTCCCTCTGAAGGCCAGACAGCATTAAGGTAATGACACACCGCTGGTTTCATAGAGACCCAACGTATAATTTGATGCATCATTTCAGTAACATAAACGTGAGGTAATGTCCACAGTGAGTGTTTTGCTTTAAGTACCACACCTCAGTGATTGCAGTCATAGCTTTTTCTAGTTTAAAGTAAAATTTTATTAAATGAGGAAGATGCCCTCTGCAAGGAACTATAATGTGTCTCCATCATAGTCTACAGTGTTCAGGGGGGCTCATTTATACCTAATTACAATACTATAAACTATACTAAACTATAATTGACAACACAGATGGTGAGGTGGTGGATTGAAGCCAGATTGTAAAAACTTAATGTGTGGGGCATCATTATACATATAATGATGCCCAAGCGTTACTTATAGTCGCACTTTATCATAAACATAAAATTGCATTAAAGATTCCGGAAAAGAGCATTGATATTGTTTTAAAAATAACTTTTAATACTGTGCATACAGTATATCACCAAGTATGATATTAGTTTTCATATAGTTTTATATGTGTGTAACTGCTGCAGTGACCTCATCTATGCTGTCAGACACACACTCGGTCCTCTACACCACCTCGAGCGGCACTGCCTACATTCAGCATCCGCTGTGACGATGAGAGAAACACTTATGGTTAACTGTGGGAGTGTTTTGGGAGGAGCGTGAGGTTTGCCAGAGTGCAGACATTTTCAAGTTGATTGTTATTTAAAAATTGAAAGTGCATGTGCAAAGTTTCACATGTATGATAACTTTTTGGGCTAGAACACACTTTTTATATGGATCCTATGCACTGTTTTATAAATGAGGCACCTGGACTTTTTACTGTTATAATGGCTAATGTCTCTCTCTCTGGGTGGATTATTTCATGTGAACACCACCATTAGATACATTTAGCAGAAGGAACTTCACACTTCTGCCAAGTTCCACCCATTAGCATATAATCTTATTAGATTTTTAGCATTTTGCTGTCTAAATTAATGTGTGAAACCTGAGCGGAAAGGTAATATTTGGTCATTAATGGATGAATGAAATTAATTTTTTCCATTTAGCATTTTCCATTCACACTGACACACTGATTTTATATTTATAACTTATCTATTTCATCATTAGAGGTGTTATATAGGGTTGAAAGACGAATCTAACACTGTCTACACAGGATGCACTCAGGTACTGTACTGAGTGTAGGCCAACCGTGTTCTAAGTCTTCAGACCCAAATCAAGCTAACCCCAATGGCATTAAGCTTATTTCCTGAACACCCCCAGGGGCCAGGGAGACATGATCAAACTACAAAACAGGAATGAACCTACCAACACATGATTTTTTTAATAAATTTTGCATCTTTTCTGTTGGTGCCTTTCTGCCCTGCAGGAGCTGTGTTGTACCGTATCCCTCTGACCTGGGGCCAGAATAAACTCCCCTGGAAGCTCCTTCATGCTGCACTGATGTTCATCGCACTGGTCCTGTCAATTGTTGGACTTTGTGCTGTGTTTGACTACCACAATGCCAAAAATATTGCCAACCTCTACTCCTTGCACAGCTGGATTGGAATTGCTGCCACAGCTCTTTTCGCCATACAGGTAAATGAGTTCAAAAGAAAATCACTTTGTTTGTCAAGTGCAATAGGGTGAGCATCATTTTTTGTCTTTTCATTCTGAGACATGATTTTGTTTGACCAACTAGTGGGTTGTGGGTCTGGCTGGCTTCCTCCTGCCCTGCTCCCCCGGATCACTGCGGAAACTCCTGAAACCTCTCCATGTTTGGATGGGAGCTGTCATACTGTGGCTCAGCATCGCTGCCTGCATCTCCGGAATCAATGAGAAACTCTTCTTTGCTCTGTGAGTGCCATTTTTCTGTTTCTTTTTATGAATACTTTCATTTCAGTTAAAATGTATAAATTCTCACTCATTTTTTTCACAGTAAAGGAGCAGCCAATGGTACTGAACCATACACTAACCTTCCACCTGAGGCTTTGTTGGGAAATTCATTGGGAGTTTTGATTGTAGCCTTTGGTTTGGTCGTCCTAAAGATCTTGTCCAACCATCACTGGCAGCGACCAGACTCTCGGCCTGAGGAAATGGCTTATGCGGTGAGAAATCAGTAAAGTTGATATGCATTAAAAGATCTTAGAGGATTAAGTTTGAATATTATTACTAAATATTTTATTATCTACTCTCTTCCACAGCCATTGCTTCAAGAAGAAAATGAATGAATGAAGGAAGTTTCACAACATCAAACCCAGCCATGCAGAACCAGTTCAGCCATCACAGATCACAAAAGACTGAGAGTTCTCTACACTGAATGTAAACGCAGCTGACTTGGGGGTTTCATAATTATCTGTGTCTGTAGATATTTATTTGTAATTATATTTAAGATTGCTTTTTGGCCCGGAAAATAAAAGCATTTGTTTAATCAAATAAATGCCATTTTCCTTTCTTGCAGTGTGTGTAAGCTCTCCAGTGATGCTTTGTTGCTTTTTCTATCACACAATAAAACTGTAACAAGACCCAAGCATTAAAGTTTTTGACACTATGCTAATTTCTGTATTTTGATGGTGATGTTATTCCCACAAGGCCTGGCACACTGTTTGTCAACAGCTGCACCAGGTCGGCTATAATACCATTTCTTTTCATCTAAAACCTTCAACATTGACTTTAATTTGGCAAAATATTCCTGTGACTATGTAAATTTCAGTTTCAAATGATGGGTCTTGTGAAATTTAAACAATTCTTGTATCCTGAATCCCTGTCAAATGAGTCTTTTAAGGTATCAGTTAGGATAGGCTAAAGAAAAAGGGGAATATTAACATTTAAAAGAGCTTTACAAATTTGTAGATTGATCCAGATTGAATGTTTTCCAATGCACAACTCACTAAGAGGTATATGGTAGGATGAAAAGCACTAAGTTTAAGCTCATGCCCTATGCATCTGGAGATAAAAAGCCTCAGGAGTTCTTGTCACAGGTGTTTGTGTTATACTGTGATTCCTGTCAAGCCATGCTAACAACATGGCTCTAAGAATGTCGGTCCACCGCTTTTAGTCTAGACTGAGCAATTTATCACAACTGCTGGATTGATTTCTTTGAAATTTCATGCAGACATTCACGGTTCCATGATGATGTTCACTATTTACTTCCCCTGACCTTTCTAGTATAATAAGCAGTTTGATGTTTTTGCCATAAAATTTGTTATAGGTATTTAATGCCCCCAGAGCATGAACTGTAAAATTCAATTTGATTCAATTTTATTTATAGAGCGCCTGATCATAACAGGTTATCTCAGGGCACTTTTCATATAGAGCAGGTCTAGAACAGACTCTTTATAGTTATTATTTACAGAGACACAACATTTGCCCCATGAGCAAGAACCTGGTGACAGCGGCAATGATAAACTCCCTTTTAACAGGTAGAAATGTTGAACAGATCCTGGCTCATGGTGGTGGTGGTGGGGGGGGGGGTCTGCCTCGACCGGCTGGGTTGAGAAAGAGTCAGAAAGATGTTGTTTCTGTTGTAAAATATAACAGTAATGCTTTATTACACAGCCTGTGATTTACAGTGTTATTTCATGGAATGAATCAGGTATCAGTATAATAGTTCCTGGTTCCTGATGGTAACAGTAGGTACAGTAGAAGAAAACCTATGACAATGGGTAACGAGGGAGGAACAACTGGACATCTTATAGGAAAGCAGAGATAAATACTGGGGACTTAAAGTTACAGTAGTGGAAACAAACCTGAAGTCTAGCAAAAATGCTGTTAACAACCATGTTCTTATTGTGTATTTAAAGAGGAAAATCACACATTATATTGTAGCCCATTAACTTATTTTTACTGTGTAATCTAAAATACACATTGTAGTTTCATTTAATTACAAACTTCATTGCGATAGGAGTGAGGGTTGCTCAATTTACAAGTGTGACTTCAGCAGACTACTACACCCAGACTCCAGGGACTTATGTCATATTCATGTCTTCTACTTCCTTGTATGATTTGAAATAAAGACAAGATGAGAAATTGGTCATTAAAAGTTCACAGGAGAGGAAAGAAAACATCCTTCTCAACAGCAAAGCTAAGGAAAGTGTCTATTGTTATCTGAGGAGGAAAAACTATAACAAAATTAAACAATTTAACGTCAAGACATTGATGTAGGTGGATCAAACGTGCTAATGTACTGCATTTTCATTCTTTTAATTATGCAATAAGAATAAGGAATTTAGGCTTTGATGTAGTAGCTGGCTGTTCTCCTCCTTTTAGTCTTTTCCCAGAACATCTGACTGTAGCATTTGTATTTGCATAGGAGGTCACCTGTTACTTATTACTAAATAAAAGTTCTTTACTAAGGTCACATAGTGAACAGATAGGTAAGTGAATGTTAAGTGAATCAGGAATTGTATAATATTTTGCCAGATTTAAGTCTTCCCAAGGTTGAGAATAAATCTCCAAACCACACATGTTCCATACAATGATTTTATTGCCATATTAATTATTGATAACAAATTATTGCTGAAGTGCTTTCTTTGCCAAAGCCATGAAACCTAGAAGTAGAGAAAATCCCAAAGGAAGGTGCAGTGTATGTGTGCACCACAGCATAGAATTGTGAGGCTGAAACTACAGAAGCACATCAGATGTCTCTCAGGCAGAGGTTCTAGCCAGACTGCAGCAAGGTGAAGTTATCCCAGGACAAATTCTTAATCAAAAATAAAGTTTGACATTTTTGAATATATACTCATTTTATAGTAGTAATGGGGAAACAGCTCACCCGGTTCTGTCCAAAGATAAACAACATATCTGCCTAGCAGTACCAATACCTCAAACACATTTTAGTACAAAAACATGTGCTTTGAGATAAATGCTATGCTGATGTTATGCAGGTATGATGTTTATCATGCTCATCATTTTGGTTTTGTTTTTTGGCATCATGCAAAACTAAATGTCAGTGGTTTTGCAGGTATCTGCTCATAAGCCAAGGTATTGGACAATGTTCAAATTTTGACCTGATGGTTGCGCTAAATAAAAAGGAAACACCAACTTTGTCACAAATAGTCCTAAGGGGGGCATAAATAGCCAAATGTACCAAATTTCATGACAATATCCAATAGCTGATGAGATACACAGCCTTCAGAAAGTATTCAGAAGCCCTCACTTTTTGCTCACTTTATTGTGATTTAGATTTAATTTTTGATAATCTTTTTTGCCCATCAACCCACACTCAATAACCCAGAATGACAAAATGAAAACATGTTTTTTGAAATTTCTGAAAATAAATAAAAAATTAGAAACTGACATGTCTCATCTTCAGAAGTATTCAAACCCTTTGCTGTGATACTCCAAACCATGGTCAGGTGCTTCGTGTTTAATTATCCTTGAGATGTGTCTAGAACTTGACTGGGGTCCACCTGTGGCAAACTGAATTGACTGGACAGTTTAGGAAAGGACACGCTAGTGTGCCACAATTCACACTGGCCTTGATCAGAAAGGTGACCAAGATCCCAACAATCACTAACAGAGCTTCAGAAGCCCTCTGGAGAGATTAAAGTTCAAGAGGTTGCCCAGAAAACAGATACTCTAGATCCTGGTGAAGAAATAGTTTGGCACATAATCTCCTTCATAAAACCATAACTTGTTGTCTTTAACACTTCAGTTGTCTGTAGATTAAACAAGGGAGATCTGAAATGTTAACCTGAGGGCTTTAGAGAAGCTGGTAGTTGGATTTTTTTTTTTTTTTTTAAAAACCTTTGGACAGAGCCAGGGTAATGTAGCCGCAAGGGGACACAAGCCAGTGTCTTATTGTGCCGGTCCCAAGCCCGGATAAATACAGAGGGTTGTGTCAGGAAGGGCATCCGACGTAAAACTTTTGCCAAATCAAACATGCGAGTCAGATCTATGAATCCCATACCGGATCGGTCGAGGCCCGGGTTAACAACGACCGCCATCGGTGCTGTTCACCTACAGGGTGCCGGTGGAAATTGGACTACTGTTGGTAGAAGAAGGAGAGGAGGAAGGTGTGTTCGTAGGAAGAGAGAGAAGAGGAATGCCAAGAGGCTAGGACTGAGAGTAGGGACTTTGAATGTTGGAACCATGACAGGAAAGGGTAGAGAGTTAGTTGACATGATGCAGAGGAGGAAGGTAGACATACTGTGTGTCCAGGAGACCAGGTGGAAGGGTAGCAAGGCTAGAAGTTTGGGAGCAGGGTTCAAGTTGTTCTACCATGGTGTAGATAGAAAGAGAAACGGAGTAGGAGTTATCTTGAAAGAGGAGCTTGTTAGGAATGTCCTGGAGGTAAAAAGAGTGTCGGATAGAGTGATGAGTCTGAAGCTAGAAATCGAAGGTGTAATGTTCAATGTGGTTAGTGGGTATGCTCCACAGGTAGGCTGTGAGCTGGAGGAGAAGGAGAAATTCTGGTCGGACCTTGATGAAGCCATACAGAGCATCCCTAGAGATGAGAGAGTTGTCATTGGTGCAGACTTCAATGGACATGTTGGTGCAGGAAACAGAGGCGATGAGGAAGCGATGGGCAGATTCGGTATCCAGGAGAGGAACGCAGAAGGACAGATGGTGGTTGATTTTGCAAAAAGGATGGAAATGGCTGTAGTGAATACTTTCTTCCAGAAGAGGCAGGAGCACAGGGTGACGATAAGAGTGGAGGTAGGAGCACACAGATAGACTACATCTTGTGTAGACGGTGTAATCTGAAGGAGATCAGTGACTGCAAAGTAGTGGTTGGTGAGTGTAGCCAGACAGCATAGAATGCTGGTGTGTAGGATGACCTTGGTGGTGAGGAAGACGAAGAGGAAAAAGGCAGAGCAGAGGACGAAATGGTGGAAGCTAAAAAAGGAAGAGTGTTGCATGACTTTTAGGAAGGAGTTGAAGCAGGCTCTGGGAGGTCAGGAGGTGCTTCCAGATGACTGGAGAACTACAGCTAATGTGATCAGGAGACAGGAAGGAGAGTACTTGGTGTGTCATCTGGAAGGAAAGTAGATAAAGAGACTTGGTGGTGGAATGAGGAGGTGCAGGAGTGTATACAGAAAAAGAGATTAGATAAGAAGAAGTGGGACACTGAGAGGACTGAAGAGAGTAGACAAGAGTACAGGGAGATGCAGCGTAAGGTGAAAGTAGAGGTGGCAAAGGCCAAACAAGGGGCTTATGATGACTTGTATGTTAGGTTGGACAGTAAGGAGGGAGAGACTGATCTATACAGATTGGCAAGGCAGAGAGACAGAGATGGGAAGGACGTGCAGCAGGTTAGGGTGATTAAGGATAGAGATGGAAATGTATTGACAGGTGCCAGCAGTGTGATGGGAAGATGGAAAGAGTACTTTGAAGAGTTGATGAATGAGGAAAATGAGAGAGAACGAAGAGTAGAAGATGTGGCTATTGTGGATCAGGAAATAGCAAAGATTAGTAAAGATGAAGTGAGGAAGGCACTGAAGAGGATGAAGAGTGGAAAGGCACTTGGTCCTGATGATATACCTGTGGAGGTATGGAAGTGTCTAGGAGAGGCGGCAGTAGAGTTTCTGACTGGGTTGTTTAACAGGATCTTAGATAGTGAGAAGATGCCTGAGGAATGGAGGAGAAGTGTGCTGGTGCCCATTTTTAAGAACAAGGGAGATGTGCAGAACTGTGGCAACTACAGAGGAATAAAGCTGATGAGCCATACAATGAAGCTATGGGAAAGAGTAGTTGAAGCTAGACTAAGGGCAAAAGTGAGCATTTGTGAGCAGCAGTATGGCTTCATGCCAAAAAAGAGTACCACAGATGCAGTATTTGCTTTGAGGATGTTGATAGAGAAGTACAGGGAAGGTCAGAGGAGCTGCATTGTGTCTTTGTAGATCTGGAGAAAGCGTATGACAGGGTGCCCAGAGAGGAACTGTGGTACTGTATGAGGAAGTCTGGAGTGACAGAGAAGTATGTTAGAGTGGTGCAGGACATGTATGTGGACTGTAAGACAGGGGTTAGGTGTGCTGTAGGTGTGACAGAGGAGTTCAAGGTAGAGGTGGGACTGCATCAGGGATCAGCTCTAAGCCCCTTCTTGTTTGCTATGGTGATGGACAGACTGACAGACGAGGTTAGACAGGAATCTCCATGGACTATGATGTTTGCAGATGACATTGTGATATGTAGTGAGAGCAGGGAACAGGTGGAGGAGAAGCTTGAGAGGTGGAGATTTGCCCTGGAAAGGAGAGGAATGAAGGTTAGCCGCAGCAAGACAGAGTACATGTGTGTGAACGAGAGGGACCCAAGTGGAAGAGTGAGGTTACAGGGAGAAGAGATAAAGAAGGTGGAGGATTTTAAGTACTTGGGGTCAACAGTCCAGGGCAATGGAGAGTGTGGAAAAGAGGTGAAGAAGCGTGTGCAGGCAGGCTGGAACGGGTGGAGAAAAGTGTCAGGTGTGATGTGTGATAGAAGAGTTTCAGCTAAAATGAAAGGAAAGGTGTACAAAACTGTGGTGAGACCAGCGATGCTGTTTGGTCTAGAGACAGTGCCACTGAGGAAAAGACAGGAGGCAGAGCTGGAGGTAGCAGAGATGAAGATGTTGAGGTTCTCTCTGGGAGTGACCAGGATGGATAGGATCAGGAATGAGTACATCAGAGGGACAGCACATGTTAGAGGTTTTGGAGATAAAGTCAGAGAGGCCAGACTGAGATGGTTTGGACATGTCCTGAGAAGAGATAGTGAATATATTGGTAGAAGGATACTGAGTTTTGAACTGCCAGGCAGGAGGCCTAGAGGAAGACCAAAGAGGAGGTTTATGGATGTAGTGAAAGAGGACATGAAGGTAGTTGGTGTGAGTGAAGAGGACGCAGAAGACAGGGTTAGATGGAGGACACTGATTCGCTGTGGCGACCCCTAAAGGGAAAAGCCGAAAGAAAAAGAAGAAGGACAGAGCCAGGGTAGCTGTTTCTCCCTTTCCTTTATGGTAGGCCTTTATGGTAGGCTAAGATAACTGCTTCCCAGCCTTAGCTTCATACTTACCATACAGACATGATAGGGGTATCAATCCTGGCAATGGCAAGAAAGTGTTTTTCCCAAAATGTCTATCCCCTATCAAACTATGAGAACTAACTTAATGTATGTGATGCCTATGATGCTTTGTTTTATTCATCCACGCCTACTTCTCCTTCTCCTCCAAGTAGTTTCTGGACACATGGAAACACAGATAATTAGCAAACTCCGCACATATATGACCAGCCCAGGCGATCACTCCCTTGTCATAAGGTGATATTACTAATTATCCTGAATATAATGTCTGTGAGAGGATCTGTGAAAATGAATGGCAAAGGTGTGATATAAACCTGTGTGAAATGTTTCCCCCGAGTAAAATTGTGACAAGAAGGGTTACAACTTAGTTGTACAAAAAATTAGAGAGGGGAAGATAAAGGGAATTAAAGCAACTCTGATCATCATCAGTCACTACCTGATGTGTGATATTTTTCTCAAAATGAAGGGTCTGGCCATGGTGTAGTAACAGTCTCCACTGATGCTTCAATGGCTTAGATTGAAAGCAGTGGAGCAAATGGTAATTGGATGCCACAAACATCCTAATGAAAGCTATGAAGGGTAAGAAACCTGCGTTGTGAGAGATGTTAAGATGTCACACAACAGAAGCTAAAACAACTTGTCAATGCAAAACTTTATTTGTGTCTTTTAATTTACCTTTATTTCAAATCTTTCTTATTTAAAACTTTTCATATAAGCCACTTTGAGTGTTCTGGCGGCCAAAAGATTTCAGGCAACACTCTGTGACTGTTCTGCAGTCGTGATCCAGTTTGTACAGCTGTCCTCGCAACACATACACACACTGATTCCCTCCTGTTCACAAAAACAATTCACACAGCCAAGACTGCACCACAGAGACACTAATGAGCTGTCTGGTTTATGTTGTGAGGAAAAAAATCTAGGAAGAGAAGGTGACCTAACACATCTAAGACCTAAACACATCATTTTATGAACGAAGTGGAACATTAGCTGCATTTGTTGTACTTGGCAAAATTGTGCTTCGGTTTGCCCCTGCATTGACAGAAAGGGTGTCCTGTCCTGTTTTACACAAGGTGGCAGCAGAGTCGAGTCAAGTCCGGTCCCCTAAACGCTTGTAAGACTTTAGGTTTCTTTGTTAAATATCCTCCTACCCATGACGTTTCAGCGTCGCCTTCATGCACTTTCAGAAATGTAACCGAGGTTGAACTGATTTCAGGAGATTATGGAAAGAATGGTGAAAAAAGTTTGGTACTATTTTATGTGTTATTTTTTTTAACTACATGCTTTGACGTTGTGCAACATGTAATTCACAAAAAGTGAATAACTCCATGTCTGCTGTACTTGTGTACCTCAGCATTTTCAAGCACCTGTTCTGTGTGTCTTGTAAAATGAGGTAAAAGCAAAATAAGAACACACACCAACTAGCTTAATTATCACCTTCCAGCCAAAGGCATTTAAAGATCGAACAAAGCATATTCAGAACGTGTTAATGAGTTTTGAGGGAGTGAAGCGAAACTTTACTCGGAACAAAATAAAAAACTGCTGCTTTTTTTCTATTGCATGTACCCACCGTTGTTGACTGATGAAGACTACATTTATGGTACCTTACCACTGGTATTGCCAAGATGGCTTAAATACTAAATATGTGACGTAAATACCACAAATTCTCTGACTCTAAGGATTAAGGGTTTTGACAAAGGAAGCCTATTTATAAGGAAACTGTAATTCTGATGAGGAAGTAATGTGTGGAATTGTTTATTTTTTGGAGCAAAATATAAAATTGACTGTTGTGACAAAAAAAAAAAAAAAAAGTGAAAAATTTATATCTGTGGTAAGAAACAGCTTTGTAGCTTTGGGTAAAATGCCCCCAGGGCATCTTCCCCTGTATGGTTATAGTTTTTCAATGCAGTCAATTGATGTAATTTTTTTTTTTTTTTGACTAAAAGATGCAAATACTGTTTCATAATCAGGAAATGAACTTGCTTGCCTACAGCAACTGAACCACTAACCTATGTTTTGAATTCTAATAAGGATAAAAGAACAGTGAGAAATAATTCATTGATTGGCTTTTCTTTAGAATATAAAAATGGTCAAAGAATTATAATATTGTTTAATATTGTTTGTCATTGTTCATTGTTTGTTTATTATGCAACTGCAACTGAGTTTTTCAATGGAAACTAGCTCTGAACAAAACATTGTCATTTCTTTATCGTTTAAGATGGCAAACTTGTCAGCGGTTTCCTCTTTACACAACCAGTGAATATGGAGCAAGATTAGTATTTATTAGCCACCTATGATGAAAAAGATAAATTTTTTTTTACTATTTTTTAACTTCTTTTTTAGTCTCCAACAATTGCTGGGAAAACGGTGACTCATATGCCGCTAAATGCCCCACAGGTGCAGTGGGTTCATCGGAGCTATCTGCCGCCTGCTGCAGCCAAAAAATAAATAAATAAAAAAATAAAGCACGGTATGTGAGAGGTGAGAAGAAATCAAACCAGTAATGTTATGAACCTAAACCTTCAAAAAACCAAAACAATGAGCTTAAAGATGCTAAAAAGCTCTGTAGATCTGAAAGGGTGTGGCAGACATTTATTTTTTGTGGGTATACCACAAAATATTGCTGCTTTAAATAAACTCAGCTTCTTCATAAGATTGCATTTTGCTCAATGTAAATATGAAACCATCAATAAATTAATGCTATTGATTCTTTATGTTGTTGAATTATGAAGATGTAGACAGGCCACTTAAAATCAGTTTTGGCAGAATCATTGCTAGAAACATTTGCTTACTTATATATAAGCTACAGAGACATATTAAGCCTACTTTTATTGGTTTAGTCTGTGGGGTTTTTATTTTATTTTCTAAAACTACATTAACCAAACAAACTGTGTCGGTCATATTCCAGACCCAACGTTTTTACAGTGAATAGATCTCCCCCCATTCTCCTGTTTCCCCTGGTCCTCTAATCAGCTAAGCTTCTTTCAGTTTTCCCGACGCTCTGTGAAAGCAGCATTGCAGCCTTTCATAACCATCAGCGCTGCGCTCGGGCCGGAGTTTCCACGTCCCGGGCCATCTCCGGTGAGGTCATCGCCAAGGTGGGCAGCGGTGGGCGTGGCCACTGCAACGTGGGTCCAAAGCCCGGCTCGGACGTGCACGGGAGGCAGTCTGAGTTCAGGGAGACCGGGGAGAAACAGCTGACTTCGGACTTTGCACTTTGGACTTGGGTCTGGACACAGTGCTTTGCGCACAGCGCGTTACTGCAGCCTACAGGAGCGCAGTTCCAGGGGGGGCTGGAAAGACAAGGGAAGACAAGGAAAAAGAAAAGAAAAGGGAAGGAAAAGGAAAGTAAGTTCAGCCAGAGCCCGAAACTATGCGACAGTCACCCCGGGGATTTAATAACCCAGCCTATGGGCTCATGGTTGTATTTTCACTGAGACTTTCCCTGTGTGCGCTGTTGGCAGTAATGATGGTTCTAATGCGCTGTGATGTTGCTGCAGGGTTTTCATTGTCTCAAGCTCTGACCATTCGTCGCTACATCATGGTTTAAGATTCGAGATGATGTCTTCTCCGTGTTTCTGGATTTATATGGGGGGGTTTTGCAGGATTTACAGAATATTTTTATAATTGATTAACGATTACTTTTAAAGCACTGTAAACTTTCGAGTTTACTTTTTACCCCCCAGTATTTTCTGGGATTTCGTTGACTAATCGTTGAATAGATCTTAAAAAAATAATGAAGAGATAAACTGACAATGAAAATACTACAATACAATACAATATTCTCATCATATGAATAAGGCATTTTGTTTTCTTTTATTGGGAATAATGATTTTAAAAATTGCATTGTGAGAAGCAAAAATGTCCCTCTAAATATTTTTGGTGCATTTCTGTCTCAGCCTTTTTCCAGGGGCTGTGTGCAGTGAAGCTGGTGTATGGGTGCTTGTAAAAAAAAAGGATATGAGAAGAAACAGCTGACATTCTCATAAAAATGACATTTTGACCTTTTCAAACTGTGCAGAGATCCCCTCCAGCAGCAGGTGGGACACAGCACGTCCATGAAGGTGAAGGCATTATTACATATGCAGGCCATGAAAGGCCTTCCAACCTTTCTTAAAACACAGCAGTGCTGATATCAAGATAATGCAGTTTGTAAAGAGCCATTTATGTACGTATATACTGTGTCATTTATTTTAAAATATACCTTAACAAGCATAATTTCTTTTGTCCAAAAAAAAAATATCTGTCAGCGTTTCTGATTAAAAAGGCAGCAGATGTTTCCGATTTCGAGATTTTTGGTTCAGTGAAGTTCTTGACATTTTCGTTGGAGCTCAAAGGAAAGAGAGGCCAGAACATCCTGGAGTCATTGCTCTGAATGATGTCGCGGCTGCAGCTCCATCCTTTCCTTCCTTTCTGAATGTCAACACACCTGATAAATCATGAAAGAGATCATTTGTTTTCTGAGCTTGGAATGTAAAGTTCCATATGCATTGCCTTAGTTGATCCTCAGTCTGTACATGCTGACTATGTTTTTCTAATAACAACGTTGCTAATAGACAGACACATTGTTAGCAGACCCAGGGGCTGTGAGCTCCATTCCATCTGCTCATTCTGTAATGTGTGTGTTGTTTCTAGCTTGTGTAACCACTGCCACGTTACAATGAAGTGGGTAGAAATGAACGGCAGTTGAAGGATCATCTGTCAGGTGCTTTTACACAGAAGAAGAAAAGAGCTTCTGAGCTGAGCTTTGAACATTTGTTTGGTTTGTGGAAAAACAGCTGTTGATGAGTCAATGGGTGACTTGGGTCGGGTGCAGATTTTTGATTTGTCCGACCACGGACAACATGGACATTTTATTAAAGAATTCTGATTATACAAGGTGGTTAATTTGGTGGTTAATTTGCTTTTATTTCAGAAGATTTTTTAAATTCTGTGCCTAAAATTCTCTGCTACCAATAATTTCAACTGGGACTTTGTTAGTTTCTGACTTGGATTTGTAATTTATTCTTTCTCTGTAAGGGTGGGAGCGGTGGGCGTTCCATACATATATCATTTTTTTGCGTATGTGAATTTGGTGTTATGTCACCATGCAGGTGTCTTTTTCTGGCTTTAATCCAGCTTTCCTGGAATCATGATCTGAACATAATTCAAAGTAATGGGTGTGTTTTGAATAACTGTGCAACTGTTTCACATAAATTAATGCTTAGCCGCTTTATATAATTTGTTGATGTACTTTATCACAGTAATAACTGTACCCACAGCAAATGGAAACATGTGTTATGAAAATGTTTCCATTTACTGTTCTAAATACAAAAGAGTGTTTCTCTACCTCTGCTGAATAGAAAGCAATGTGTTATACATTTAAAGACAGTCCTCAAGATGTTGAAAAGGCATAAAAAATGAAGAGTACTACATGTCTGGGCGGTGCTTTTATTTGGCTGTAAATGAAGTGACAACATGGTACACACCAGAGATGTCACAAAAATAAAGAAAAACAAAAATTATGTGGTTTCTAACTTAAAAGCTGCAATAACTGACTCCCTTTTTTGGCCACATGGGGGCTATGAAAGAAGGTGTAGGCATCACCGTATTACAGCAGATAAGTTCGTACAAACATGTAATCAAATAATTGCATCTCTGCACAGACATTAAGCAACATTAGCATTTATCCATAGTATTGTAAGTCCAATATTCACTCTTCTTATTGCTTTGTTGTGGTCTCCAGTAACTTCTGAGGGAAATACTTGGCTCTTGTGCTGTGAAATGCTCCACAATAATCCACTTTGTTCAGCATCTTTTTGTGAATTTTGCTATGCTGAGCAGGTAATGAGCAACAACAATAAAAAAAAAAAAAAAACTTGTTTGCCTTAAAACCAAAACAATGGGCTGAAAGACACCAAGTGGCGCCATAATGCAGAAGGAAACTGCAGAGTCAGGCAATAATGTTTGGTTGGTTTGTCACTGTGAGCATCCCCTTTCACATCACACATAGTCATTCAGTCCATTGTAAACATAAACCTATTGATTAGAGCACCTTTAATATTCCAATTGGAACAACATCATTGATACTGTTTAAAAAAGAATTTCATAGACTTTAAAAAAAATGGTGGAGTCTCAGAGGAGAAGAATAAAGAAAGAATGGTCAAAACCAGCAGCAGACGCAGGGATCTCTTGACTTTTAAACTTAGAAACACTGGAACCTACGTTTCCCATTATGCAGTTTGATGGCGTATTTTTGTTATACCTCGCTGTCTGGTAAAGGCCCATGTCCCCATTTTATAACACAAGCTTTCTGTAACAAATTTTTAGTTCCCAAGCCAAAATCAAGATGACATCATTAGGAGGTATTTTCTCAGACTGTAAAATGACCTTTGTGTAAAATCGATGGAGTATCCCTTAAATGTTCCCTCCCATTCTTGTTCTTCAGCCTGATTCCTCTGTATTTAACAGAACGTGCCATTGTGAACAATTAACTGAGACAGTTGCCAAGGAATTTTAATGACTGCTCCTCTCTTTTCATCTTTCCAACAGTGCCAACTAAAATGCTGGCCACCCTGTACCTGCCCTGCTGCACAGTCATCCTGTTAGTGCTATTAAACCCAACCCTTGCCCAATATGAGCACCTTGGCTACCCGCCGGGCTTCCCAGACCAAGAGCAGGAACAGTACAGCGCCCCGCAGCTGACACCAGACACGCCCAGGATTCAGCTCCGATTGGCAGGAGACAAAAGGAAACACAACGAGGGCCGCGTGGAAGTTTTCTATAATGGCGAATGGGGAACGGTCTGTGATGATGACTTCAGTATCCACGCCGCTCAGGTGGTGTGCCGGGAGCTGGGCTACCTGGAAGCAATCTCATGGTCTCCATCCTCAAAATATGGGAAAGGACAAGGTTGGTAAAGTACAGCACTGTTACCTCCATACTGTTCCTCTAGTCAGGATGGAAATACAGAAACACACTGAATAACAAACATCGAACAACATCATTTTCCTCACAATAAAAGTAAACATTACAAACTATGTCTGATTTTTACAGCAAAGCTAATACTAGCTTGAAATATTTTTATGTAACCTCTGTGCATGACTTTTCAATTTATGATTTATTTGTGATAATATTAATTTGAAAATAACTGATTCCACAGTTTTGGAGAAAGCAGCCTAGCCTTGAAAAGAAATCTATTTTTCCTTTGTTGTTTCCTCTAGTAAAGGGAAAAATTCAGCCCCATGGAAGCACAGATGAATCTCTCTTTTGTCTCATCAGGACCCATCTGGTTCGACAATCTCCACTGCACTGGCAAAGAAAAGACCCTGGCGCTGTGTCCATCCAATGGGATTGGTGTTTCTGACTGCAAACACAGTGAAGATGTAGGCGTAGTGTGCAGTGACAAGAGGATACCAGGATTTAAATTCATCAACACCCTGCCCAACCATGTAGAGGTAAACCTGCAGATCTTGAAATCTTGCACACTCTTGCCCAAAAGCTTTGTGCAGCTTTTGCTTTTCGTGGCATCTTTTTTACAATCTGCTCAGGGGATTTTTGTTTGCTGATACTTTGTCAGCTTGCATGGTGACAGCTGGGCTTTATGATCTGTTTTTTTTCCTTAATTCTGTACAAACATTTAAGTATCAAGAGCACTTTTTACACAGAAACATTATTGCCCTCATCCATCTGTTAACTTAATGGGTTTTTTTTTTTCATTAAGACGTAGATGTTCGTTACTGTACATAAATTTTTTTTCTGACCATAATCAGACACGACTGTTCAAGAAAAAGCCACGAAGTTAATGCAATATTTATCACCTGGTGTGTACTACACCATCACAGTGTCTTTGAATAGCAACTGCCATTCATCAAGAAAGTTCTGTCCAGGCTGATCAATTTTTATTTGCTCACGTGCTAAATTTAAAGTTTTTGCCGGATAGTCACAATTTCATCCATGTAGGGAGGGAATGATTTTTCTTCTACCTCTTTTGCCTCTGTTGCTCCATCAGTCAAAAAGGACTCTTATTACTTATTCGGAAATGAGACTGACAGTTAAAATTGCCATCACATGTACTTAAAGAGGTACATGTCTGAAAGGGGATTGTATTATTAGTTTCCTACGGAACAGCACATTATTTATTTTTTCTCGATTCTTTAATGGTTATTTAATTTTCTGAATCGACCTACGCAAATTTAAGCTCATGCTATCGGTGAATTTAGTGGGGTAATGAGTTATTAGTTGGTGTTTAAAGTGAGACTTTAGAAGTTAAGTGTTGCACTTCCATTAAGTTCCTGTGCTGTGAAAGACAGATTTTAAAAAGAACGGGCAAAATCGAAGGAGCAAGTTCCAAAAATGCTGGATGCCACATTTCCCATGATGCAGCTTAATAGAGTCTTTTTATTAGACCATCCCTGCATAGTGAATACCCACATCTTTTAAACTCCACACCCCTGGTTTTAACACTTACTTACTAGAAGAATTTGTTGATCCCAACTCAAACTGAGATAACTGTGATGGCATCACTAGAGTTTTTCTATCAGACTTGACCAAGCTTCCCCAGAATCACAGCAAGCATCATACAATTGTTTTCACATACGTCATAGCACTCAAAATATCCCTTTAAACAATAAATCTTTCCTGCTATCTGGCTGGAAACAGCTCTGCACACTTAATGCCAGTAACCCCTCCTGACCCTGTGTTTTAATAGCACTCCTCTCTAAATAGCCTGCAGTGAGAGGGTGTTAGTGAAAGTGAAGTTAAACTGGTAATTATTAGGTATTTCACTCATAACTGTCAGGGCTGTCTGGAGTTGGTGGTCCTTTAAGAGCCACCAAAAGCCGAATGTTATCTTTCTCCTCACTGTGCGGGCCTCATGAATCCACATTCCAACGTTATGAGCAATCTGCACAGCAGAGCTAACTCTCTGCCTCGGCCTCTGTCTCTCTATCCTGTCCCCTCCTCTGCTTCTTCCGAGAGTTTGAAAACTAATATAGCATTTCTTATAATGCCCTCAAAACATGTGTGGTCAGCTCAGAGGAGATTTTCTTCTTCTTTTCCAAAAGCAGCTGCTATGATTTAGGTTTTGTTAGGGTTAGGTTGAGTTGAAAAACTTTTCACTTACTCCCTGAGCTTGTCAAACGTACTCCCTCTAACTGTAGAGTTTAAGTGGCTATAATTGATATTTTGTTTTATAATAACAATATATCAAATGACAATATGAAACCCATGTGACAGGATATAATCCAAATGTATCATAAAGTAAATGTATCATTCAAGTAAATTAGCAACATAACCACCCACTACTGTTATAAGAATATTAGCAGTTGGTTTGTCAAGATAAACAGAGGGTGGTGCCTTTTATCTAGTCAGGTGCCATCAAGATGAGACAATGAAAAGACCATCAATTTAATCTCAAATAGTGAAGAACAGTGTAGAAAACAAGATGTAATCTGACACTGAAACACTGACATTGTTTTGTGTTTATGTGAGGAAGAGGGTCTATGTTTTTGTCTGCTGCTGTTTCTCATGCCATGATTAATTATTGAAGTCTGTTTTGCATTTTTCACTCAGTTTATTTATTCACAAATTGAAACTGATTGGAAACCGTGGGGAATGGAAGCCCACCTAATCTGAAAGGTGTTTCTCTTATTGATGAGCCTACAGAGATTTATCACAGATTTATTACACCTACAGCTCCCCTCAGCTTAGCAGAGCTTTATACTGAGTTTCAGCTCATTGTTTAGCTGTTCAGTCCACAACGTTACTGTTCGTTTTTTTTTCTTTCCACTCTTTTGTCATCTTTTGTCATTTTCAGTCGCAGCAGGCACCTTTTTTTTTTTTTTTAACAAGAAATAAGAAAAAAATTCACTGTCCACTACTTGATCAGCAGCAAACATAATACAGACCAAGTCAGAAACTAGCTGTTAAACTTAATGGAGCATTTAGTAGCTACAGAGACTTACATTTATCAGATTGAAAGAAACACAATTCCAAATCAGTGATAATGTTGATCTGTAACTGCTGAACATGTAAGTAAGTGACTGTTCACTATATCAACTTGATGATGACATGATATGTCAGTTTGATGATGATGAGGATGATGATATGTTATTGTTGTGTTCACTTCTTGTATCTGCTGCCCCCAAGTGGCCAAAAAAATCAATTATTGGAGTTTGAATCTACCTATCCTTCAAAACAGAAGCCTTCCTATGAAAATATCAAACTCGTGATGATAAGTTGTGAAAAATTGTAGTAAAATCAATGCAGCAGAGCTAAAGATGTCTACATTTCTCACAGTGCAACTTAACCACTGACATATCAGTCAGAGAGTCAGGTGTCTCATGCCAGGAGTGGCTGATATAACCCGGAGCCTCTAGCCTCAAGCAGAGATGGGGACTGGGCTGCAGAGGTCTGGTAAACTATTTTTTATCCACACACCAAGATTTTTTTGTTTGTTTGTTTCATTTTAAAAGTAGTCTGTACCCACAGGACTTTTTTCACATATGCAGTAGTACTTGCCAGCACCTGAAAACACACTTTCCCTTTAAAGCGGCATTGTGGGAGCCGACTTCTTTAGCTGACTTCCTGCTCAGAGTTTTACAGAGACAACAGATAAAGATTGTGTTTCTCTGGAGAGCATGCTGGGAGAGGTCTAGACGTCTGGAGTCGGGCTGGGACAGCTGCTAAAAAAAAAGAAAAATCCGACTCAGCTTTTCCATTCACTAAAAGAAGTCACATGGGCTACGTGCATGTAAAACACAGCAAACCAGTCCCTGCCGCCTGGCAGCCCAGCCTGGCCTTATCATCTGGAAGTGGTAATCTGGTGCCTAATGGCAGCAATGACGACATGTCGCCGGGGGTTTTGTGGTATGAGATGATTAGCAGGCTATGGAGTGCTAAGGAGACTGCATGTAGCAGCACCGCTGCTCTCTCAGGTGATGGTAACCTCAGTATAATGGTTAGCCATTCAACCACAAAGGAAATACAAGTGAGCTAAGAGGGAGGCGAAGCCGAACCCTTGCACGCATGTGTCGGTGACCTTTGACATGTGTGCACAGGTACCTCTCTGTGTGCACTGTTTTTGCACTTAGTTGAAATAAAAGAAGAGGTGTTGCATTTGAAGCATTGCCAGTTTTTTTGTTTTTGACCAACTTGTTAACTTGAAGAAAATAAAGGTTTTGTTCCATGAATCTGCTCTTATGTGGTCGTGAAGGTTCATGGGTTTTCACAGATTCCTGTAACTGCATATTTAGCTCTGTCTCTCAGTGGGCTGGACGGTAAACAATGCGTGTTGACACCCAGTGTTCAGTTCTGCGTCTCTGGAATATTTACTGTGGCATCTCTCCAGTGTTTATTTATATTTTTCTGCCGTGCTTCGAGGAAGTCCACTGCCTTGCCTCGGCATTTCAGTTCATGCAGAAGTGGCTGCAAAAAGTTTCTGAGGTCTGACCTGTGATCACATACGCATGCATTACATTCCATTTCAAACCAATCTCAACATTAAGAAATTCCAGGGATTATGAAATGTGATGTTTGGCAGTACCCATTTCTACCGTGGTCGAATAGGCTACCTCATTTATCCAAATTTTGTGAACTGTGATGCACTCAGATTTTTCAACCTGGTTTATTTGAGTAGGCACCAACATCTGAGGAGCAGCCTGTGAAAGAGGAATTTTCTAAGCCATTTGACTTTATGGAAAAATGGCAAATCATATGGAGACAGGCTACACAAAGGAGCATTATATAAATGTCTCTCAGTGGTATAGAAAGTCTGGAGAGATGTAATTAGGGCTGTATGTCATAATTGCTGTAGCCGTTTTTGGTGCAAACACCATCAATTACAAGTCATCAAAAGCTTTTGAAAAGGGAGAGAAAATGGAAATTGATAACACTGAACTCTTTCTATATTTTCTGAAAAACTGGTCTGGCCTGTTTTATAATATTAAATATCATACTAACCTTAATTTCCACTGTGGAACGTGTCCCAGTCACTTTGTAAAATACTGCTTTCTCCAAACAGTGTTCTCTTACTTTCATTGTCCTGTTGCCATAGTGCAGATGAGTCGAAGAAGTGATCAGTCTGACAGAAATTTGTCAACTATTTTCAAAAATTGACCAAAAATTTTTTCCAGCCTCTTCATTGTGAGGATGTGCTTTTTTGCCATCAATCCCAGGAAATAGAATAACATTTTGGTTTATGTAGTGTTGGTGAGAAAAATAAGCAATTTGATATCACCTAAGGCTTTAGGAAATTTTGATGGGCATTTTTCACGTTTTTTTTTTTTTTACTTTTTATCTGATGAAATGATTAATTGATTAATTTAGAAAATAATGAGCAGAAACAATGATGATAGAAATAATCTTTGCATTCCTATAGATGAAACAAAACGTCAGGTATCAATGGCTGCTAAGGATTGTCAGAAGCAACCAGTCTCATCTACATGATTTTAGAACAAACATAGTAAAGCTGCAGTATTTAATATGTTTATATGAACAAAGGTTTAGAGAAATATGTGTAATTTAAATGAGGATTGCTCCTAGTCACAAATCCACAGAGAATAACACAACTTGGCAGTTCCCTTCACCTCTGTGGAGTGTTTTAGCATCTTTTTACTCATACCCACAACTTTAATGTTTTAATTCAGTCTCACTAATCTCTTCATTGTTGTTTCCACAGCAGCAGGAAGCTGTTTTCAGTAAAACAAGCCCTGATACATGAACCCAAACCTGAATGTTTTGGTTCAGTTTCACTTCTGATAAAGCTGCTGTAAACTACATATTTTTTCTCAGTCCACACCAAACCAGAGCTAAAAGCAGGGTGATCATTGGACATAGGTTATCTGAGTGTCTAGAAACAAGCCTCTAAATCTGTGGTAATGTTGCCCCATGTCTACTAGATGTACAAGTTGATAATATATCAATATTGTGCTTACAGATCATTCAGATGCCCCCGGTGGCTGAAAAAAATCAGTTATTACATGTTAAATTCTTCATTTTATTCATTTATAATTAATTTATTTAATATATTTATTTGAAGGTGACCTTGTCTAACTACACTGAACAGCAATCAAACGTAAGGCAGCAAAGGGCAGTGCTCCTGGCGCAAGCAATTACTTTTTATTATTATATTTTGGACCACTAGTAGCTCACCCGGTGAAGCTTGTACCGCTAACAGGGCTTCGTGTCATCCCCTCTCGCCCTCCTGCCTTTTCTGTCACTCCTCAGTGTCACCATGAAATACAGCACAAAAAAAAATCCTTTAAAAAAAGAAAACCTATATATCTATCTATATACCATATAAACTATATATTGTGACTGGGGATGGTATTTAATGTGTTATTTGATTCTCAGTTTTCTGAAGGTTAACATAAATGTACATAAATAAATAGAGAACCTTTGCCTGTACTTCTAAAACAAAACATTCCGAAAAACCCTTCCCTAAAGTTAAAGTAAAGACATTTACTTTCACTGAACGCTCACATAACATGTGATCTCAGCTCATTGTGAGAAATGTGGATAGGGGAAGAAGATCTGGGTGATAACAGATGCCTACAGGCCACATCCCATGCTGCCTCACTCAGTTTACCTCTGTTAGTCTCTTCTCCTGTTCTGACAAATCCTCTGTGGGAGTTATGTTCAAACAGGTAGGGATGAAATCTGGCTTTGGGGATTAACAGAGCCAACGCACTCCTCTTTATTTCTTTTTTCCCTCCCTCCTCTCTTTCTCTTCTTTTCCCTCCCTCCTCTCTTTCTCCATTCCTCTCTCTCACAACTAATAGTATTGCAAGCAGCCATGGAGTTTCTCCAAGTAGAGTTTACAACTCCCATTTTCCTCTCTTTAGTCATTCTTTCCCTCTGAGGCCTTAAGGTCAAGTCTTTCACTTTCCTCCCCTTAAACCTCCAAGCATGTCGTGGTAGTAGGCCATAAAATATTGCCAGCTGTTCAGCGCATTTGTGCAATGAACGTGCATTAACGCACGCTGCCCTCTGTGTCACAATCTTAAAATTGTTTCAACCGTTTGATGATTTTTCATATAGCTGGTAGATGTCTCTTTTGCTATGTAAAAGTTTTCACCCAGAGGCAAAACGTTCCCACAGAACAATGCGGGCGGATGTTTAGCCTCTGGAGATTTAATAGGCTCTGAAATTAAGGGCTCCATTTAACATTACTGTGAATGGAGGATCTCACACGGGGCTTTTGCAGATTGTGATTTTTTTTAGAAACATGGATTTCAAGGTCTGAATTGGGTTCAGACAGACAAATATTCTATTCGAGTATTCCGAATGTTTTTATGTTTTACTAATCATGTGAAGAACAGATATGTCACATTTAATCGGCTGTGTTGCTAAAGAGGAACGCAACCTTTTCATTTTTCTGCCATTTTAAAACACATCTGTTCAGGTTTAGTGACAGGTTCATTTCAAGTCATATTTATACTGATCATCAGACCCTGAGGGCTGAATGTTTTGTCAAACTACTCTATCCAAACTATTCAGTGGACAATGTGTTGGGACTGTAGCTGCTAGTTGGGTTCCAGGACTGGTAATGTCAGAGGCGTCTGACTGTGGCCCTGACTGAAATATCTCAACAGCTATAACTTTTGTTAAAGACATTCATATCCTGTTCAGAAAGATTTTTAATACCCATGTTAATCCCCTGACTTTTCCACCTCCAGGCCAAATGTTTCATTTGTCCAGTATTTGTCCATTTGCTTTATGACCAGACACCTACAAAACTAATGAAATTCCCATCAGCCCCATCCACCCTTGACATTTTTGTTTTTTAGCCCAATGTCTCGTTAACTTTTAGATGGATTGCAATGAAATTTGATGCAGATGTACAATGTTGTGAAACACATTGGCACAAACCTTTGTAGAGATATTAATGATTCCCAGACGATCTATTCCAACTACTTTGGTGATACTCTGACTTTTCAACTGCAAAACTAATGACAGTTCCATCACCCACAGCTGTGTTTTGTGTTTAAGGCTAATTGGAAAATGTTAGCATGCTAACATAAAACCCACAGCCGAGGACTCTGCTTGTTTTAAAATGGTTAAACCTGTCAGTGCATGTGGGTTAGATTTGTTCTCAAAAGATCACAATTTATGTAGAGATTTTAGTAATTACACCTCACTACATACAACTAAAAAAGTGACTGAGGCTTCTTTCCCAAACACATCACTAGATTCAGACAAAATGTGATCTATATGAGTTTACGTAAGAAATTACATATGTAAGGACAAATACTGTGCAACCACAGTGGCACAATGCAAACAACTGATCTTCCTGTTGCACACTGTTTTCATACCTTAGTGAAACCTATGTGTGCACATAGGTTTTGTGTTTGGTTCTGTCTGATGATGAAAATCACAGACATTAAGTCCATGCAATACAGAGGAGAATAACACAGCTGTGTAGTTTCATTTCTGAATATCGGTACATTAGTTTAAGCAGCTGTTGTCCATTTAGTTAATGTTTCACACTGGAAGCTGTCAGCTCAAACATTTATGATTTACTTTGCTGTCAACAGATAACAACGGTTTTACTTTGAAATAGAAAAGGAGACCAATATCCAGATCATTACACCATGTTTTAATATCAGCTTTAATGCCATTTAAGAGTGATTAATTTCCATTCAATCATTGTCTTCATCAGATGCACTTAAGTTCAGGGTTTGTCAGGACCTTGTGAAACATCTGTTCTCAGTTTGTTAACAAAGGGTCATTTATTCAGCTCTAGGAGGAAATGCACACTGATATACAACATTCTCTGCATTCTGTACACACTATGTGCAAAAACACGTAATCCTCAACTTGTGTTGCAGCTGGTGCAATAATCAGCTCCTGGGAAAGACTGTATATTAATTCAACATGTTGAGAAAATGTTGAGAACAGACAAAGCTGAAAATGACTGTAGGCTCATTACACTTCTCAGAGAGAGGCTTGCAACTAAATACCATGCTATATATGAACCCAGTGTCTTATTTTGCTGTGAATGTGAGGTGATTTCTTCTGGCAGTGAGAAATGTTGAAGACTTCTATTGGAACCATATGTTCCTAAGCTCTGTATACATTATTTTTGCAGAAAAGCGTGGTCTCACTGTGGACTATAAAGAAAACGTACTATAGGTACTGAAAACCTAGGGAATACCCTGGGTCAGCTCTTCTTTTCATACCTTTTTACCCCAAAATAAGCAAGTATGTAAAAAAGAAAAAAAAAACATGTGATGGCCAGTATGGTGAAGAGGAATGATTACTTGACCCTACCCTACCCCTTATAAAACTATTATTCTATGATTATTTTGAGCTTCCACACTTGTTTAAAAATGAATCCATAATCTGTGAAACACTCCCTTGATCAATTTAGTACAATGAGGGGTTTTGCTCATTCTCATTGTGGTTGCCTATAGATGATGTCCTTAAAGCAACCTGCATAAGAGAATCTTGCAAATTTCAATAAGCCATTATCCTTTAATTGCCAATTTTGCCACGTTGGCTACTGTTCAGCAGAAGTGAGGTATGCTCACTTAAATGCACTTATTACACTGATAACGTTTCTTGAGATCTTGAGAGTTCAACTTTAATCAGACAAGCACAAGCACCATGATCTAGGTAGTTAAAAGGAATGCTCTGTACATACAACATATGATGCACTTTATTCCACACATACTTATTTTATTCCCCGAAATATCAACAAACATGGTAACATTGACCAGAAGGTCTGCGCTACTTTTAATGTAAAACTAATATAAAGGGTGGTTTCAAGTAAGTTTATATATGCATTGAGAGGATAAGGGGTTAATTATTGTGCAGGTTTATCAATTAAGTAATTAAGCTTTATTCAAGGGTTACTTCACTCTATAACACCTTTAGAAATAGTCTTGGCTCTCCTGCTTTGATGCAATTTGTAGCTTGTTCCCCAGCTGTCATTTTCTTCATATTTATGTCCCGTGGTCCTTATAGAAGCAGGCATTAATTTACTTAAGTATGTTACTACGACAGACATAAATGATGGCAGCATGGTTTTTGTCAAGAAAGTCTGAATAATGAAACTCATTTATGTGGGATTTCTAATCTGGTTGTAACAAATTTCTTAAATTGCCTTCCTCTCATCACTTTTGTGTAATAAGTTTTCAGAGATAAAGGTAATGTAATTCTGTTTAATGGTAAATGGAGTCTAAATCTAGTCTTATCAACCATTTATCCATTTATATAGTAGTTTTCTACAGCACTTTCTACACACAGACACACATTCTAAAATTAATGACACATTGGGGGCATTTTGGGGATCAGTATCTTGCCTAAGGACACTTTAACATGTGGCTGGAGTGGGCCGGACTGAACTACCAACCTTTTGATGGCTCTACTTCCTGAGCCACAGCCACTTAAGTGAGTAGTGTTGCTCATTGTGGTAAACCACAGAAAACTGTCTCTCAACTCTACAAGTCCTCTCAGTTCTATGGAGAATTTAGTCTTTTTAGTTACCTGTAATATTAATCAGTAATATCATAAAAGCATTTGTGTAATTACATTTTCAAGAATGAATTAAATGACTATGAGGAATGTGAAAGTGGTCCCGTGCCACAAACCAACACAATATTTTTTCTCAGCCCACCAGTTCCTTCCTCTAAGCTGTACAGGGTAATTTAGCATCTTTCAGGTCATTGTTTTGGTTTTACAGCTCGTAAAGTTACTGTTTTGTTTCTGTCTCACTGCTCTTGTCAGCCTCATTTCCAGCCACAGCAGGCAGCAGCTTACAACAGAAAATGCACCGAATAGACCACAACAATAAAACCAGTTACAGGTCTTAATTTTGTGGATGAAAGGTGTATCTCTCTCTCTCTCTCTCTCTCATATATATATATATATATATATATATATATATATATATATATATATATATATGAAGGAGGCCATCATTAGCATAAAAAAACAAAACAAACCTATTTTACAGATGGCAGGAACTTTAGGAGTGGCCAAATCAACAATAGGATACATTTTTCAATGTTGTCCACTAATTGGAGGATTGTGGTTCGATCCCCGGCATCTTCAGTCTGCATGTTAAGTGCACTGGGCAAGGTAATGAATTCCACATTTTCCCTGATGTATTATCGCAGTGTAGGTGTATGTGTATGGATAAAGAAGTGCTGTGTGAATGTGAATTGACAAATGCGACTGTAGTGTAAAAAGTTAGAGTAGTCAATAAGACTAGAGAGCATTATACATGTGCAGTCCATTTACCATTCTTAACAAGACAGAATACACTTGTGAGCTCAGCAGCACCAAAAGGCCTGGAAGATGACGGAAGACCACTAAAGTGGATGATCGCAGAAGTCTTTCCTTGGTGAAGAAAAACCTTTTCACTACATCTTCCCGGGTCAAGAACACTCTGGAGGAGGAAGGCATATCATTATCAAAGTCGACAATCAAGAGACATCTTCATGAATGTAAATACTGAGGGTTTACTACAAGGTAAAAGCCACTAGTAACACACAAGAACAGAGATTAGACCTTACCAGAAAACATCTAAAAACCCCTGAATAGTTCTGGAACAAGATTCTCTGCACAAAAGAAACCAAGATGAACTTGTACCAGAATGATGGGAAGAGAAGAGGATGGAGGAGGAAAGGAACAGCTCATGGTCCAAAGCCTCCACATCATCTATCAAACATGGTGATGACAGTGTTATAGCATGGACATGTATGGCTGCCAATGGAACTGGGTCACTGGTGTTTATTGATGATGTGACTGATGCTGATAGAAGCAGCAGCATGAAATGTATAGTTCTATACTATCAGCTCAGATTCAGCCAAATGCTGCAAAACTGATAGAACGGTGCTTCACAGTAAAGACGGATAGTGACCCATACCACACTTTGAAGGCAACCCAAGAGCTTCTCAAGGCAACGAGATGAAATATTATTCAATTACCAATTCAGTCATCTGACCTCAACCCAAATGAACAGGATTTTCACCTCCTGAAGACAAAACTAAGGGCAGAAAGACCCACAAACAAGCAGCAACTGAAGTCAACTGAGGTAAAGGCCTGGCAAAGCATCTCAAGGGGGGAAACTCAGCTTTTGGTTATGTAAATGGGTTCAAGACTTCAGGCAGTTATTGACTGCAAAGGATTTTTGTCCAAGTATTAAAAATAATCCTGAAATGTGAAATTATGTTGGTCTGTTCAATAGCATCTAATCCTCTTAAAATGAAGGACTATGTATAAGAATGGCTGTAATTCTGAAAAAGTTGATGTAAAATGTTTGTGAAACCCCTTGAATTTAAACTGAAAGTCTTCACTTGATGGCTTTCTTTCAAATCCATTGAGGTTGTGTACAGATTCCAAATTACCAAAATTGTGTCGCTGTTCCAATACTTATGCACCTGACTGTGTATAATATACACTGATCACTAAGAACATTAAAACCAATTATTCATTGCACTTACATTGGTCAAGTGGACGGGAACATGCTAATGTTGCTCTGTGTCTGCTGGATATGTATCGTAGGCTAACGTACTATATGTTCAGCACGTACTTTTGTGCTGAAGTGATTGGAGACTTGATTAATGCAACTTTAGCATATATAGTGTAACTACACAGTGCTAGAGCTGCTTTACTCATAGATTCAAATTTGATTCCTACAGAGGCACTGTTTTATTTCAATTTCTATTTTTAGATTGTGTGACAGCTGCAGTCTTTTAGGTAAGAATGGTTTGCTGTTTGTACCTTTGACTTCCTGCCCACATAGGGAAGTTCACTGTTAAGTGTTGAGTGAAAGAGATTACATGACCAGGATGAATTGGTATTCCAAATTGAGAAATTATATTTTGAAGCAACGAAGGAACTTTTTAAAAAGAAATTGATAGTAAAACCTTGAAGTAGCCACTGTGAATCAGAGCTGAGTTTCAACAGATTGAGGCCCCCTCACCTCTCCCACACAACTGATGGCTTTTCCTTCTGTGCCACTTCTCCCGGACAAACAAAGACCCCGGAAAGCCCCCTTGCCCAAAGGAGGCTCACATGCTAGAAATCTCTTTTTTTTCCTGTCAAACCATTTTTGTTCCTCCCATCCAATTTAATGGATGAGAGGGGGACGAGGTGGGAGGCAGGAAAACTGTCATATGAACCAGCCAAGCAAAAAGCTCAATCTCTCAGGTGCTGACCTTTAAACATACTCAAAAATAGGTTCAGGTTTTTTGTTTTAGATTTTTTATACCAGCTCTCCTGTATGCACTGAAAATGTGGGGTGAATCTGTGAGTGGAAAGTGTAATGCAGTGTTTTGTTTCTGTATTTATCTGACATAAGATCTTGAAGTACAGGCATGTTCAAGGCAATCTGTCGATGCCTCAGTGTCCGAGTGGTTGAAGGTTTTGCCAGTCTGTCTTGACTTGCTCATCTGACTCACAGCATTGGCTGCAACTTGGTTTTTCTTGCATGTCTACCACTAAGCCATGTACTATATATCCACCGAAGGTCACCATCCCCACATTTCCATTCATTATCATGTTCCATGATTTCATCCTGTATACAGTTTTATATTCTCTGCACCCCAGACCTCCTTGCCTCTGACCAGAATGATTAATGTGGTTATCTTTCGGAGAAAATAGCAGAGGTTAGAGAGACTAATGATTTGTAGTTTTCTCTCTGGCAGCATCTGCCATTCCCCGGAGGCAAATGCCAATTTAGGAAACCCTCCTCTCTCATTATTTGATGTCTAGGTTCTCTTTGGCTGTATATGAGAGGAGTTTGTACCAGCCCATCCGCTGAGCAAAGCAACGTATCTCCCCCAAGCCAGAATCAGCTCCCTCCCCTCAGCATACACTGTCACGTAGCACAAGAATGCGGGTTAGGTCTGTTGGAGAAGAGGAAAAGCTTGTTTTGACAGCATACTGATCATTTCTCTTACTGTGAACAGTTAATTTAGTTGAAGAACTGATTTCCAAAAGGCGTAAAGTTAAATATTAAACGTTCTTTTTAACATTTTAAGCAAGATTAGTGTATTATTTTTGTTTTGTACAATTTTAAAGTGAAAAAAGGAGAGAAGTATATATGAAAGTTTGGTCATCTCAAGAGATTTGAGCTCTCAGATACTTTTAACAAGGTCTCAGACCTTAATTAGCTTGTTAGAGCTGCAGCTTGTTCAGAGTCATCAGTAGTAAAGGTCGGGTGATATAAATTTCAAAGCTTTATAAATACTCTGACTCCTCAAACCTCGTCCCAACAAAGAGAAATGCTGGTAGGATCAGTAGAAAGGAAAATAAAAACCCTTGTTTGACTGCAAAAGACCTTCAGGTAGATTAACAGACTCTGGAGTGGTGGTACACTGTTCTACAGTAACACCTGATAACACCTAATATGATCTGGAGGGAAGGGTCATCAGAAGAAAACCTTTCCCGCATCCTCACCAAAAAAATCCAGTGTCAGAAGTGTGAAAATGAACATCTGAACAAGCTTGATGCATTTTGGAAACAAGTCCTGAGGACAGATGAAGTTGAAATAGAAATTTCTGGCCACAATGAAGAAAGGTATGTGTGGAGAAGAAAGACTGATCAGGCTTTTTCCTTGTGTTGCAGCCAGTGGTACAAGAAACATTTTACTGGCAGATGGAAGAATGGATTCAAATAAAATCTAGAAAATTCTGGGAGTAAATATCCAGTCTGTGTAAAAAAGCTGAAGGTGAAAAGAGAATAACTTCGACAATAGGATAATGATCCTAAACACACTTCAAACTCCACGACAACTATGTCAAGAAGCTTGAGCTAATGGTGTTTCCTTGGCTCTCTCAGTCCCCCCACCTAAACATTATCAAACATCTGTGTATAGCTCTCAAAAGACCAGTGCATGCAAGATGAATTTTACAAAGATAAAATATTATGATTGACAACTTTTGCATTAGCATTAAAAACATAGCCATTTCATCTGCTGTTATAAAATTATGAAAACAATCAATGGTTCAGCTTTAGGTCTTTACAAGCCATTTTATGATTGTAATGTGTGTGTTAATCTATGTGAATACACAACTGGTCTTTTTGACTAAGTGACCATCCTATTTATTTAAAGCCATTGTGTCATAAAACCATTCCTGTCTTTGGAGCCCCCCAGTTGTAGTATTGAAATGTAGACATGACTGCACCAGTCACAGACTGTCTAATTTGAAGATTTCATAATCACATAAGATTCAACAAAATTAGGTATTTCCCTTTGGCCTTGGTTTGTCTGCTAAAGCCGTGTCTTGCCAAGCAACAGACGTGCTTCTACAGGCTCAAAGGTAGCAGGGTCAACCACGGTCAGCCTGTGCCGGTCTCCTCCTCTGTCCTCAGCAGCTGAACTGTGCTGGACACTAGAGATAATCCTCTGTGTGTAAATCTCTGAATACTGTGGTTTGAAGTTAGTTTCACTTCTCTCAGATGTCAGTCTTATTTTACTTCACTGGTCGCTTTCAGCCACTGGGAATGGGATGCTTTTATTGCGAAGAAGGTAAAGGAATTGCAATATGTTTGGTACCATGTTAGCAGAGCTTCATTAATGGTACAGGAGCGTTGCTGTGAGCCAGTGCAGCAAGACCGATTGCCATCCTTCATGGCAACTACAACCCCCACAGAGAGAAAAACCCTAGTTATCGCTTAAGGAAGTCATCATTTACCAGTTATCATAGTCCATGATAATGAATGAAACACAAGGACACAATCTTCTTGGACTCATGAAAGTGAAACTTTTAACGACACCAACACTAAATAACTTCTGGTGTGCAAGGCAGTTTAAGCAGTTTGGAACTTTCCAAGGGCCTGTACCGCTCAAGTCAACATTGATGATATAGATGGGAGGTGTTAAGAAAGAAAAGGCCATTTCTTAATTAACTGCTACTGCATGTGTGCTCACACTTCTTGGTGCATTTTTCCTCTATCAACTGCTTTCCAGCAGGACACAAATCTTTGATGTATTATTGCCATGGGCACCCGTTGATACATTTGGCTTTTAAAGCCAAAAACAGTTGCAGGGCAGCCAGTCACAGTGTTTAACATTAATAAGGTGATTCACTGTAAAATGTTTGAGCAGTCTGGAGAAGGTTTACAGGCAGCACACATAGAGCTGAGCAGTTGTGGTCACAGTCTGGACAGGGAGGGGAGGGTCCATGATTGCATGTTATGTAACACAGGAAGTGCTAGGCAGATGTAATGTAAAGCATCATCAGTAGAGTTCTGTGTAACAAGTAAGTGAAGGTTTGTCTTGACAAAATTTATACAAAATGCCTCTATTTCTCAAATGAACTTATGTTAATTACTTTAATTAGAAATGGAGCAAACAGTTGTTTAAATACTATATTTGCTTGGCAATGAGATGCACAGAAACACAGACATACCCTTTATGACTAATGACATGATATTAAGATAAGCATTCCTTATTTGTTGCTAGAAAACAATTGGCTTTATGTTTTTTTCTTATTTACTGCTATCTTCACAAGTTTCTTGATCTATTTCTCAATATATTGCCACACAGAGCCTTGATATTCAAGTGGAGGATGTGCATATACGGCCCATCCTGTCATCATACCGTAAGCGGATCCCCGTGACAGAGGGCTACGTGGAGGTCAAGGATGGTGGCAAATGGAAGCAGATCTGTAACACTCAGTGGACCCAGTTTAACAGCAGAGTCATCTGTGGCATGTTTGGCTTCCCCGGGGAGAAGAAGTACAATGCCAGAGTCTACAAGTGAGTATAGTACATCATATGTGGTCCTGGCTAATTCGAAGAGGAGAGTAGGATCTTGGGTAGCCACATGTGCAAAAATCCATGGTATAATAAGGATATTGTGTAACTATGTGGCCACCAACTGAATTTTGTGACTCAGTGTTTTGTGGGATAATGACAAAATCCAACTCTGGGCATATGTTCAACTCTGACCGTTTTTTCGCCAGTTCTTGACCAGACTCAGAAGTTGGTAATAGCATGTTAACCATCAGCCACAGCCTGACATGCATACAAAAACACGAGTGTACATATGGTCTGGATCTGGTCTCAGTGCAGTTTCTTAATGAGGTGGCAAGAACTCATACATCTCTACAGCAAAGCACATAAAAATGAGGACATATCTGGCTGTGCTGGTCTAAAAAGTTATTGTTGACAGTGATGTAACTTTCTGTGGTTCAAAAGATGCCATTTTTTTTTTCCTAAACTGCCTTAAAAAGAGGATAAGTTATTCTTATATTTGTGTGTGAAAACAATGTGAACACAGAGGAAACCTCATCATTTTCAGGTCACAGGATTGTAACTCTACATTTTTCTTTTCAGCTCAGTAACCAAAACCCAAACACATGGAATTCTAAATCTTGTGTTATCCATCACTGATGCTGTGTCATCAGGCCTGTCAACAGCAAAGTGAGGTTAACCTATTTTTCGGTCCTGTGCCAAAAATAACCCTGTTTACCCCACTTCCTCCCACTATCGGTGCAATGTGTATGTATCCCATTACCTCCAAATACCCCCAGTGCAAACTATGCATGGTAACATTATATTTACTACTTATGTACTAGAGACCCAGTTACACAAATTTATTTAAAGGGGTTTTCCACTTATTTAGTATTGCACCTCCATAAAGTTGGGGCACTTGGGAGAGACACATTTTTTAAAAATATCCTGACTTCTAGTGTCTAATATCCAGCAGGATACTAGTCTCAGGACCAAACTGCAAAAATGCTATATCCTACTCTTTGAAGCTCCAACCCAGTCTTATGCCCAGTCCTGGCAAACACCAATAACACCGTAAGGGATATTTTCTCAGATTTTGGAAAGTCCCTTCCAGAGCCACAGAAGAGATTATACAATTGTGTTCATAGGTTTAGTAACACTCCCACAAGCTGTTTGACATCACAAGCCCTTATACGGTACGCTAGACCCAAGCTGACTCCTGTATATCCAACGGCAGTGCATTCCACAAAGCTGTGGTAATGTGTGAGTGACTGCTGAGGGATCAAAATCCTGCTTACACGAAGAAGCTTGCAGCCAAACGGCCACAGGTTAATCGTGGCACACCGTAAAACTTCCAGCACTAAAGTTAACCTTGAATTTACTGTCTGCCTGGGCTGGAAGTTTCCTCTGCTTTAGGTAACCACAGCAGAGCACGAGGGCTCCTTAACTTTCCATCTACGTGTCAGCCTGCTCCTGCTTCAGCCCAATGAAATGTGCAATGTGTTTTTACAGGCTGTCCTTTGAAACAGCGATGACACAGAGCCAAGTGCTGCCACACTTTCATAACCCTGATTTTGTCTCGATTCTGGTGCTCACATGTAGCTTCAAGTTAAGCTTTCCCCAGAAGCGCTTTGAGGAAGCCAGATTTAAATAAAATGTATTTATAAAATGAGGAAGTGTTTCTCTGTTCTTTCTAAACTGGAGATATTATGTTTCATTCCACAAAATTACAATTACTCAGTGTTTTACACTACAATATTATATACAGTAAATCAGAGTGGAAAAGACTTCATAACAGGAGTTAGACAGTAAAAGTTATAATGACAATAGTGGTAATAAGTATAATAATATGAGTTGATTTTGATATAATTAATTATATAACCAGCCATATTGAATCTGCATCAGTGACACTGATCTATTAATGCACTTCCATAAAGTTGGGAAATTTAGGAAAGATAGATTAAAAAAAGACAAAAGAACATGTTATCTTTAAAATATCATCAATTATCAGTTATTACTCTTTGAACATGTAATTCAAAAGAGAGCCAAAGTCATGGCGTCATGTCCGGGCCAGCCACTGTTTCGCTAGTTTCTCTAACTCAGTGTCATCTTCATTCAGCATTTCTCTCATCTCTCTTTCTGAGAAAATCTCACATGTCCCTGGACTTTACTTTCCATACTCTATGACATCATCCACTACTATAGAGGATGATGAAACTGGAGCCGTCATAATGAGGATAGGAGACATGCCGTTATTAAGGAACTTCAAAAATTTGTTTCTACACAAAGATGAAACCATTTGTTATTTTATCTTTAATCTTTTATCTTAAAAAAAAAAAACAAGTACGGCAGCATGGGTACTTGCATCATCATAACTTGTTTTCCTCAATATCCATAAAACTCCCAGCACTCTTCTCCAATGTCATTTTTATATTGCTCTACTGCAAATTTCAGGATGGAAATACTTCTACCACTGCTAATCAACATAGCCCTCCTGTGTTATCTAACGTTATGTTTGTCTCATGGTTTCCTTCTGGAGATGCTTCCGCTTCCAGCTTCTATCTGTCATCGGTGTATTCATCGTCAGACAGTTTTTACGCGTTCATTTGTTTGTTCATATTTGGAGTTGTGTGAACTGACGAGCTTGCAGGTTATGGAACGTCAGTAGACAACTCATCTCAACTGTTCCCCGTTTTTTGTACCCCCGGCCTGTCTCCCTCCTAAGGCTTAGTGCAGATAATTTTGTTGCTGTTTGGGAGACACTGCCCTAAAGACTAAAATCCGGGAACAAAACTCTCCTGGTCACAGTAAATGCTGCGGATTACTGTACATAAAAGACTGCAACTTGTTCGCCTGTAGGTGTGCGCCGAATATGGAGCTATTGTTAGGCGGGAATATGGTAAATCCCCCTGCCTAGAGATGGGTATATGCTGTACACTTGTATAGACACACCATTACAACTCTGATGTCAAAGACTGACATGAAACTGATCAAAGCATCTCATCTATCTCCAACAACAAAAAAGCCAACCTCCAAAATGTTGACATAATGAAGGATTCCCTTAATTAGTGACTGAATTTAAAATTGAAATCTGTTGCATTACTCATTACTAAAAAAAAATTGAAAATAATAAAATAAAAAAAACACTTTTTCCTAGTATAGGTTAAGTTCCAAAATACTGCTACACTTTCCATAAGGCAAGTCTATAGGGTCTTTTCACTAAGCTATCCCTGCCTGGTAAATATCCATGCAGTTATTAATTTGCCCAGGCTGAGATGACTCAGTAATGTCACTGGAGTGATGCTCCCAGACTTGACAAAGCTCCTTTAGAGCCACAGAAGACATTATACAACTCTTTTCAAAGGCAGCTTTGCAGTAACCACGGCAAATTCATAAATGGACACTGATGTGTGTTCCCTTATATTTAAGGCCCACATTGCTGTGTATTATTATTAAGTTTAAGTAGAGAGTTAGAGGTGTAGAGTAATGAATTGCAGAGGATGGAGCAGAGCCCGTCCTATGGCTGCAGCTCAGAACATTAGCCTTGGATAGCTTCCAGTCTGCAGCTTCCTACGCACCAGCTCCCAAACGAAAAGCAAATGTTGCCTGTCCCATTCTAATCCCATTTTTCACGTACAACAGATTGGCATCCCAGCAGGCCTGGAAGAGCGTCATTAACCCCAGTTTGTTCACGTTTATACGTAAGACAGCTGTTAGCTAACCTTTCACGTTTGGTATTAATTACACAATATGCTAATGTAATTAGCACAGGTCTAGGGTCATGGTGTCAAGATATAGCAGTCTGATATGAATTATAATTATAATAATATAATTATATTAATTATGAATATCTAATAATTTCAGTTCAAGTCTCAGTGAATGTCTTGATTAGAAGTTGATACAGTGGCATTTCATGAGTTTTTTGAAAGTAGGCCTCGAGATTCAGCTGCAGGTTTGGTGCCTTAGCTGTGAGCTACTTGATGAAATCCTATTTTACTGTCCACTCATAAATCTCAGGGTGATCCTCTGAAATGAAGAATTGTATTGAAGTGAATTAAAAAAAGAGTTCAAACATTATTATGCATAAACAATCGTGTGTTTAAAGCAGCATTCATTATTTTTCTGCCTCTTGGGTGCAGAACTAAAAGCTGAGCATCACTCAGAACTGACATAAACCTCAACAAGTTGTTATGCTAACCCGTCAGCCAAACAGTTTCCTATTTACACATTCAGTATTCAGACATTGAGTAACATTAGCTATTAATTGGATTCATATAGAATATCTGGTGAATAATATCGCAACTATAAATACAATTATACTATAAATACTTTCTCTGTGCAGTGCCGGGCAGATAGCAGAGATTAGGTTTATCAGAGCTTTTCTGTCGGGATCTCTTTTCGGGATGAGATGGATTAGACTGAAGCCAACATTAAAGTTGCAGACATTAAATCCGGACTAACTTTCTGAAAGACGCTAAAAGGTTCCTTAGAACTGAGGAGAACGGCGAAGGCAGGTGTTAATTCTGTGGGGATTCATACTTGCTTGCGATACATATTACAAAGAGTCCAACGGTAGTCGTTTCATTTTGAAGAATACCTACTTGTTTGATGTACTTAGCTGAAAATGAATAAACTCTCATCCCCTAAAGAGTTTGTTAATTCTCCTTTCTCTCTTTTCCATCTGTCCAGAATGTTTGCTCGCAGGAGAAAGCCCACATACTGGGATTATTCTGTCAACTGCACTGGCAATGAGGCCCATTTGTCCAGCTGTAAACTGGGCCAGGCTACATCCCTGAAGTCCAACGGCACCTGTGCTGAAGGGTTACCTGTGGTGGTGAGCTGTGTACCCGGCAGAGCGTTCGCCCCAGCCGCCATGACGGGATTCAGGAAAGCCTTCCGACCGGAGGTAGAGTCCCCCTGGAAATCGCTCTGCTTATGCATTTATTAGACAACTGACAAAAATTATATTTTCCTTTTGACTTTTGACACTTTATTAATTTACTCCCTTAATTAAGCTCTGGGCTTTTCCAGCTCTTACTCCGACATGAACATGACTTTAACGCTCTATATGCAGATTGTAGAAATAATATTTATAATAATAATAATGTAATAATAATGTAAAATATTGTCTTGTTATAATGAGCCATTGTAACAATAAGTAGATACTGCAAAAACTTTCACACACTCTTTAGTGTGTAAAGGTCGTCTCCTGTGCCCATGAACGGTGTCAGTAAACTGAATGGTAAACAAAGCTGATATAGGAAATGACTGCACTGGATCAGATCAGTTCACTGGCTCTAATGAGGAGGAGGAGGACGCTGATACGTTTTGGTGAGCCATCCAGCCAGTTCTGACATTCAGAACGCAGTGTCACTTTGTGAGCTGCAGCTGTAGCTGCTTTGCACATTTCCCATCAAATTGAGTTATCATCATCTCGTCGTTTCATAGATGACATGATGTAGTAAAATTCTTGGGGCAGGCAAAGGAAAAGCAGGCATTTCAAGAGACCCAGCCAAGGTCAACTTTTGCTCTTCTTCAGTGTCCTTAAGCCTGAAGACAGGGTCCAGAGTGAGTAAGCTGCATCATTAGGGCAGACTTTACACATTTTGCACTTGCGCTGCTTGAAAACTGCAGACTGTTTTTTTGTTTTGTTCACTAAAACATTCTTCAGTTGACAGTGGATAGCTCAGATTGTGGAGTCTTATTGTAAAAGAACCAATTCAAAGAGTCAGGTGTTTTCTAAAGGCCTGCTTCTAAATACTCTGCTTAGCTCTGAGAATCCCAGATGGAAAATATTCTCTTTCTTTCCTCTTCACGTGTTTGGGATAATGTCATAAAACACGTGTATTTGGTTTTGTGTCAGGGAAGATCCAGATATTTTTACATGTAAATAAATACACTATGGGGAAGTCCACATGAATTTTTGTTTGTCTGGTAGGGGGATATGAAAAAAAGCACAGAGTTTAATGGAAAGGCAGCATTTCGGCCGTAGACTTCTGTTGTGCATCACCTTGAATGAAGTTCCAACCTTTCTGTCCACATGACTTCACTGTTCTACTCAATGCTCCGCCAGGTGTCACTTGGTTTTCACTTAGTTTTGACTGTGGATATTGGTCATGGTTTGGGCAAGAAAGCTTAATATGAAGTTAAGGGAAGCACAATATTTTAAACAATGGTGTGGTTCCAACTTTGCTCTTCCCTTTTTCATCGTGACATAGCCAGCTCCAAAAAGAAATGGTTTCCCCAGTTTGAAACCATATCAACGTCATTCATCACCTCTGGGACAAACTGGAGTCCCCACTGAGAGCCTTATCAACTAGCATCACAAAATATTATTGTGACCGAATGGGAGCAAATCCATGCAGCCACCTCCCAAAATCCTCTGGAAAGCCTGAAAACAGAAGTTAATGCCCAGGATTTTGGAATAACATGTTAAACCGTCACATGTGGGAGTAATGTTTGGTCACATTTGGTCATTTACTGTATGTGTGCACAGTGAAGTTATACAGAGACTTAAGTTTTTGACCAAATAATCTAGGGTCCGGTTAATTTTTTTTTTGCACAAACATTTAGTTAGTCATCAATCTACTTCCTTCTAGCTCCAGGGAGGGAGGATCTGCTCTGTTCTTTTAGCTTGACCTCTGACCTCATCTGTGGGTAGAAGGAGGATTTTTTTTCTCACTGCCCCCCCAGCAGTTTAAAAAAAAAAAAACAAAAAAGCATTTTTCTCAGGTCTTAAGGCCCCGAAGGTCAAGAGTCTTATGCAGTCTGTAAACATTCAACTCAGCCTAAAAAAAGAAAAGGCGAACTTTTTTCTAGGGAGAGCACCATTAAGTGGACATGAATTTCTGTCTGTGTGACTTGGTCCACATGCTGTAATGAGGTAGAGCATGCCTGCTCTCAGTCACGTTCCACAGCTGACTGCCGGACCGGGAGTGCCGTGCGCGACATCACATCCCAAATCTTCCAATACTCTCAGACAGTCTGACTCAGAGGAATTTTATCGTAAAACCAGATGGTTACTATTCAGAAATAACAAAGCTGACACCCTGTCACTGATAAAACCACCTGCTAGCTGGTCTGACTTTATGATTACAATACAATAAACCCTTCAGATCATAACGTTTTGTTATTTTCTCTAACTTCTCTCTTGTTGAATCTTATATTTATTATTTTTATATTTATTATGTGTATTTTCTTTTCACATTGATCAAGTATATTAACATTAGGGTGGCAACTCAAGATTATTTTTAACATATGTCGATCTGTCCATAATTGTTTTATTGATCAGTCAGTTGTTAAGTCTATAAAGTAGCTGAGTAAGTAAAACATTTTTTTGCACTGTATTTAAGTTGACAAGTGCTTCAGGGTAACAAATGAGTTTCAGCAAATTTGCCACTGGCAAGCTGTTAAAAGGCGTTAAAGCTCTAAACATCTATCACAGTAGGCCAGTTGGGTAGCAAAGCTGGTACCATGGTTTTTTTGAAGATTAAGTTTTGGGTGTTAATACCACTATAGGGAGGAGGAGTACATTGGGAAGAGGAATATATCCCAGAGCCTACACATTACGATGTCAGGGTTTTAATTTGTGTTTACTGCTGCCAAAGCTTTCTCATCAGAGAGAAGGGAAAGCTGATGTTCAAAATGTCCCGCCGAGTCTTTTATTTTAGCGAGGACCAGAGCGACCTAAATATGTGGTTTTAGACTATTTCTAGTTTTTCTGCTCTTACAGTTATGTCTTTTGACAACATCTCGGTTTTACCTCTTCAGCAATCACTGGTTCGTCTCCGTGGTGGAGCCATCATAGGCGAGGGCCGGGTGGAAGTGCTGAAAAACGGAGAGTGGGGCACCATATGTGATGATAACTGGAGCCTGCTGTCGGCCACCGTGGTGTGTCGAGAGCTTGGCTTCGGTACGGCCAAGGAGGCCCTGTCTGGAGGTCGCCTGGGACAAGGTATACTGGTTTTATATTCTCACTTTTATTTGTGCAAGAAAAGTCAGCCGACTCTTTTTCCAGTCTCTCCTAGCTGCACAATCAGAACAGCAAGGAAAAGGAAAAGGAACATTTTGAGGTTTTCTGAGGCCTTTTTGTATGAAACTAATGCATAAAAACAAGCCTGCAATCTAAGCTCGAGTGCTGCTCTCTCCTCCCTCCAACACTGCCACAATGCTCTTTTTTTGTCATAATCAGCTGTATAATGCACCCATTGGGAAAGGCATAAAGACATGTAATGTGAGCAGCATACTCACGTAGAGAAGAGCTAAAAGAACATCCTGGACTAAGTACACAGTAGACCCAGAACAGTCTCATGTCAGCGAGTTCAGAATGACCGTCTTTATTGTTGGAACAACTGTCCATGTACATTGCCTGCATGGCATGTGATGGAAGGTTATGACTGTGAAGCAAAACCACTTATTCCAAAAATTTCAGGCAGTAATTGTATCCTTTAAACTTCCATCCTCATATCACCCTTCTGTACCAATCAACAGAGAGTCATGAACTCACAGACCTGATGGTAAAAGTGATTAAGCTCATTGGGACAGGATTAGCTACATAGTACAGGTCAGTTAGGATGGGAATCCATGTTGCTGCAAGGATATATGAAAATTCCTGTGCATTCAATTTTGAAGTTACCCTGTATAATTCAAGAGGGGAAAAAAACAGGGTAAAGAGGGAACAAGATGGAAAAAAACCAGACCAGATGAGACTAGTTCAGCTGGATGTGGACAGAGCCAGCGGAGAACCATGTCTGTACTGAAATATAACCCATTACTTTCTGTTCAGATGCTGTATAATATGAAATGTGGCTTGCTGTTTGGTATGAAATGATTGCTATCTATACAGTTACCACAGAGGAAGTTTTTATTTAACATTAGAGCCACATTCTATTTTAGCCACTCGGGGGTTTTCAGTACAGTGAAAATAGACTCCTAGCTAACACGCTAGCTTCGTGTGTCACTGGCTGCAGAGGGAGGCCCTGAGTAATTCAGAGACTGGAAGCTGGAGAGGGGCCCAACTAAGCAAAGACAATGTTGAGTGACAGAAGAGGCTTCAGGCTAAAACTTAAGCAGTGTTTAGGTTTCAGGTTTTAGCAATTACTCCGCTTCATAGCCCACTTGTGTTCCCTTCTCTTCATTGTAGTTATCCTGCCATGTAACAAAACATCAGAAATTACTTTGGTTTGTACAGTGTCATCGTAACTGATTGTTACACTTGTAAAACTAAGACTCAAGCTGTAATGAACCAGAATTATACGTTTTAAAATGGCAGGTATCCTATTTTCTAATGTGTAAGGCAAAGTCTGTGCTTACTGAGGTTTTGGTTTGGGCCCAGAAGAAGACATCCTCCTTTTATGGACTAGTGTTTTTCTAATGGAGGCCTTCAGTCTGAGTCTGAGTCTCTTTATGGTGCAGTCTTGGACGTAGACTGCACCAGCAGAGTTATATCACTGGCTGGATTGAGAGTTTTACAGCAGAAAAAGCATGTTTGGAAGTTGGGCCCCCCATCCATATAAAAAGTGCTACTAACCCACTTATAAATTACATGCTCAGCAGATTACCCTGTGATATGCAGTGCACTTCTAAAAAGGTACATTTTCAATTTAAGGGTGTACCAATAACTGGAAAAAAAAATCTTATACAGCACGATACCGGTGAATAGGAAGGGTTTCCTTTTTTTAAAGAGGGACATGCTGTACGTTGCTGCTCATTCCAGTGATATTAGACATGGAAAACATTAAAACAGGGGGAATGTTCCTTCTCCAAATCATTTTCCATCATGAATATCTCATTAGTGGCTCTCTGTAAACTCATGGAGAAAAACAAAACCCAGATGGAAATAATAAAAAGATCAGCTGGTATTAGAACACCATAACAGAGAGGGAAAAGATCATCATAGATGAAGAGAGGACTTGTTAGTTTATAGCAGACATTTGACTTTTCAGTGATTGAAAGCTCTTAAAATGTTGAGGCACTTCTGATTCTAATTTTCTCTGAAATTGCAGAGTGTTGAATGATTCTTCGTGATGTTTCTTTGGACCAGGCTAAGCTTATCAACAGTTTAAGCTTAAAGTTGGTGTTTAAAAGGGTTTAAAAGGACCTAGAAACTATTTAGTATTTGACTTAATGTGGTGATGCTGCTGTTGGTGTAGGATTGTAGTATCTTTAGGGTCATTTGGTGAATTGACCACTTGTTATTATATGAGCTTCTTTTTCCCTGCTTAGTTTACTGTTGTCTCTTTTCCCTTCACATCATTAAGGAACACAATAAGTATCATGACCAATTTGTGTCAACCTGATTATTTTACCTTTGGGAATACTCTTATTTGCTTTCTTGCAGTGAATTAGATGAGGAAATCGATGCCACTCTTGTGGCTTTATGGTAAAGAAGATGTTAGAGCCAGAATCCAATTAGCTTAGCTTAGCATAGAGAATGGAAACATGGGCAAAAGACAGAATTTTAAACTTACTGGCTGCTACCTCCTGCTGTCATTATCCTAAGCTAAGCTAACTGGCTTGTATCAGTCTGCTCATGTGAATTTCAGCAAGACAGCAAATAAGTTTATTTCCCAACATGTCCCTAAGCTATTTTTATTTTTATTTATTTTTGATTTGATACCAGAGCTGTAAGACATAAAACACAGATCTATCAGATGTAATTATCATTTGTTATCACTTCCCAGTTACAATGGGAAGCAAAAAAGGGGAAAAAAAACCCAAACCATAATATCATACCTTTTGTCTTTATTTTTCAGGTATGGGCCCAGTGCACATGAATGAGGTGCAGTGCTCCGGATTTGAGAAGTCGATCACAGAGTGCTTCTTCAACAAGGAGTCTGTGGGCTGCAGCCATGAGGAAGATGCAGCCATCAGATGTAACGTCCCTGCTATGGGCTTCCAGGAGCGGGTCAGTCTCAGCTTCAAACACTATAGGAAAGAAACTCACAGAAAAACAAAATCACAATGCAATACTGACCAGTCTATCTTACACACAAGAACAGCTGTGTCTTCTACTGATGTATTTCAATTTGGACCAATTAAAGATATAGAATTTTTTGTGCCTGTTTACACAAAAAGAGTGACCGGAGTATTTTTTTGATTCTATTTTTCATGCCCGTAGCTGCGTCTGAGTGGAGGTCGTAACCCCTACGAGGGCCGCGTGGAGGTGCTGGTGGAGAGGAACGGTTCTCTGGTGTGGGGGACAGTGTGCAGTGAGGGTTGGGGAACCATGGAGGCCATGGTGGTCTGCAGACAGCTGGGCCTGGGCTTCGCCAGCAACGCTTTCCAGGTACAAATCACAGCAGCAAGGTTTGGTAGAGATCAACTTCTTTATGTCTATTCTGATTGTAACAATATTTTCTGTGCAAGTTTTACAAATTTTAGATATATTTCTGAAATATTTAGAACAACACCAAGGGATGTTTAATGTCCTTCCAGTCTATCAGAGCTACACAATACAAATCTGAACGCAGGTTGCTGTGGTCTGCTTTTCCAGCACATGGTTTCTTACTAATCACCTATAGGATTTTTCCTGGAAGTAATTTGGTAACATTACACACGATAGAGATGAAGAGAGACAGCTATTGAGACAGTTATTTGAGTTGAGTTTCTGAGAAGTTATTGATTTCCAGAGCTGTTTTAAAGAATTGCTTCATTTAAACCAGGTAAATTCAGATTCAGATTTTATTATTTGATACTTCACTGAAAGTGGTTTATAGTAAACCACTTATGTTGCCATTGCAAAAGAGGATATAGTATTTATCAGTATTTAAACGACAAGAAACTTTATTAACCAACTTCCAACTCTCACTCAAAGTGAGAGCTGCTCTCTGTCCTGACCCCGCATCCTGCAGGTCACCACTGTTTGCCACACTGAAATGCCCTTGACCAAGCCAAGAAAAAACCCTAAATCCTAAAGTTCCCAAATAAACTGTGAATGGAAAGTGGTTTAACAGTGCCCCCCCCCTAAGCTTCAGAGAGTCCTCTCCTGATTTGATCCAGAAGGGTTTGTCCTCATATTCTCTCCTCCTCTCTCCTTCCTCTGTCAAACTCAGCTTCCTTTTTCCGTCCTACTAACTGTAGCTGCCTGTCTGCTATTGGGTTGAATGACTGTCGACATCAGTTAGCAGCCTGTTCTGATTGGTTTTCTTTAAGGGCTATAAGGACAGGTTTTTTATTGACACACAACCAGCTCCACATACTGCAGCCCAGGCACTGCACTGTGTCACAAGTTAACTCTAAATTTCTTTTGCTGTTTTTGTGTCCAAGTGACCAAACACAGGTATTTGCAATCAGTTTCCTGTGTAGTTTAGGACTTTTCCATTATTTTCTGAATAGAATGCTACAGCCAACAGCTTCTTAGTTTCTACAGCCCTGCTGGTAAAAGTAATGAATGGAACATTGATTTTGCTGCACAGAGGCTGCATAGAATGTCAATGAGACTGTATATTCAAAGTCTCAGTGCATTTTAAATTAGATCTTTCCAATCTTAGCAGCTGAAAAGAATTTTGGCAGAAAAAATGTTCAAATCCATCTGCAAGCAATTTTGGAAAACCATTAAATCTTCACAAGTTAATGAGATTAACTTAATAGAGTCATGTACAGGAATCAGCATTAGTGGCATTGGCACAGACACTTAAATTTACTGTGTGTCTGCTCTTTTTTGCCTTCCATCTATTTTCTATGTAATATGGGGTAGAATGCAAGTATATGGATACCAATATTAAAACGACAAATGACAAAATTAAAATTTTAAAACACTTTTTTTAATTTTCATGTGTGAAAAAGCTTGATAACTACCAATAGTAAATCAGAAATGAAAACTCTGTTAACGTTAAATTTTATTAAACATATGCTCCATGCAGACCCATTGAGGTCCAATGTCCTGTGTTTCTATGTGTGTGTTATTGTTAAGAGTAACAAACAGCCCTGTGTTGTTAAAAACTGTGTATGAATGGAGGACAGTAGGATAAAAAGCCCCTTTCTCAAACACAGTTTTAAGTGCCAAATATGTTGTAATATGACAGCATTAACAACTTTACAGTATTATGTTAGGCTCATTTCTTCATCTGACAGGTTCATTACACGGTAATATATTACATACATGGGGAAACAAGTTGCAAAGCCCTTATCAGGCAGTTCAAGTCACATTCTGCTCAAAAACATATACACACCATGTAGTTACAATCTGTGCAGTACAGAAAAAATAGTCACAACCTAGTCATCTGTTTGATATTGTGATTGTTATATGAGAATTTCAACACCACATCTTGTTGATACTGTAGAAGGATAGGCTGCGCCATCTAGTGATCACAGTGGAGATTCGCCTTTCTTCGCAACAATTCACAGTTTTACTGGGAAAATTTCCATTTTCTCTTCACAAAAGGGCCAAAATGTTAGATTGGCATTATCACAGTAAAATATTCTACATTTAGTATTTCAGAGTACTTCAGAGATTTTCAACAGTTTCCATCTTCAAAATATTCTCGGCATATATGGAATCTAATATAAGCCTTTTTCAGATTAAACTTCTAGAGACTGACCATCTGCTCTTCTCTAAAAAAAACAGCATCTGTGATTAAATCCAGCAAGAACACCGAATAAAAAGAAGTTTCATGTTAAAAATCTGAAAGACTGAAATGAAACATTACCTAGGTTTCAAATTAGCTGGAAACATTTGGGATATTTTTAGTACACAACTCTAGTCTAGTGATTTTTCTACATTTAAATACAGAAAAATTACATGTTATAACTTCAATAGCTTTACTTTTATTTATAATGAAATGTTTTATATAGTAGTTTTGCCACTTAATTAAAAGAAATGAAAAGTAATGATAAAACAACAAAGTAATGTTAAGAAGAAATAAGAATCGTGCTCAAATAAGATTTTGATAAGCAGTTTTGTTTAGTGAAATTCTCCCACACTTGAAGATAAAACAAAAAATTGACTTGCTCTGATCAGACAAGCACATTTATCATGTTTGAAGTGGACCCAAGTGAGTGGATTATGTTTATATCCAATTTTTATTTGTAAAAAAAAAGTCACTATCAGTTGTGAAATCAAACTTACTTGTGTGTGCTGTATGTGAGGAATCTCGTCAGTGTAATCAAAAAGTTGCATTTCAGTTTCCGTATGAAACACTTCTAAAATGTTAACAGAGTGTAATCAGTCAAAGTTCTCTTTATTTGAGGTGGATGATATGATATGTGGATGTTACTCTAATTTCAGCTATGAACCGAGGGTCATGTTCTCTCAACAGGAGTCATGGTATTGGCCAGGGGAGGTGAGCGCAGACGCTGTGGTGATGAGCGGCGTTCGCTGCTCTGGTACTGAGATGTCTCTGTCCCACTGCCTGCACCACGGAGACCACCTCACCTGCCCGAAAGGAGGGGGACGCAATGCTGCTGGAGTCTCCTGTTCTGAGAGTGAGACACTCAGATTCACTCAAATACATATGTTGTGTGGTGTGTGTATAGGTTAAAAGTTGAATGCCTTCACATGCATTTTTAGTCAGCCGAATTCCTAGTAACTGAGTGTTGATGTTAAATCAGTGGTCGGTTGGCCGAGTACTGGAGTTTCTCCTCTGGCTGTTTCTCTCTCATTTCATTTTCTACTACAACGTCAGGGGGCCTTTTACAGGCAGAGGTGCCAACTTAGCTCCTTTGCCACAATATTTACCAACATTTCACACCCTTTAGCAAACCCTTTTTTTTTTTTTGAAAAAAAGCCCATAGCAACAAAACTAGTGCTGATTTTGACAAACCTCAGCTACTTTAGAAGACATATACGTAGATGTGAATGAGCCTCTAACTTGTTGTCTGAGTGATCGTTTTACAAGAAAATAAAACTGAATTTACAGCACAGCCATTGTCTTTAACTTATGTGTGGTGGCGGTTTTGTCAAATGACATCATGAATATAAAACCAGGGTTTTATCAGCAGGGCAGCACTTTAGAAATTACGGGGAAGTTACTGTTGATTAACATGTCATCCTAATGGGCCAAGTTTCAGTGACTATGTCATATTCGTTCTGTTATCTGGTTGTGTGGTCATCAACGATTGAAAAAAGGAAAGGAGTAGTGAAATTTCCACTTTTAAATATATTTTGAATAGAGCCTTTTTTTGCCACTCAAATTGGAAATAAGTTATCATTCACACTGAAATCTTTCACTCTTGCTCTGCACATAGAGTTTTAATTCAACAAATAAAATTATTTTTGCAAAGTGTTGAATCTCTCAGAAAACTGCTTGTACAAATGAAAGTCCTGAATCCCTCTTGAATTACAAGAGTTTCACAGCAGTTTGAAGCAGAAACCGTTCATTTACCTGCCAGAGCTTTTTTGTGTGGCCAATTAGACATTTCTCTGTGTTTGTGAATATGTTTTGTGTCCATCTGCATCTCTGGGTTTTTTAAAAATTTAATCTTCCTTTACACAGCGGCTCCTGACCTGGTGTTGAACCCTCAGGTGGTGGAGCAGACCACCTACATGGAGGACAGGCCCGTGTTCATGCTGCAGTGTGCGTACGAGGAGAACTGTCTGGCCTCCACCACCAGCCAGGCTCCGCCCAATTCCTACCGCCGCCTGCTTCGCTTTTCCTCCCAGATCCACAACAACGGCCAGTCAGACTTCAGGCCCAAAGCCAGCAGACACTCCTGGGTGTGGCACGAGTGTCACAGGTCAGTGTCACGGAGCACGACATGCAACATTTCATAATATGATAATTCCCCAATAGCGATCTATTTCATTTACCAGACACCGAAGCCTTCTGTTTGCTCATGGACGGTGCTGAAATTGTCTGTCATTTTGTCCAACCTCCAGTGAACTACTCCTCACTTTTCTTGAAAGGAGGAGTAAGATGAGAGGTCTGATACCATTCTCTGGTGTTTGCATTACTTACAGAGCTAGAGCCAAGAGGCGATTAAGGGCGATTAAACCAAACAAAGAAATACTTGGAGTAAAAAGAAAAGTTAAAGATACTTAGACATAACTTTGTAGTAATTGCAGAATTTATTAGAAAATCCATATTACTATTCAAAAAGTACACTTGGGCAGCCTGAGGTCTTACAGAGGAATGAGCGTGCTGAAAGGCAAGTCAGTTTTAACTTACAGAAGTTGACCTTTATTTGTGGAAGAACTTGTAATTAGTTCATTCCAGACATAAATCACAGCTTATTCAAGAATCACAAGCATAAACTCTTTTGTAAGAATTTGTCTATGAATATTTTTTGAATTATTACTAGATTATTGGGTTTGAACTTTATTGAGATGTTTTTATTTGATAATGATACAGCATAAATGAAGAAGATATTTGAATGAACAACAGAACCAGTATATCAAATTAGACATCATTCAAGATAATTATTTATAGAGAGATGTCTCAGCCCCAGTCATGGGCTGTTTCTGGAGCAGAGTTACCCTTTCATACATTCCGCTGCCCTGTAATTGACTAGGTGGTTGTAAGCTAAAGCTACTGCGCATAGCACTGCAGCAAGTTCCAAATTTTTGTGGCTCCTATATTGGCCGGAGGAGCAGTTCACTGTTGGCAGCTTCGCATAGCTACGAGCTTTCCACAGGCATATCTTGACAGAGTGTACTTAGGTCAGAATCAAACCATTTTTTTAAAAAAATGCTGTGCATTACAAGTGCCAATCTGGAATTTTCTTTTTTGAAAAAGGCCTTTTGTGCACAGTCATCAGCAGAGACTAGAGCTACAAGGGCCATCTTGATGTAGTCTTGTGTGGTATTTTCCACCTGATTAGGTCTTTAATATCATATTCCTTTCTTGTGTGTAGGCATTATCACAGCATGGAGGTGTTTACTCACTATGACCTGTTCAGCCTCAATGGAACCAAAGTGGCAGAAGGACATAAAGCAAGTTTTTGCCTGGAGGACTCAGAGTGTGATGAAGGTAAGAACCACAAAAGAATTCCTACTTTAATTTTCACAAAGTTTTGTAACAAACTTTTGGTTCTTAGAAATGAGGGAAACACCCTTTGACACATGTAAAAAAAAAAAATCATAAACATAGTCATGAATGAGCCTTTAAAGATGCACCAATCAATATTTTATTCTAACAATAGGATCAAATCACTATGTGTAATGTGAAAGAGGTACTTGTAATGACAATTCCCCAGTGATCACCCTAGTCAGCAGTTCCACTATATCATCTTTACCTGCACATCTACCTGCACAGCACCAAAGGACAGACAAAGTTAGCAACTAGCAGGTAAACAAACAGGAGCATTTAGCCATTAAAGAGCCAGCTATGTTTCCTATCAGTTTGGGGAAACTAAAGCAATGTCAATGTTATGTTTACAGCTTGTTGTGAAAAAACTACAACGCAACTTTAAAGTGTAATGCTATGTTTGCAAAGGGCTTCCTTACTGTCTAATCTTTCTTTTTGTGATGTCTTATTGCAGGTATTGAAAAGAGATATGAATGTGCTAACTTTGGAGACCAGGGTATCACTGTGGGCTGCTGGGATACCTACAGGCATGATATCGACTGCCAGTGGATCGACATAACCGACATCAAACCTGGGGATTACATTTTCCAGGTAATGTGTTTCATGTTCAATTGTTCTTTTCCTCTGATGAAATTATCTACACACTGCTGCCATTAGTACTGGCCTCTCACATTCACCTCTGATTCATTCACATGTTCTCCCTCTTACAGATAATAATTAATCCAAACTATGAAGTGCCAGAGTCAGACTATACTAATAACATCCTGAAATGCAGATGTCGATATGATGGCCATCGTGTTTGGATGTACAGCTGCCATAATGGTAAGACCTCACAATAATAGGAATATCTGACATCAACTGTCCTGGTAATGCTGATGTTCTAAGAATTAGAGCTTTTCTATTGTTATACTTTGGGTCACTTAAAAATGTACACATAACATACATGTCACCTTGAAGCACATGTAGTCGCAGCATTAGTTTTGATGTTACTTAATGCACTTTCAGTGCATTATATAGCAGTCATGTGAGAATTAAATTGCATTGGTGTTATTTCAGTGAAATTTAAGAAACTAACTAATTAATGAAAACTAGTTGTTGTGGAAAAATCACATATTTTTAAAACTTGGATGTCATTTCTTGCCATAACTCCTATCAGTAGAAATAATATTGCAATGTCCGCTTTAATAGCTGAGTCCTGACTTTGCTACAAGTCAGACATGGCAAGAAAGACAAGTGGTCAAGTTTAAGCAAACCTTTGGTTAGTCAACCTGTATGTGGAGGAGAAAATGAAGACAAAGGTAAAATTGTTGCAAAAACTATGCACATCTGTAAAACTGTAAACATTCATCACAGTTTACAGACTGTCTTACTGCTTCAACTTTGACCCTATCAGTATTACAATAGTTGTGCTCATACAGTTTTCTTGTGTAGTAAGAGATTATTACCAGATCATTGGATGGAGTCATTTCAGTCTACCTCCAAATGTAGGAAGCAGTTTAGGTATTCTGGCTTAACTTGTTGTCAACCTCTCTGATTGTCTGATCATACACGTTTCTTGTACCATCAGATTTTGTTTTAGCAATGCTGCTGTGTTCCCTGATTTCTGCAATTATTTGGCCAAGTAAAACGTTATCACAACCAATAGCAGTAATGAGTGATAAACCAGAATTATCCTTTAACTTTTATGTTCTAATCCAAAATCAATTATAAGCATTTTGCAAAGAAAAAGCAAAATCTCACTTCATTGTTATTGTAGTTACAGTAGTTGACTTGACTAGGTGTACTCCTGATTCATTGAGCTCATATAGTACACCACTCTCATGATCATTAATCTCAATTAATTCCACTGTCCATTTACCAGCTTTCTCTGGGGCTTTCAACTGCACCTCATGGTCTTCTTTAGGAGATGGATTTATATGACTTCAGTCATGATAAATAGTTTCATTTGGGGGTGGAGATGATAATCCCTGCATCTGCTCGACTCCTTTTGCAATTAAAGTCCCTAAGACATGGTTAAAAGCCCTGGAAAAAAAATAATCATTATTGTGTCAAATTTCTCTTCCAAAGGTCAAGGGGAACTTTCCTACTCTAGTATTATATATATTACAGGGTTTATGGGAACAGACAAGAGAGACAACCAAGAGTTGACATAATTTCCTGATTCAGTATGATCTTGTGTATTTCTTATGCTGATTGAAGGCATGTCTGAGCACTTACCCAGGCAGAAATCCCCTACATGTATCATACTTGACAATGAAAGTGACTGAAACTGGATCAGATGTTAAACGAGGACAAAGTATGTAGGTGGTAACTGTCTGTCTCTGTTGCTCTGCTAGGTGGCTCCTTAAGCACTGAGACAGAGCAAACGTTCCCAGGCCTCCTCAACAACCAGGTGACCCACAGGTAAAGACGAAGCAGAGGAGAGGAGTTGACTGGCCGTTCTCTCCAGCAGGGAGACTGTCTGAAGCCCATAAACCACTACACAGCACCACCGGTGGTGGAATCCTCCTGCTAGCCCTGCCCTGGTCAAACCATCTTTTTCTGTTCCCTTCATCCACGTGGCAGCAACTTACTTTGAACCTTCGCCCTCCTTTTTTCTCCCAGTAGAAAGAATATTTTATTCCCCCTCCTGTCCAAACAGAGGCATTCACAGCCTTATCAAGACCCCCAAGCTCCCTAGTTAAGATTTTAAGATCAAGAGAACAGAAAAGCTCCCTGAGTGCCCTGTGTTTTTTGGGGTTTTTTTTTTGAATGGGTGATGAAATAAACCTGCCACTGGAAAGTGGCAGGTATTTTACCAAGTTGCAGCATCGGGAGTGTCATCAAGAATGTTTTTTTCATTGAAGCACAGCACCCTAACAACGGCCTGCTTCAGTATTTTTTGTTCAGAGCTCATTCTGGAGAGTTTTGATGTCTGTGCCAGGTTGCCTGAGGATTAAGGGGAATCATCAACAACAATATCAGTGGTCTGTGTTTAGAAAATAATGCGGTATTCTTCCACTTTTCAAGAGTCTGATCAAGTGCCTTTTACACACTGAAGTCCAAATACACTGAGGTTATGTTACGAAGGCAAAATGAACATTTCTTTTGCATGTCAGTTATTTAAGCTGAAGATACAATTTTACATCATCACTGAGGACTTTATGCAAATTAAGCTGTGGCACAAACAAATCCTCAAAAAGGAAAAAAAAGAACGTTCATCACCAATTACAAGTTATATTTGCCTGGTCCGGCTGTAAGACTAATCTACCAAGGCTGAACTGTTGCAAGCTAAATGGCCTTAAAGTGCCCCAATTTATAAGTAATTGGGGGATTTATTCTCTGATCTGCTCTGGAAAATGCATTGACAAGACTAGAGTCTTTGCATAAATCTGAAGTTCACATTTCAAAGAGCAGATGCATACATTCGAGGAGGTGTTGTTGCAAAGTGAGTTGGAAGCAATTTAAATTCGTCCGAGAATAAAATTATGTGAGCAAAGAGGTTTTTATTTTTTACAAGCACTGTCTGCTACCCTTTCAGATGTTGTAAACAGTTAGTGAAAACCAAAAATATTCTTATTCAGATTTGGGTAATTTTGTGTACTCTTCCCATTTTTCACTTGGAAGAGAACAACTTCAAAACATTGCCTTGCTGTTCTGTTATGTTCATAACTTTTTCCTCTTTTGATACTGTATGTAGTAATATTTTGTATTTGTAGCTAATATGGGACCACATGTTTCTTTTCTCCTTGTTCAGTGCCACTATAGCATATTCATATTCATTACACCTACTATCTTTAAAGGAACAAATTGACATCCACTCAAAATCTTTGTTTTGCTTCCCTTCAGTAGTTTAACATCTTGCTGGGTGTGTCAATACACCATGACATCACTGTTGGTTGTGGTTAACGGGGTGACAGAACTAGGGATGCATTATAAGAACTGGATAATGGACTTAAAGTTGTCCCACTGCACATAAGTGTTTTCCCCGCTGGTCCCATCAGCGTGTTCCCACTTAGCCCAGAGTTATCTTTACAATAGTTTCACAGGCGTCTTTTTCACGATGGTGCTCATTGGGGGAAATCTTTTTGGGCCGCAGGATATTGTTTGTTGTAATATCAGGAGTGGCCACTGGGGTAAATTGTAAGCAAAACTGAGTTTGAGAGATTGTATTGGAGATGTCATAAGTGAGAGACAAACCTCTATTTGGAATAGAAAAGTCCTCATTCACTTTTATAACAACCAAACTGGAAACATATCGAGCTAATTGTATTCATGGACTGAAGCAAACGTAAACTTGAAAATGCGTAGTAGAATATAATGTGGATAAACTGCGGTTTCAAGCTTATTTGGGGGCAAAAGTCACAACATTTCTGAAGGGGTTTTTTATCAGATTTGACTGGCAATTCTATACCTGCAGTTTTTATGTCCAGTTGACCATTGAAAGTGCAGTTATGGCTCCCCATACATTTAGGCAGGGGCCTGATCTTCTTAGCCCAGAATAACCGCCTGGGGGGCATTGCAAAGATGGCTGCTAAGTGGCGGGATCTGCCCATAAGGACTTTTGGCCATATCCAACTTCCTTAAAAAATCCATGGACAGAACACACTTCTGATTTCACCCAACCAGAACTTAAACAGACTTGAAACTTGAAACCACAAAGGACATTGAAACACTGCTTTTCAGCAGTGTTTCACAGGCCACAGATGAGGCTGGGGTACACAAACCCCATCACCAGCTTGTAAAGCCTGGGATAAATGACTCTCTGTTTCCCGATATTTAAATGGATCCTCAATCTGTCATATATTGGGATCTGCAAGGTATTTCTGCACCTCCACAGTGGCGTCTGCTGTGACATTATAAATTTGTTGAGTCTGTTTTGCATTGGTGTCCATAGACTGTTACCCGATAAGCAAACAATGTTTCTGAATGCAGTAATCAGAGAATGACAACACAAATAAATATATTTAAAAAAACATTTACCTGAGGTTGCTCCTTCTGCAGCTTGTGATGAAGATGGTTATGGAGAGTTTGCTTGGAGGGACTGACCTGTCCTCATCACATTTGCTTTTATTGAACTGAGAATTCCAGAGTCTTAAATCTTGGGTATAGTAGAATGGAAAGGGACCTGATGCTCATGATTGTAACATCTGAAGCTTCTCTCTCAGCTTCCTTAGAGGGTGCTCCCCCATTTCATCTACCACTGTATGTGGACAGGGCAAATTTTGGACTCTTGCAAAATGTTTGAACATTTTTTAAGAGGGGACACACTTTTAATTTAGAGATCTTCTTTTCTTATTAGACCTCCACAATGACTTCATTAAATATAGCCAAAAGATGCAGGCAACCTGAAATAGCTGTTAGCCGTCAGAAGTCAATTGCCTGATGTCTATGTTCAGATTAGCCAAAGTAGACCCCATAGGTTCAGCATATGAGAGGTGCTCTTTACACCAAGTTTCCACCTCTTGAGTTAGTTTCAGTGTGAGGCTCTCCATTTGCTCCTGAATCTTTGTCAGCTTTACCTTCAAAAAACGGAGGAAAAAAATTCAAATGTCACAGTAGCACAAATAGCTAATAATATTAATACATGAAAGACTTTTGAAGTGGTGCTGCATGTAAAATATCCCACCGGCTTTAGCGACTTTGGCTTCGATATCAGAAAGAACCAGAATCAGGTTGTGAATATGAGCAGCGCAAATGGTGTGTGCCAGCCCCAGGACTTTGGCACAGGTGATCATATTAGGTAGATCATCTATAACAAGGCATTTGACCTTTTTTTTTCAAATCCCCCATTGCTCCATGAGAGAGGCCTTCACACATGCAAAGTGATCTGCCGTATGTGACTGGGGGTATGACAGCTCACCTGGGACAATGGAGTTCATAAGGCCTTCTATGAAGTGGAAGGTAACTGCTAGGTACAGATCCATGTTAACAGATGACCATATATCTGATGTGAGGCTCCTGGACTTTTCCTTAGATGTTTTGTAACTTTCCTCTACCATAGCCCTCATAGCCTGAAAAAAAACAGTGCTTTATTGTCAGTAGCCTTCAGACTTTAGTATATGCCGTGACTGTCCGTCCCAATCATGACAATCAAGGCCTCATCCAGCTCCTGTTTTCTGAGGACTGGAGAAAAAAGACAAAAAAAAGCAATTGATTGTTATATATTTGTTTTATAAACCGAACCCAGTTTAATACATGTCGTACTTCTGGAGAAATTCTTTTTCAGTGACCCAACATGAACAGTTCTACCACCAGCCTTGTTCTTATTCTCAATGTAAGGCACGATAATGCCTTAGCATGGATGACTTGTTGTTGCTGTACCCCAGTCCTGTGGAGAACATTAAACACAAAGAAAACACCTTGGACAGAAAATACTAATAAATACAATGTGATGTCCTTGAAAAGCATATATTTCAATAAACTTTAAGTATTTATTCTAATGTTATATACTACATATGCACATACCTTATGGAGAGAGTTAGGTGTTGCCAGACTGGAAAAATTCTTTCTTTCCCTTGGTGGATCAATCACAATATAACATCATACATCAAAAATGACACGTGTATCAAAATGCGCTTCGCAAGAAAAGCTCAACTTTACTCAACACACACTCCGAAGCCTCGACTTCACATGTAACATCACATCACTTTTTTTTTATATCTACCTTTGGATCTTAGCTTCTTAAGCTACCAACTGCCATGGCAGTTTGCAGGGTAGGTAGCTGATTAGCTTTTCATCTGCATGGCACTGTACCAGTTAAAAACATACCACCACCCCTGATAACAAAATGATATCGGTCCCTAGCCTATAAGCTACAGTTACCAGAGCAAGTTTGTTCACATTTGTGTCCAAGCCCCTGCCAGCTGAGCTGTCAATCAAACATTTACACCAGCATGCAGCATGTCCATTCAGAGGGTTGATGGCTAAAAAGCATGTCAGATGTTTTCCTTTAGAACCTCCTTTCTTTTAATTATAACAAAAGAATAACGATATCTTTAAAAATCCCTTTAATGTGTGTTTTATGACACTTCAGTCATCCAAGCCAGTGGCACTCTGTCGGCTCTGCATGAGGATCGTGGGACAGTGACATGCTTTCAGAGAAGGGAAGGGTTTCCGCCATTTCCTCTCACTGCTTTATATGTCGTCTTTACAAGTAACAGAAGAGCGGATTTCTATCCTCTCACGGCACAGATACCAATTATCATACAATAGCATTTCTCCATGTTTAGACTGTCAAAGTTGCAGATATTTTTTTTCTATTCTTACATTTTAAAAAGAACAACACTTTAGAAATTTGCTGTCATTGAAGTTAGATTTTTACAGTTTTATTCCTTGTTTTAAAAAAATTACATTTGTACAATAATGTGTAAATCATATTTTGTTGTACTTTTTATAATGGTCCTATCAAACTGGTCCTCTGTTTTCTGAGGGTACAGTACATGTTGAACAGCTACTTTATGTATACTAACAGTATACTTGAACTGAGCGCAAGAAACAATGTGCTTTGTGTGTTCAACTACAATAAATTTCAGAGTTACAGAGCAACCAATCTCTGGTGTTCTGTGGTCTTCATTTTTCTTATTGATTAAAGGAAAGGGTTTTTTGTGCACATATTTATTTTATCTTTATTTTTTTATACTCTTTTCCATTACAAGAACCATAACTACTGATAGCTGATATTTTATTTGAGGTAAACAACTGATATCTTTAACATTAAATCATAATCTCTGTTACCGCTAATAGTTAAGTGAGTAGAAGAGGAACTAATTTCCAAAAGGCATAAAGTTAAATATGACACATGCTTTCCAACATTTTAAGCAAGATCAGTGTATTATTTTTGCTTTGTACAATTTTAAAGTGAAAAAAGGAGAGAAGTATTATATGAAAGTTTGGTCATCTCAAGAGATTTGAGCTCTCAGATACTTTTACCAAGGTCTCAGACCTTAATTAGCTTGTTAGGGCTGCAGCTTGTTCAGAGTCATCATTAGTAAAGGTCGGGTGATATAAATTTCAAAGCTTTATAAATACTCTGACTCCTCAAACCTCATCCCAACAATCAGCAGCCATGGGCTCGTCTAAGCAGCTGCCTGAAAATTAAAATAACTGATGGCCACAAAGCAGGAGAAGGCTGGAAGATGATAGCAAAGAGATTTCAGGTAGCTGCTTCCTCAGTTCTTTATGTAATTAATAAATGGCAGTTACCAGGAACGGCAGAGGTCAAGTTGAGGTCTAGTGGACCAAGAAAACTTTCAGAGCAAACTGCTGGTAGGATCAGTAGAAAGGAAAATAAAAACCCTTGTTTGACTTTAAAAGACCTTCAGGTAGATTAACAGACTCTGGAGTGGTGGTACACTGTTCACCAGTAACACCTGATAACACCTAATATGATCTGGAGGTTGTCAAAATTACTGTTTCCCCTTTTGCTATTTTGAAATTATATATATATATATATATATATATATATATATATATATATATATATATATATATATATGTATATATAATTACTGTTTCCCCTTTTGCTATTTTGAAATTGTATATATGTGTGTGTGTGTATATGTGTGTGTGTAGAAAGATGTATATATATATATATATATATTTTTTTTTTTTTTTTTTTTTACACTACATTGCAATACAGAGAGAAAGGGTCTTACCCTCCTGCCATCAGCTGTATTGAAATACAGACTGTGTGCTGAAACATTCTCTTTCATGTTGCAGTGGATTTCTCAAGAGCCTTTTTTTCCCACATATGTTTACCTGAGGTAGGAGCAACAGTCATTCATCTTTGGCAGCATTTACGCAGCAACAGATGTGATTTTTAACCCCTTTTCTGTCATATTTTCCCAAGGTGTGAGATTCTTTGCAAATGAAATATATGAAGCCGTAAATTTTACAAATTCCCTTTATTACAATTGAATGATTGTCAATAGAAATTCTACATAGTTAAAAGGTACCTGCAACGTCTTGAAAAAAAGCATTGAACTAAGTTTCATAAAAATGTATTAATAAGTTAATTTGATTTACAAAACTGCCTGCTGTAGGCAGTAATGTTAGCTGGGAAATGTTTTTAGATACAACTGCATGCTGTCAGGAGACATTATGCAACTGGTGAAATTATGTGAATGTACAGTATGTTCAGTATTATTGCAGGACTGAAAACTAATGGCTGGTACAACAGTGTAGGAATCCTTAATATTACACAATAAATAGGGTATGGAGCTATTCAACTACTTAAACATTCACATTCCAACATGAACTCCATAGATCATTTCAAATCATAGCTGCTAAAAAAGAAATGATTTTACAGAGGTATAATAAGAAGTTTCTAGTGAATTTCCAAAAGGACAGGAGTTGTGTTGAGGCCTCTTGGATGGGCTGTAAAATAAGCTCAAGACCAAAACAACAAATCCAATTGGCAGGCGTTTAAGTACAGTAAAGCAGCAGTCACAAAAAGTGCATTACAAGTAAATGTACTGCACTGACAATATTACTTGAGTGAAACTACAGAAGTGTTGTCAGTCACATTGTACTGCAGTATCAAAGGTAACAGTAGTCATTATGCAGAATGGGTCCTATCAAAATTCTTCTACTGTTGATATTATGACTGAATCATTAACAGCTAAACAGCTCATTAGTGCTGTGGGTTAAATATACATGAATTGCTGTCAGATGGCACTTTATACCGAAGCCCTTTATACAGTTTTAGAAAAATAAATAGTTAATGATTTTGTCATTCTTTTGGCAGTGTGGGGAGGGCTTTGAAAAAAAATTAAGACATGCATTTTGGAGAGTAAGCTTGCAAATAAATTATTACTTAATTAATTATAAATGAGGGGGGGGGGCTTCACTGGAAAAATTTGGACTCTGGACCTCAGTACAACCAGCCTTTCCACCCCAGATAATGTTAATGAGAATAAGATCTTATTCATTTGGGAAAGTTTTCCATGTTTGATTCATTCAACTGTATTATACAGCAAATATGCTATTGGATAAGTTGATGGTCCAAAAGCTACTCTAAAGCTATTGTATATTCTTAATTCATGTAATTACATAATTACATAACTACAAAAATGTTCAAAGTTGAGGAAGAAAATCATTTTTTTTCTTTTTGGAATTCACATTTTAAAAACCTAATGTGTAATCTGTAAACTGAGCTTCAGGTCCTCAAATTCCCCTGAAAATAAAAAAAAATACAAAGGACCAGTGTGTCCTCAATGATAACTATGGCGAAGGATAGTCACAACTGAAAAGAGCCTAAAATGGTACAACACTCACCTCTTGTGGCCTGAAACACATTTTACATTTTATGTTCTCTGTCCTGCAGTAGAAGTGAGCCACTGGACACTAGTATTTTTCTCTGTCAGGGACTACTGGGGCCTATCCCAGTATGCATTGGGGGAGAAGGAGTCAAAGGGCTTACAGACAACTTCCTTCACTGTCTTCTGTGGGTATTTAGAGATTCTGATTCAACTAACCTGCATGTTTCTGCACTATGGGAGGAAAAAGCACAAATACACAGGGAGAATATTTAGCTGTGGCGCAAAGCTGCTTCATCTAAACAATAGGAGTGGTACATCTACATACCAAACAATCTTCTGTTCCCCCATCTGCCTCAGAGGATCTCATTTCAAAGCCTGCTGGCAGAGGGGAGGGATGTTTACAGTAAAGTCCAATTATATTTTTTCTGCCATAGTACATCCAATAAACCATAAAGCCGATGAATTACAGTTTTCATAAGTACAGTCATTTAGAACTGAGGCAGTAAGCTGCCCCAAATCTTTATGCGGTCTTTAAATTACGGCTGCTTTGTCTGTTGGAGAACACTAGCTGTGGAGGCTGGAGTGAAGCCAGACATTCTGTGTTTGGGCAATCTGTTGTGCTGCAGTTTAAAGTGGGCTGAATCACGCAGTATGACGACCCACCACTGCTGCTTTTGACTGACGTGAAGCCTGTCAGGTTTAGACAAGTCTCTCTGTAAATATCTGCCATTCACACACACAAAAGCAAGACCTGATGTTTAACCAGCCATAGTTCATATCTGATCTCTTCATGGCTGTTTGAAGATGGATGAAATACATTTAGTGTGTGTGACAGCAGCAATAGATGCATATTTATGCTGTCAGGGGGCTGCTCAAATTACTCTGTTAAGACAATCAAAAAGTCTGAATTAAATGCACATTAGGCCACAAAACACGAGATAATAACTCACGCTAAGCTCCGCTTCATTTGTTTTTATCATTGCTGGATTTAATTGTCTGTATTCTAAAAAAATCAAGGGAAGAGGCACATTCACATATCACATTACTGCTAAGATAAGAGTAGCGATGGATAATGCCACAGTTACGTGTGATGGAGTAACTGGAGTCTTCTCCTCTTTTGTCCATGGGGAGTACTATAGTGCAAAAGTGCCAAATCTAGAAATTATGTGAAACCAGTCCAATCCATTAGTCAAAAAACAAATCAGCAACAATTTAGATTTATATTTGTCATAAGTAATTTTTAAACAAAAATGCCAAACATTTGTTACATGTAAATATTGACTGCTTTTCTTAGTCTTTTATGATTGTAAACTGAATTCTGAATACGTCTAAATATGTCATCTTGGGCATTAGAGAATATTGATGGGCATTTAAAGAGGAACTACAATGATTTTACGCATCAAAGCCTGTTTCCAGGTGTTGCATATGTGAAAACAGTTGTATAAAGCCATCTCTAGCTCTAGAGGGAGATGTGTGAAGTCTGATAATTCCCCTCAAGTAATTTCACTTAGGTCATCATCCATTGGGGCCAAGTTAAAAAAAGTGAATAGCTGTTCTTCATCTCTGACTGAAGTTCTTGGCTCAAGGCTACGTTAGCTGCAACCAGTATAACACACCTGAAGTGTGGGTCGATGAGTTGCTTTGTGGGTAATGTAGGCACCTGGTTTTGACAAAGAAAAAGAATGCGTAGAATAAAAGAAGCAGATCCATCTGGTTCTGCTGCATCAGTTTGGATCTTTTTTTTAAAAAAAAAAAAAAACATGCATAGAGAGCCTGACTATATTAGAGGAGCACAATGCTTCTTCTGTGGAGTACTATTTTAATGGGGATTATAATAAATAGGTAAATTGCTAACAAAAGTTGTCATCATCAGTTACAGCCAAACATTTATCCCCTTCATAACAGAGCCCATTGTGGATGTGACCCTTATCTTTTTGGACTTCATTAGTCTTTGCACTGAATACCGTATATTGCCATTATAGATCCTATATACAAACTACATTTAGGGCACCTAAATGAAATCAGTCATTTCTGGGGTATTAATGTATCTCCACATGCATATGTGGGTATGTGTATGCATAAATTCAATATGTATTGTATTACTTTTAATGGGACTGAGAATCATGTTGTATATCATTTAAAGCCTAACTGAGGGGAAGGCTCTCTGTCAGAAGAAACCTAAGGCTCGTGGCATTCCTTCTCTTTCTTCTGCCATACCATACCATACCACACAATTTGAAAATTAGCGTACAAACTAATTTTACCTGAAATTATGTGGATGTTCAGTATATTCAGTATTATTGCAGAATTGAAAACTAACCGTAATTTATTGTCTATATATTTATGCTGATACCCTGGTAGGTCCTTTGATCACATCCAACTGATGAGTTAATGAAAAACACCTCTGCCTCTTACTAGTGTTCTCCTGATTGGCTACTACTGTTTGTCTAGATATTCTTGGACTGTAAATAGTGCTGGCAGTGGTCTTAAGACTGAAACATTTACTTTTCTCTCAAAGCTTGCACACATTTTTCACCTTTTGGATCTGAATTTATATAAATCCGCCCAATATTTACACCTGAAGGGGCTTTTTTAAGTTTATTAGGTGCAGTGCAAGTCTTATTTCTCTGTTATGGAACAGTCAGGAATTAAAATTTGAGGATATTGCCTAAGATACTTTTATATCCAAAGGATTATTCCTCAGACCTGGTGTTTTTATTTCCAACAATAAATGTTTGTCTGACAGGCATGTTTTGAGAAATGTGGTATTTCTCTCTATGAGGCCACTGAGAGCTGTGATCATGTTTTATACAGTATTTGTATGATTGTCAGAAAAAAAGAGGGAAGAGGGTCCCAGTTACCTCCTGGTCAGAAAAGTAACAAAGGGCCGGTCATTTTGGATGCTAGCTTTCTATGGAGGTTAACAGCTGAAATTTACAATTTATTGCAGAGGAAATAAAATAAAAATTCCCAGACTGTTTTTGAAAATTGATTATTTCATTGATTGATTGTTTCATTTTTCCACGTCTCTGCCATTATAAAACAAAATAAGTATCATCTGTCAGGAAATCAGAGTTCCACAGAAAAACCCATTGTGCAACTCTGTTCCAGGTTCAGGTTGTGTGTGTGTGTGTGTGTGTGTGTGTGTGGGGGGGGGGTTATGGGTTTGTGAGTCAAATAAAAAACAAAGGTGGTAATGTGGTGAAACACACACATGAACAACTATATGAGCAATACTCTGTAATACAAACCCCTGCAGTTAGAAAGCAGTGATGCTAAGATCTGGAGGAATGTAGTAACTAGATCACCTGATTATCACAGGGCCATCAAGACTGTCATGTCTTCCCTTTTGCCATAAAGTTAAATTTGGACAGAAATCTTGTGGATGGCTTTTCACAACAAACACAAAGAGGGTCCTGTTCTTTTTGTGCAAACTTGTGGAGTGACAGATGTGTTGTCCAGTCAGAGCTGGATGAACGTGACAGGGCAAAAATTAGCTCCAAGCTTAAATGGTGTTTTGCCACAATCCTATGAAAGAGAAGCATGAAGGGTGAAGGGACCGTGCTTTTGTAGTGCTTTTTTATAGTCTTATCAACCATCAAAGCGCTTCACACAACTGCCACATTCACCACATTGCACATTATTTTAAGGTAAAAGAAGTCTTTTGATCTTTGCCACAGAAATTAAGTGTTTCTGGGGAATTTGTTAATTCAAAAGAACGCTAACGCCACTAGAGGCACGGTCACTGGCATGAGATAGAAAAGGTATTTATGTGCTACAAATGAATCTTTCTTTAATTTCATGACCATAATCAGGGTTGGAGGCACTAGGAGGAATTTGGAGCTTACCAGTACTTTTTCATGAGCCTTTTCCCTCATCACTCGCATGCGGTTTTCATTTCTTTACGATAAGATCTCTGATATTATAGGTCAGGGGTTCAAATGATCAGTATATCATATCTTTAATAACCACACCGAAGAATGTACATGGTATGTAATGAAACCTTACTGATCCGTTAGGATTTTTTTTTATGTCATGCTTTGCTTCAACAAAGCAGTTTCAGTTTGCAGATCCACAACTTAAACTCAGGTTCACACAGCTTAAGGATGATTTGTCTCCTCAATGTATCACTGCTGTTCCTGTGAGAATATAACCTCATTTGGTCAGGGTTCACCTCCGCTATGAGAAATAGTGCAGCTTTGGTGGAGTCAGCAGAGCTTTCCTTCTATATAACTCTTAGAGACAGCCCAAAATACCACCCTTGAAAACAAACCAAGTTAAAAAAAAGCCGCTCATATTTTTGACTTTCTGGCTCTAAATCATAAGAAGAACCAAGACCATTGTGTCTTGTAGCTCTTCTCTCAGGTGTGTAAGTTTGTAAAATGTGAAATGTAGATTAACTCTCAACACCAAAATAAGACCACAAGCCAGCATGGCGTAAAATATGTACACATTTTATTGATGAGCATACAAGCTGTGGATTAATAAAAAAGATTTATTTCAACTGAAACAAAGAACCTGGAAAAGTTCGATTGACTGAACTGCAGATAAATAAAAGTATGAGCTAAATCAAAAATTATAAATGAAATTTTATTTACATAATTATAACTCAAGATAAAATTTCATCTTTTAGCTATGACATTCAAAAATCTATACTTGTACATGTAGTGACATGATAATAAAAGATGCTTTAAATGAATATCTGTCTAACGCATTCATCAGACGTCCGAGCATCTGAACATTTCCAGCCATACTTACTACAGTATATAGTATTCTACCTTTGTTAAGGTTTCACTAGCATGAACTGAGTTTCTCCTCTTACAGACACCGTAATCTTGGAATTTAGTTGCTCGTTAGCAATACATGAACAGAGTCCAGAGCCCAGAGCCGACTGATATAATCTCACTGTTTAGACCTGGTCACACCAGAAAGTTGTGCAGTGGAAACACTTGGCATGTCTGTGAAATATTTTCTCTAGAAGTTTGGGGATGTAGTAACTATGCAGGGCAATTCTCCATTGTTCTGTTTAATCCCCCCGACAGTTTGTTCCCTGTTGCACACCTTTTTCTTTTTTGTTCAATAAAATAGTTCCTGAAGTTGAAAAATAAAGAACTATGAGCTAAGCTATCAGATAATTAGCAAACTTTTTTGCCTGTTAGATTGGTAACTAACAGGACAAAAAGTTGACAGTTTATTCAAAAGACTTAATAATACCATTGACTCCTGTCACATTATTGTCTGTAAACCACTCCTCTTTTGTTCCACTTAATACACCCTAGATGAGGGTTAAGTAAAAGTGAGTGGTGCAATACAGCTAACAAGCTACGATAGCTTCCTCCATTTTGGAATCTCTAGATCTCCGTCCCTTCAAAAGGTCAACAATGTCAAGACTGTTTGCTATTGGTAAACAATACAAGTTTTCAGGTAAAGTTCACCGACTTTAAACCCGATTCAAAACATTTTTGCTGATTTATATTTTTCCCCTACAAATACATCCACTAATCACATTAATTCCACTGGAATGAACTGAAATTGCTGCAAAATTTGTCTGTGTTATATCCTGGTGTGATCGGGCCTTTAGACTTTACACAAAGGCACACTGTCAACTAAACAAGAGCACTTTTAATGCTTCCTTCAAAGGCAGTAATACCAATATATGAATATATGCTTATCAGACATGAGTCAAAAATCAACAGTAGTCACCAAACACTATGCATAGCACAGTTTACAAATAAAATAAGCCATGACATGAGGAGTAGCATTAACGATAGAACATGCTAAATACAGAGCAAAAACAAGTTTTGGCTTTTCAGAAAGCAAATGAAGAATCTCTTAAATCAATGCTTAAATAAGAAGGAGCTACATGACTACTTGAATCTGTGATGGTTTGACTGGAATGTTTGGAGCCTGACAAAGTTCAGGCGTCAGGTAACTACAAGGTCAAACCCTACAAAGGAAACATGCAAAAAAGGAGATACACAACCAAGCACCCTTGCAAGAATAAATGAATAAGAAAAAAAGGCAAATTAAATCTGAGGTGCACCACATGCAGAAAATTACACTGATAACAAGAGTTCCCGGTTTCTTGATTAAATTATTTCCTTAGTTCAGCCAAGACAATTTCTCTAACGCATGGGTGTGGGTGGGTTGTATAAACCTTCATAAAAATAAGTTACCCTGTGTGTTGGCTTCATTATTCAAAAAGGAACATCCAAAAATCAAAGACTTGTACAAAAGTTCATACTTCCACGAATACTAATAACCAAGAACATGTTCTCAGTCTAAAATAAACAAAGGATAATTATTCATGGCCTGTAGAAGGTCAATAAACTGCGTAAGTAAGGTAGTGTATCAGGTTTTCCATGAAATCCTTTACTTTTCTCCACTAAATACAGGCATATAACAGACTCTAAACTATTAAATAGGGATGGGTATATTACAAATAATGATAAAAGAATATACGTATAGCTGTCGGGTACGAAATCTCAATCTCAGTCACTAAGGATACTCTGAATGGGACACACACATGACATTTAGTGGAAAGGGACAGATTGTAGAGACGCAGTATTAAGGGTGCAGGTCTGGGTGGTCCTCGGGGAGGTGGACCCTATTGCTGGGCTGCTCCGCTCAGCTCAACAGCTGCTACAGAGACAGAAAGATTTGTTAGTGACATGAAACTGAGTGAGTATCAAATCAAAGACTTTCACAGCGGTCTTACTTGTCAAAGGCAGAAATAGCAAAAACAGTACAATGGCAATGACTCCTTGCAGGTCCACTAGTAAACCATAGAAGGAGTCATCATGCACAGTAAGTGCCCCTGAGGTGGTTCACGTACATACACTTGAAAATTCAGCTGCTGTCAGCACATACATGCCTACTTGCATTTCAATTGCCATCATCTTTACAATTCAATGTTTTTAACTTTACCTGAAACTTTAGCCCACTGCACCTCCACTTCTTTCAATGGTTATTTAAACATCAGCTTACATATCAGCTGCCTCTATTTCACTTTAAACCCTGTGTGTCAAGTGCCATTTTTCAGTTGAAGGCTAAATCTTGATAGTAGCAATTTCTAGTTCCACTTTTGCTCTATTGCTATTAACACATCAAAATTTCTGTCGTGGCAAAGCTCACACTCCTGGTTTGTGTGTAGTTTTGTTTTATAGTCCACCTAATTCTATATAAAACAAAACTAGGTTGACTTACAGTTAAACTGACAATTCAATTACATTTAGTGCTTTCATGTCATCTGCTTTTGTCTCTTAATGATCTTACAGTTCGCTGACAGTGTTAATTTTTTTTCTCATCGTCATTTTAGGTGCAACTTAAGCTTATTGCAGAGAGCAACCTTCAACTAACAAGCCAAATGATTTCATCGATAACAGTGCAAGGAAACAATCTCCTTTCAATGCTTAAGCCTCAACTGATGTTTCAGACTATTTCACTACTTCAACTTCAGCTGTGTGCGTTTTTTTGATTGGTTTCAAATCTGGATTAGATTAGATTTTGTGATAATGATTTTGTGAGATGTGGTTTCTAACATTAATATAAGGTCAATTTTTCTCTATTTTCATCCACTGGAACTTTTATTGTAGCTGTATTTTCCATTTACATTGAGCAGAGTCTCAATCTGGTCTGACTGACGGTAATAGCTATTGAGGATTTGGTCAAATTTACCGCCTCTCTACAAGCAGAGCACTGAGTGAAATGGTGTGGCTTAGGCAACTATTTGAAATAAGCCATCGTAATCACACATAAATTGCAAAACACTACTTTTGATGTTTGCTTTGATGTAAGAAATATCAAATAAAGAGAGCATTTTATTTTGGTCCTATAAAAGTATTGGTATCAAAAGCAGATAAAGATGTGTCAGGTATTCAAAAAGAATGTATGAATATACAAGAATTAATGTTGAACATGTTGCTTTCTCAAATGTGTCACAACAGGCAATATAAAAGTAAGTGACGTTATTCAATGAACAATGCCTATTAGCTTGGCCTGTACCAAGATTCCTGGCGAGTGAGGAAAATCTTATTTCAGACAATGAAAAGAACAACAAATGAATGCTGAATACCATTTCTGCATTAGACTTATCCAGAATTTCTCACAGACACTAAATAATCTCATATGTGCAGCCTAATTTACAGGTTTGTTGGCATGCTATGGCCAGTCAGCGAGTTTGTAAGCTGAGCCAAACAACACCATATCAGGATGCCAAGACACCGACTCGGCGCCATCTGCCTCTGAGTGAAGACTCAGCAGTCAGGAGCTGTGTGGGCTGAGTCTGGTTGTGCTACAGTGCAGTCAACCCACTAGAGTGTGATCCATCCCACTGGTCAGCCTTCTACCTGTAAGGCTCCTGGCCAAATAGAAAAAATACTAATAATCTTGCTTTAAGATAGCCAAGCTGGGAGAGGACAACTTGATAGAGATGTGAAGAATGTTGGTACTAGCAATTTCCTGATCTGGAACTTTTAGAGGCAAATAAGTAAAAATTTATTTAGTTTTCACACTTTCAAGCCAAAAAAATTGTAAGGCTTAAGCAAGTATTACAAAAAAATAAACAATAAGTTAGAAACAAATGCATTGACTATGTTTAATATAAATGGGATCCTTTATAGGGAAGATACCACAGATAACTGTCATCTAGCTCTGCAGTTGCCTGTGCCTTTCATTGTTTTAATTAAGCCTCACTGCTCTAATCAGCCGCTTTCCAGGCAGCTGTTTTTAGTGAATAAGTTGATAAACCCAGTATAACTATTTGCTCAGCAACAAAGATGGACACTAGTTAGTGGCCAATCGGATTACAACAGCAGGACAGCCACCTAGCTAAAAAGCCTGAATTTTTTCAGAAGATGGTGAAGACCAAAAAGGTGAATGTTAATATGGTAAAGATAGATACAGAATGTCAGTTCTCGTTTTTTCAGCTTTATTGCTGCCCCTAAGTCTTAAAAGAAGCCCCCCCCCAAAAAAAAACCCCAACAAAAAAACCCAACAACTAACCACTCAAACTAAAAAACAAAAAGAACTGATGCAGCTTTAAAACTGAGTTTTGGCCACCTGGGGAAAAGGTAAACACTACAACTGTCATATCATCTTATCCAACATTAAGTTTCTCAGTAACATGTTGGACCTCCATGAGCCACCAGAACAGCCTCAGTGCACCTTGGCATTAATCCTACAAGTCTCTGGACTCTAGTGGACAGATGAAGCATGATTCTTCCTGAAGATATTCTCTCATTTGCTGTTTTGATGATGGTGGTGGAGAGCGCTTCCTAACATGTCAGTCCACAATCTCCCGTAGATGTTCAGTGCCCCCCCCCGTCGTGCCCTCTGGATGGGGGCTTTGTCATCCTGTTTCTCCACTAATTATTAGGGTTTTTCCTTTAAGTTGTCACCCATTTATAGTTGCTAACTGCCATATGTATGGAGAGGGGCAGGTAGTGTATGCTGCAATTTTAGTGCTTTTGGCTGAAAACAGCTGCCTGTTGCGGTTGAAAACAAAGCTGATGACAGCTGTAAGAGTGAACCAAAACAGTAGAGTTGTGGGCTGTAAAACCAAAACAACGAGCTGAAAGATATTAAAATGCTCTGTAGAGATGAGGGGAACAGCAGTCAAGTGGTAATCCTCTGTGGGATTGTTACTACAAATGACACCTTTAACAAGGTCACAGTCACATGAGTCACTGTTCTGCATAAAAATATTAATTATAGCTGCTTAAATAAGCTTAATACATAACTAGAGGTATCCCTATGGTAAAGACTTTGAAAGGGAGTGTTCATAGCAGATTTTACAGAAGATGATGAAATGACAAATGAGAACACTCTGTCACAATTGAAATGTAGCAGAGCTTAATGATGACTTGAGGGCCAATACAACATTTAATAAAAGGCTGATATCAGTCTGATACACCGACCTATCAATCTAAGCCAGATGGAGACAGAAGAGAGGAGACACTGGCAGGATTAAGAGTCTTAAACACTGGGTAGGATGGAAATACTCTAAATACTGTATGTGTGATCAGCCTGCTTGCTAGCTTTGGTTTACCATGTCTCTGACCATGGCAAAGCTCCAGTGCACTCCTCTCTCAACAGCTACTTATAAAAGACCGTGGTTTACATTCCACAACAGGACATGTATATGTACTGAGGTGCTCAGCAGGAATTTCAAACGAGAAGATTAATCCCTGTATACATCTGTACAGTATGAGGGCAATGATTTATCAATCTACAGAGATCTGTGGACTTGAAAATGTTGCCAAACACAACATTGGCCATAGGTAAAATATTTGTGGGGTATGTTTTGCTCTGCTTGGTGGTAGTGTGCAGACTGGGCTCTGACCAGTTTCTATACAAAGTACTTTTCAGTCTGACTGGGGCCCAGAACATCTTAGGATGACACCATGAAATGAGCTTCCCTGTCTTTTTCTATGCACAAGAGAAAAAGACAGGATTTACTGTAACTGAGACTGAAACAATTTATGGGATGAGATGTCTTCTCACGTTGCAGATATATAAAAGCCATCTGTGGTTGACGAACATACTGTGCTGTAGCAGAAGGTTTTAGCATTGCAACAAAATGTGTTTTGGGATTGTAAGAATTAAAATTGCTCTTGATGAAAGTAATTTTATAAGCGGGTTCATGAGGAAGAGAATATTTGCAAAAACATTTCCTGGAATATGTCTCCTTTCGAATTAAAGACATAATCTCATATTTCAATCACTTTCTGTGACTTGCTGGATGACTCTTTCTGTGGCCCATCCTAAGCTTGATCTTAAACAGAATGGTAAAAGCTGGCAAAAGGAATGACCTGCCCATCAACAATCAGTCTTTGGACAAACATTTGTGTGATTGGCGTCTGAGGGTTAGGGCTGGGGTTTTTGATACAAATTTTGGCAAACCATAACTTGGCAAGTATGAGACTGTAGGCAAACCATTTTAGAAGTTAAAGACGTCTAATAGTGTAAAACAATCCCTAAAAAAATTTCAAGTATGTAGCATGAATAGTTCAAAAGTAATGACTTATGGAAGTTTGCAATTTTTTTTACACTCATTTATTAGGGCCATGACCCCCCCACCCTTTTTTTAAAGCCTCCATATCTTGGGAACTAAAGAAGATGCAAGCTGAAACTTTTACAAACTACTTGTTGGGTACACTGACAATGTTTACATGATGTATGAAGCAAATCTAAGACAAATCAGGTGAGAGGCCTCTGTTGACTTGAAATGGAATAACCCAACTATCTGCTGCAATTTCCTTTTGGTTGATGGTAAACTCATCATTGCAAATGTAAATCATGTGAGGAAGCTTTTAGACACAAATCCAACATAAATCATATTTTGTGTTACTTCATATGTTGTATCTATGAGCCTGATTTTTACCACCTTAAAGCTACAATTACTGCTTCATATTTTGATTTCAATCACCAGCAACACTTTCAAACTGAAGCCATAATATCTGACTCTGCAGCTTCCTCTGATATGAAATGAATGTAGTAGATGCCTGGCAGCCAGCTAAAGTAAACAAGGAAATGGGCTATTTTAACTACAATGTAATAATTGTTTGATTGCAGCTACTACAGGATATGTCACTGCTGTTACTGTGCTGTTGTGCCAAAAGGTCAACTGGTCACTCTTTGGGTTCAGTCCCTGGTCTTGGCTTGCGTGTGCTCTGGACAATGAACTATATCCGCAGAAAGCCTTTGGTGAATTAAATGACAAAACACTGAGCACTATGCAACATGAAGTCATAAAGTAAGCAGAGTTATCTTATAAATGTTTTATGGAATACCCCTTCTGTTGCTTAAACGGTAAATTAATATTACTCACATATGGAGAGGCTTTAATGGTTGATGTTGGATTTTTCTCTGAATACAGAGGAGGCATTCTGCATGACAGTAATGGACAGCAGGGGATATTAAGTGTGAAACCTCAATTATTATCCCCCTTTGACTCAATCCCTTCTCCTTGCAATACCCCCACACACACAAAAAAGAGCAAAAGATGTTTCAGAATTTTAAAAACTGTACTTGTATGCTTAAAAATGTTGTTGGTATTGTTGTGTGTGTACATACTTAACGGCCCAGCAACAGGTCTGAACTAGTAAAAATGTGTAAGCCCTTGTTACAAAGTGAATGTTAATTATCAGACTCACCATGGTGGCTTTTATCTCGTCAGGCTTCTGTCTTCAAAGATGGTGACCTCAATCTTAATAGGATTCAGTAAAGAGAAACATCTTGGGCAAGGTTGGGTTCATTTTACATTTAATCAAAGCCAACAGAAATTTGAACTCCTCTAACTTTTTAGGTAAGGAAAAATAAACTAAAACAAAACTGCAGCAATTTTACATATTTTACCATTTTTCACCAGAGGACTTAATTGTTTTTGGATCTAATTTTGGAAAAAGTGACTTGCCTTCAAGCCTCTAGGTAGGTGTTTTTCAGGGATAACTAGGTGTACCTAATAAACTGGCAACCGAGCGTATATGCTGATTACTTCGCTTAAATGCTTAAATGAGCCGAAGTGAAACTGGAACTTCCTAGTTCATTCACTATCCCACTGACATTCATAACTACCCTAATAACTAAAAATCAAGCCATGGAACAGAGCATTTCTCTACAGCATGTTGTGTGGCCTTCTTCAGGTGTTTAGATCAGGATGGTACTTTTTTGAAAAACACAGAAAAAAAAATTGTTTTGAGTAGCCTTTAACGAAAGCAATTTCCCACAAGCCCTGAACTTTCATGGACTAAACGTTACAGCTCAGCAGAAGAGGGTAGTCCGCTGTACAAGTGTTTAGATTACAACTAGAAAGTTGAATTAATAGTTGTGATAGGAGCATTGGTGAGTTTTATGAATATGGACGAATCCAGATTATGAATGAGAGACTGCACTGAGTTACTGAAGCCAGTGGAACAGAGGCTAATCTGGATATGATGTGATGACAACAGCTCTCTATGGCAGTTTCAGTTTAACATAAGGAGGGGGACTTGTAAGTTATTTTAAAAAAAATCCACTTTCAGCCCCCTCAGGCCTGGAGGGAAATGCAAATTTTCAGATTTCATGCATCAGTCACATCATCAGACAATTACAAATACATTAATCAAGTTTCCTTGGTTCAAATGTTAAAACAATAGTTCAGATGAGACACTCCTGCCAATCTCCCAGTGCTCATGTGCCAAAGTCAGCAAAGCAGCTCGACAGTGTCGGAGAAATAATCCAGATCACTGTCAACCCCATAAAATCATAGGCAAGAGGGGGAACAAAGCTCAGCTGTGAACAATTTTAGTCATATTTTGTTATCCCTAATCTCCCATTCCCGCCCAGTTGCAATTAATTGGGATGTTGAGTCACCCCACACACACACACATACCCACGCACTGGTAAAGCCAGGATGTTGGTGCACCCGCTGATTTTATGCAGATGCTATGGATTACATACTAACTTTTATCTGGTGTTTTTACAGGGTATCCCTACATAGCACTGGATTTCCTGTAAGCTGCCCAGACTGCTGCTTTCAATTTTCATCCGCAGTAACAGGGGAAGACATGGTGGGGGCAGAAGGCATGTAAATCACTACATCTATTAGGTCATTGTGAAAGCTCCTTGTTCTACTTAAAGCTGTGGTGCGATTACATTCACATTTTCTGATCTCAGGGTATCAGAACAAGTTACATTTGCTTGCAATATTCAATGCATTATTTCCTCTTTTCTATGCATTTGTCATTCTAGCACAGGGTTGTTTTTAACTGTAAAAAACACTGTGGCTTTGACCCTTGACTGTGTTTCTATTATGTTTGTAAGGTTGGTGATATGAGTTTGAGCCTGCTCTAGTATTGCTTTCAACCGAGCCATCTATTTAGTGGGGTCATTGTTTGCAGGTTATTGTTTAACAATTACACAAGGCTCACCAGTCAAGGCTGAGGAATATTAACATCTGAGAGGAGATAAGAAACTGCATTTGCTAGCTACAACAGAAACTGAAGTTTAGGATACAACTCGCAGGCCTCTCTCGATGGGGTCGGTGAGCAGAAGGCCTCGTGGTCCATAGATCTTGTCGTTCTGTTCTTGAATGTACTTTGCAATCTTCTTCAAAACCTAAAGGGGCAGAAAAATGCAGTTTCAAATACTATTTCACAATGCCAGCAATCCAGTTGTATACTTAACTATTAGAGAAATTGTATATGCTTTTGACAATTTTAGAACCTGAAGCTCTTATTTTAGTCTTTTTTTTTTTTTTTACACTAAAAACGACTCACTAAAACATTTATTCTTTCAGAGTAATCAGGTTTGATGTAAAATGTTTTTCAACATAAGCTTAAAAAAGGCTTTCCTGGTAATCCCATCATGGGGCTGTAGTGTAATAGAATGAGTTATGTGCCATTAGATTAGTAAAGCATGAAATTTTTAGAATGTTTTTTATTTTTTCCACTGCTCAAAATACTGACACTCAACCCTTTGCACCTGCTTAAACCAAACTGGTAGAATGATAAAAAAAAAAAAAAGAAAAAGATGCCTGAAGGGTTTATTGTGATCAAAAAGTCATGCTATTTTTTGAGAGTGAGAAAAGAGTGAGAGAAAAAGAAGCAAAACAAGAGTTTACACTGCTGTTTTTCACTGCTGGAGACAGCTCTGGATTAGTAAAGATTACTGAAGTTTGATTCTGAACTAAAACAAATCAACTAACATTTCTTCTAGACTGGTAAGTAAACAGCTGTTAATATTAATGCTGGTTTTGTATTGATAGCAAAAATAGTACATATAGGACCTTAAAATGCTTATGTTCTTAATATATATGATTTATACCGCAATGCTGTTTTTTTTGGATATCAATCTTTAAGGAATAAAAAAAACTCCTTTTTTGCTTTGGCAGTAGTGATTTAACTATAAAGAAATAGTTTCATCATGTCAAATGTAATTTGACAAGATGAAACAGACCTCATGAAACAAAAACTATGATTAGATATAACACTGTTGATGACTAAATTGGAATTTCAAAATAACAAGTTAAATTAAATCTCCAGGCATGTATTTCCCTTAACGATAAACAAGGAGCATTTTTTATTCAAACAATTAATTTAAGTTTTAACTTATTTCCCTGTATGCCTGGCTCTTTACACCAGTAGCAGCCCAGCGCCAACTGCACTGGAGCCTAAAGCGAGCTGCACCTTATAGTTTCAGGAGCTTGGAAAAGGGAGCAGGTGACGGAATATGAATGATAGCAACAGTGGGACTTGGCAGGGACCCCCCAAAAAAAAACAGGTGGATAATTGGACCCTCTATAAATACAGAAAGAAAGGTTGTGTTGTGTGGAGAGAGGCTCTGTGTTTTTTTTAATCCTTTAGTTGTTGTTATCCTACCACAATTGTTTCAGATCTTAGCAATATTGGGTCAATAAATGTAAAACTGCAGTGAAGAATGTGTTGATGTCTTTTTGTAAGTGTTTTCAAAAAATTCACAGTCCATGCGGTTTTCATTGTTTTTCAGGTCTTATTACTTCTGTATTTTTCTGTTCATCTGAGGCTTACACTTTTTGCGTGCTTAGTACTGCTCTTCTCAAAATAATGTTCATATTTATAGAAAAAAAAAAGTTATCTTCTAATCACAACACAGAAGCATCTAAGAAGCAGCGTGTGGAAATATGTTCGGTTTTTCACCATAGATGGTAAAATCACCATAAGGTCGTTTGCCAACTTTGTAAATAGTAGCTATCTTACTCTAAAACAAACATAACAAATCTGAGGACTCTTCTGCTAGCTGCGTTTAAATGGGACAGCAGAGGCACCAGAAACGAATGGAGAGAGATACAACCTGTACAACCTCGTCTGACTGCCTATACTACATGCCACAGTCATCTCAGTAATCCTGAAGACCAATAAGACTTGTATTCAAAACTTATATTCAGTGATATATGGATTGCCTTGGAATTAGTTTGAACAAATTAGGTGCCAGTTCAAAATGATTTTGTCAAAAATTCACAGCCCTAGGTTGCTGTTGTAGTTCAGATGAGACTAAGCACATGATATTTGATTAGGCAATGGCTGTTGCTGTGGTCATTGTAATTGTTGTACATATTTCTGTGGCTGTTTTTATTAGCAAGGCACACAAGTACGACACAAGTTTTGAAAGTGTAACACTAACTAAACTACATGCCAGCAGTGTGAACTGGCATGATTGTGTTGGCTGAGTGTTGTGATGCTACAATACTTCTGAACTCTTGAGAAGTAATGGTAACGTGTCAGATCTGATAGAAGAACCAGGTTCAAATCCTGGGGAAATGTCTGGCTATACAATACTATCTTACTGTCCTACGGTTACGGTCTGTAATGCTGCAAGAACAGCCCGCCAGTCACAGCCACAGCAAACGTTATGGCCATGGACTAGCCATATAGCTACAACAATAGCTATGGCCCATAGCAATATACCACAGACATAGCCAAAACCACAACCACAGCAGCAGCCAGAGACATAGGCTGAGGCACAGAGTGGCTATAGCCACAGCACTGGTTGCACCCACTGACACTGTGGTTGCAGCCAGGGGCTGTACCCAGCCCCACTCATTACTTCTGCATGACTGTACGATGTAAAATGCCTATCACCTTCTCATAGTGAGTCTCCATACACAGGAAGATGGTATATGCTGTGAGGCAGGCCAGACAGCCTTCGATATACGACTGGCTTCCCAGCTTCTCAGCTTCTGCATACAGGTTATTGAGTGTCCTCACTGTCTCCTCAAACTGCTGTTTGTCAATCTGCAATACATGAAAACATAAAGGAAGAACAAAGGGTTAAAATCACTGGACAGGGCACTGAGCCAGGTGTATATTTGGACAGTAGCGTGTAAGTAATTTCTGCCTCTGTCGGATATTGGAGTGGAAACGGTCTTCTTAGCACTAGATCATTTTCTCCCATTCTTTCCATCTCTAGATAAATGAGGGGCTGAGTTTTCTTGGACTGGTCATACATCAAGGGAATGCCGGGCCTCCTTCCCACACTGGAAACACCTCCTGAAATTATTAGGATGCCTTGGCCATATGCTCTGTGAATGTTTTCACTTAATAACTGACACGACAATCACACTAAGAGCAGAACACACACAGTAACAATTCAGGAAGGAATAATGCGGGTTTCTCTACTTCCAATGGCACAGATGCACCATCGAGATGCATCTCAGCTGTTCTGTAGACTACAGACAGCTTTTGAGATACAAACTGGAACCACAGCTGACTGATAATAAAACTAGAGTCTCTCAAGAATTTCTCATATGAAAGCTTGCTGCCGGAAAGACTGAGAGGTTGGAGGACGTTCGAACTCAGAGGCTGTTTTGAATGGGGTGTTGACACTGGTCCCATGCTTGCCCAGAATGGATCCGGTGATCACTGTGATTCTGAGAGAAAAAGAAGGAGCCTCCAGACCAGACAAGGAGCCAGCCAGGGGCCTCCTGAGCCTCTGAAAAGTCTCCAATGTTCTGCTCCCTTGTGCCCAAGGAATGCAGCAAAAAGCTCCAACACGTCAGTGGTCTTAGGCGTGTTTGGTACCCGCTATTGAGAGCCTTTTGTTCTCATTCTAATTTTCCAATTCAGAGGCTGCAATTCAAACCATATTTGTCTGCTGCAGCATCTTTCCATTACGTCTTATGCAGCCATATTAAGATTCCAAAAATGTTAGATGAGATTGCAATGCTGAACAGGGTGTGCAAATTCAAGCAAGGAGGAGACCATTCTCATAACTAACTGTCAACAAATAAAATGTGAACTTAGGATAGAAATATTAAGACACAGGTCAGAGAAAACTGTTGCTTCTCAAGTAATGAAACACTTTTAAATAGTTTGGCAAGCTCACTGCCAAATACATTTAGAAAACTCAGTGCTTTCCCAGTTTTTTTGATACAATTCTCCAAAAGTATTTAAACAGGAAGGAGCTACCAAAAATAATAAATCCCAAAGCCCAAGAAAATTGTCTGAAAGAATGTTATGTTACAGCATGCAAACCTCGGCAAAACAAGGCCAATACATGGCAAAACCAGACATTGAGATTAAAACATGTTGCTGGAAGAATGTGGGGCTTCTTTGGCATTATGTTCTACAAACATCTGAGAAAGTGACATAAACAACTGGCATAAAAATGTAAGCCACTAAACTTGGCATTATACTGCATATTTCATAAACTCGGATTGTAAAAAAAAAAAAAAAAATCATTAAGACATATATGTGGGAAGAACGTTTTATGGTAAGAAACCTGAGCTTTTACTTCCCAGAGGAAAACCATTCTTTGTCCAGCAGCTCAGTGTATATTTGTGCGTGTTTGAACTGAATCCTCCCGAAAAACATGGGAGACCACCCAATCAAGAGGGAAGCGCCAATAAACCACTAGTGAGGGGTTTAAGTGTTGTGAAGCTGCTCTTTTCATGTGGTGCATGCATTTCAAAACAGCAGCTTTCTGTCCTACGAACTCTGAACTGTTTGGCTGGCACCGTCTTTAATGTGGTGTAGAGCCTGTTCAGTTTCAGGGACCTGCTCTTCCTCCCTCACATCATTACTGATGTCTGTTCTTAACTCACTTCCACTGTGGTTCACTTAAGGACACAATTCAGGAGGGTTTCTCTGAAGAAGGGACTGATAGTATTTTTTCACTTTACAGACTGATTTCAGCTCCCTTTTTTTGCTTCTAGGGGCAAACCAGTGACTGTACATTCTGATATGGTAAATGCACCTTTCAGCATTCTTAAACATGACACAAAATTATGATTATGACTTCATTACTTTTCTTTAGCAGCTATGGTAACATTTTTCTTTCTAACTAAAAAAGGAGAACAGTCTGCAGTAAAACAATAAACCGATCAGACTGAGTGGCTCAGAGGTTTACACTGCAGCCTCAAAGCATAAACATCCTGGATTTGGATGCTCTCCATGTACACATGGGTTTACATGTGTATATGGAGAACACTCCAAACAGGCCCCCTAGATTTAAGTGGCAAAGTATCTAGATACTGTCCCTGTGAGGGACTAGTGACCAGTCCAGGGCATTTCTTTGCCTTTCACTCAGTGCATGATGGGAAGGGTTCCAGCTCTGACTGTGACTATGAATAGGAAACAGATACGAGGTAGAACCTGGGTTTTGTTCTACAAGCAAGAAAACCTCATTTAAAATTGCAAAATTTTAACATCCCTAATTAAGCTAATAACTAAGTATGCAGCCATGGAACAGAGCCCTTCTCAACAGTATGTTGTGTGTTTTGCTTCATATGTCTAGATAAGTACAGTATTTTTTTGAAAAATGGTGTAATATAATTTATGTTTTTAGCAGTCTTTAACAAATGCCGTTTCCCATAAGGCCTGAACTTTGGGAGACTAAAATTCAGAGTTAAACAGAAGAGGAGAGTCCATGAGCAAGTTGAGCGGTCTCGGTTGGTTTAGACCCGAGTTCCATTTTGGAAGCTGTTATCAATTTTGTATCAGTCTAAAGTTAAAAATGTTTATTAGTTTTAGTTAAATTTTAGTCATTTTTTTGTTAGTTTTAGCCAGTGACACATTTGTCTTATTTTTATCACACATTTTAATTTATAAATGTAGGCGAGCTACTTGCACATATTCATAGTTCGTCTCAGCTGTTTTGTTGCTCCATAAATATGTTTGTTCCAATTACAGTTAACCGCAGATTACATTAGTGTAAGTTTCAGAACTTTGTAAGATGTTTCTTATAAGTGGAGCAATAGGTCAAGTGGCTGAATCATATTTTGAAAAAGAGATATTTTACGCAGTGAGGAAACAGTTTGTGTGTTCCACAGATGTAAGTTGTTGAATAAGACTTTGCATCAAAACGTGTCCTTTTCTCTGTCTTTCACATTATTGTTTGTTGACAAAAAATTAGATGCATTAGATCATAGTTGCTTTTTGTTTTGTTCCAGTCTTGTTTTCATTGTGAAAAAATAGGTAATCAATGAATAGTTGAATGAACACTCGTTCAGACATGTCTAATTATAGCAGGCCAGAGAAAACTGAACACTATAGACATTTTGCAGAGAGTACAATCAGAAAGTTGAAAAAACAAATTTTTAGTGAGTTCTATGGATATGGATGAAACCAAGTTATGATGATGAACCAGTTTTCCCTGTGCTGACAAAGTAATAATCATATAACATTGGTAAAATCACAAAGCCTTCAATTTCTTATCGCAACTGCTGTAGTGAAGCTGATTTGTCTTTGAATATGGAAAGAAAACAAGAAAGACAGATGAAAGAAATGCTGAAGATTACACTGCGTTACAGAGACTAGTGAAACCAGGGCTGGCCCAGATCTGAATGCATGAATGTAAAGAATGACATGGGGGCATGCTGTGAATGGTGTTCTTCCAACCATTTTTATCTGTAATTGTGAAAGAACATGTCATTCTAACATAATGAAGAGGTGTATCCTACCCTGGTCTCCAGCTCAGAGGGAAACTTGGTTTGGAACTGGCAAACAGTGCCATTCGTATAATCTCTCTGAATGAAGACTTTGGCAGCGATGGCTGCCTGTTGCCTCATGTCCTGCAAGCTGTGAGTCTGTGGAAACAGAAGATTACAAGAAAACCTGAAAAAAACAGTCATTTGCAAGGTTGCATATATTTTTGTCATAATATTTTTGAATAACACTGAACCCTGGTGTTAGGTGTATCATCTTAGACAAGGCTCTTTTTACAGAGTAATTAAATGTTGCAAAGAAAGATACAGTCACTTATTGACTTTACTGATTTTCTTATTTGGTCTGCGTCAGGAAAAAATGCAATCCTCATATTGCCTACTTTATCCAAAAACCAGCTAAAAAGCCCCAGACCTTTTTTACAGGAAGACATTTTGACATTACATATTAGGAGAAATACAGGTGTAGGGCTGCAGAATGGTTAGTATGTACAATGTCTGTTTATCTGTCAATGATTTTATCAATCAATTGCTAAAAAATTTGGTCCACAGACACTATGGAGAAAACAGAAAACGCCCATCGCAATAATCCGAAGCCTATGATAAAGTCTTGTTTATACTGACGTAGATCCAAAATCCATACATGTTTATTTTTAACAGTAATGTAAGACCAAGAAAAGAAGCTCATTCTCACACTTAAGAGCATTGAACCAAAGAATGAAGAAAGAATGCTTGACTGAAAAATGCCTTATATAATGAATCGGTTATCAACCCAGTTTTGTTTTCTGTGAGTAAATCAATCATATGATCCCTGCAGCTCTACACGGGTGCAGATATCTGATTTCCATTCAGCTGTGTCAGTTTCAGGACCCGGTGCTGAGCATCCTGGGACACTTGATCAGAACCGAGCCGACTTTACCGTTGTTAGTTAAACCTGTGCCTCTCCTACTATGACAAGTCAAAATGTCTGCTGTGAGAAGGAGTTATTCGCCATTTGGAAATCAGGTAATGTTACGAATCTTACTCAAATGAATTATCGCTGAGTGTCGGTTCGTTTTTCGACTCGTCCTTCCAGCACTAGACCACCATCTAATGTACTTGTCAGTCAGAATCCCTGTGTCTCCACAGAGGTGCATGGTTGTGTCTGCCCACTTCCAACTATAGTGAACTTGTTTTATTGTTAGAAGGACACGGCAGCACATGACTACTCTCATAAACCATCGCCACTAACGTTACAGTCTTTATTCTATCGGGAAACAAAAGTTTCCTCAGCCTTATCCCTGCCATCCCTGGAGCCAGTACGTCGCTCCAGTTGAGTAGAAAGATGTGGGATTAGCGCAGTGTCGGTGACTCCTCCGACCCAGCTAACCTATATACGAAGCTTTTCTCATCGTTGATTGAAAAAAATCATTTAGCCGAAATCGTGGACATTGTCGCTTATCAGCAAAGAAGCAGCTAACGTTGGCACTAGCAAACATTACGAGGTAAGTGACCGGACCGGTGAGCTACCATGCTAGCGCTGGTCAACATTGCCTCTGTTCTTCTATCAGATTGGCTCCAAGAAAACGTGAAAACTGCGACGTTGGGGATATGTTTTCTACAAACTACTGAGGAAAACATTGCTCAAAATCGCCGTTAGCTTACCTCTGCCATGTTGAACAAGGTCTCTGTTTATCTTCCGCCAGCAGCACCTAGCATGAACCACGAAGTATCCTATCCGGACAGGAATTTATGTTTAATAACAAAGGTTCCGGGAGCAGGAACAAAGTCCTTTAAGCAACTGAGCCATAAAGCTTTTCAAACACCTGTTGCTCTAGATACAGAGTCAGCAATGAAGGAAGTAAGAAAGTTAATTTATTCAAATACTGCACTGAGGCCATTGTTAGGTACTTGTACCAGACTTGAGTATTTTCATGTTATGCAGCCTTTACCCCAACACATTCAAACCCGAAATATTACACTTTTTACTCCACAATTTCGATAACACACGTTTGTCCCTTTGCAGATTAAGATTTTAAAAATATAAAATTCAATGCAGTGTCATGTAGTAAGTTAAACCCAACAGTATATAGAAAAGATAGAATCGGCTCAATTGCAGTCACCTACAGTGTACAATGCTGCCTACATGTTAATGCATCAGCAATACTAATCTAATAGTATGGTTTATATGATAAAATGATTCAGAGTCTATGATTCCTGGAGTGGCACCAGTGGTGGCCTGGTGGTTAGGAAGTACATAAATACACAATTAAAACAGAGAAAGACTAAAGCATAGCTTCGAATGGTTTGGAATTGTCTTGTCTTGCCAAGTATTTGTAGTAAAATTTTCAATAACACTGGTATTGTGGCAGAAGGGGTCCTGGCAGTATTGGTGGTACTGGTATTTTTAATAAGACGGGACCTTTTATGTGACTGAGATGTAGGAGGGTTAGAGCTTGTTTTTATGTTGAAAAATAAAGTATGAGGACAACATAGAGCTGAGTTTGGGTTTCTATTCCCACAGCAGCATTACACATTAACACTGAAGAGAGGCAGATGCTCCTGGCCTTGGACCATCACAGACCCCAAAAGCTACAGTATTGCATGCAGCATCTTTAAACCGGGCTCTGGGCCCTAGAAACAACCCCCCCCACGTTTGAGAAAATGCAGAGCACATAACAAAACATTATATCACTTTAACATTTGGAAAACATTGCGACCGTCCAGACATCTTTGTTGTTTAAGAGTCAACCAGCTGCTTAAACCCTCTAAATACATGACGTGTTGTAAAAAGTTCAACTCCACAGTTAGCAGCAGAAAAAGAATCCTCCCTGCATGCCTCTAAGGGTATTAGAGAGACAGTATAACAACTTTGGCAAAGTGAAGGCAGATTTTCACAGCCCGTCAGGAGCTGGGGTTCAGTTTGGAGATCTAACTTACCCGTGAGGAATGCATTTTTCACAGCCATCTCATGCATCACGAGGCCAGCGCCTGGCTTTCAGGGAGTAATTAGTGGATCTGTATAAATGTAAATGTCCAACTATTGCTCCTGTACTGGGCTTGTTTGTCTCCTGGCAAGGGGGTTGGCCTTCTAAGCCCCTGTCCTCTGTGATGGCCGGCGTGGGAGAGACCGCTAATGAGCACCATTTGGACCCTTCATTTACAACACATGCTGGTTAACAGCCCACGACAATGGTTTTACTGCTGCTCAGGCCACTCTTGCTGAAGTGCTCTCTAATAGAAAGACTGTACAACCTCTCTAGATGACCACTATGACCACTTTTGCCACGGTCTTTTATTTATAAAGAGAAACCGCAGCTGGATCATTCAGCTCAGTAAATATCACTGTTAGAGGGACTATGTACCGTATGTGGCAGGGCCCAATCATGTCGGTTAATGAGAACAGACATTCCATGCTATGCTGCACACTGCAAACAAAAGGGAGATCATGGCTCTAACACTGAAAGCTAGGTGTTTGATTTCCACTGGGGAAATGCTAAAAATATGCACTCTCATACTGTGAAGTGGAATTAAATTGACCACCAAACAGCACTGTGTCAACATTAGGGATAGAGGTTAACCTCAGACTGAGAGGGAAAATCTGCTCAATTAGATTTTTATGCTTTTTTTCTGGTAATTTTTAGTTTTCATGACTTTGCCTACAGCGTCTAGCTTAACCACAATTACTCACATCTTGACTCTTGCATTGAGCATTTATTGCCAAAGATAGACACAAATTAAAAAGAACAACTCACACCAAAGAGTAAATGAAACGCTGAGATGGAAAAAAAGGATATAAGGGGACTTTCTCATCACCACTTCAAAGTAGAGCACCCTATGCCCAGACTCTGGACAGTATCCAAAGATCAGTAATGAAATGTAAAAGTTTTTCAGTACAATTTTAAATTACTTTTAGGTTGAACTAACAAACAGTGAAAGGACTCATTAAAAGTTTTTGCTGCATAACAAGCTTTTATGATTCTTTGATACTTTAAATATTTTTTGCTAATATTCTGCACTTTTACATATAGTGATACTTTAAGACTTTAAGGTAATTATTGGAGTCCAATTTGTTTTTTCTTCAAAAAATTTCAATAAAGTAGTTAAAACCTTACATATACACCTTTCTCCTCCAAATTTATAAATATTCAGATATTTTTATAGTTTTATAGCACATGTGCACTGGAGGTTTCAGTGTCACACTGATGTGTGTTCAATACTCAACCACAGTTGTTTTCCAAACTAGTTGAGATGTACACATCTTGAACCCAGATCTCTCTCATGTTTGGCACAGAGCAACTTTCCTCCTTCACTAGGTGCATGTGAAAACAGTCTTTTGGAGGCATAAACATAATTCTGCACAGAGAACCTGAAACACCCAAGGAAAGTAAAAGTAAGCAACACTACTTTGTGGAGGGAGCGTTAAGTAAAAAATTTAATGTAGGACTTTTACTTATAGTGTAGTACTTCTGCATGCTAGAATATGGACCTCTCATTGTATGAAGGACCTCAGTACTTCTCTCACCACCAGCACCCCTAATGATCTTACAGGGGATAATCATGTATACCGAACTCCCTATTGCCACTTGGATTTTTGAATCCAATCACAGTGTGGCCTTTCATGCCTTGGCCGGTGATCCACACATTCAGAAGTCCATCCAGACACAAGCTGGTTCCTTTTAAACTGAGATTTATGGTCAGTTGACTAAGAACTAAGGAGCTAAACTGGAATGCATTACCATATTCACATCCTTGACTGAATATTAAATGAAAGTTAAAGCCATTTTTTTGTGCTGCTGTGTTGAAATCCTTATATCCCTTAATGTTCTCTCTGGCCCCAAAGCTCCAAACTGCCTCGCTGTGAACATGCACTGAAAGCCAAGTGGAAACAGCAGCAGCAGAGTAGTGCCAGCAATGCCCATTTGTTTCTAGGTGTTTTATGCATTAACATTTCAGAGGTATTAAGAAATCTGTGACTTTTAATGACCTCTGTTGGCAGCCTGCAGGAACTGCTTCAGTTTGAACAGGTCTGGCCACGATGGCATGTAAATGAAAAGAGCAGTAGGGAATAAGAGATTTTTATTTCTTTCTTTCTTTCCTTATTTATTTATTTTTGCTTTTAGTACAGGGCTTTTAAACTAAACAGCAGAAACTGATAAAAAAGGATATTTAGAAGTAAAGAAATAACAAATATATACTAAGTACATGTTGGCATTTAATCAGAACATAAATAATAAAGCCTTTAATTTACTTCTACATTTCTAAACATTTATGGTTATTTTTTCTTCTGAATTTTAACATTCCTGTTTTTATTTTTTTCTGTATTTTTACTGCTTTATAGCGAGTTGAATGCTCCCTATCCCATTAGCATATAGACAGAAATAAATAAACAAGTCTAGACACACAGGATATTAAAGAATAAATGTAAAAATACAATAAGTGTATTAATATGTAAACAGATGAAAAGTTTTGAAAATTAAGGACAAAAAATAAATATTAATGCACCAACTTTGGAAATAATTTGAAAACATTCATTACTTATTGAACATTTATTTAATAGTTTATTTCTGTATTTATTTCAGAGTTTAGACTTGTATTTATTCATCACTAAATCTGTTGTTTTATTTCTGTTTGTTTTTGCATTTATTTTGCTCTTTTTTTTAATAATTGAGTCATATATTTATCACCCATTGTAATCTTCTGCTGATGAGCAAGGTGAAAATGTCAGTATGTGTAGGAGTGAGTTGAAGTTCTGCTAAGTTGGGATATTTTTCTTCAAAATCACGCTGGTAAAAGAAAGCCAGAAATCTTGGCTCCTGCCCACACAATTATTTAGCCATTGGCATCAACTACCATAGATAACAATTAAATTGACCCTGGGTTAATCATTTAGGTTTTTGATATTAATAATGAAGAGCTGGGGTATGTTTTTAAAGTAGAGCATATATAAAGAATTTGCTGTATTTCATGCATGAATACCTCAGTCACACATGGTCTATGTGTACTACTCAGGAGTCCCTTGTGCCACCCCAAATTACCAGTGTAATGACATGACGTTATTAAGTCACCTCCATATGACTCACTAGCATCAGATGTGGTTGACTGCATGCACTCAACAGCCCGTGGAAATTCAAACAATCACTTTCCTCAAGATGCCTGGAAAGGATTTAAAGGGAAACATACATGCCTCTAAATGTTTATTAGCTGTTTAATATCCTGTTTAGGGTGTCTTTTATCAGTTTGGTGTTGTTAAGTCTCTCGGTTAAGTCACCGTTTCCTGTAGGTGCCAGCGTTCCCCTCCTGCTTAGCCATTCTGTGCCACTGGGCCTTGAAGAAATACAAATGATGGCTCCAAGATTAATGCACACACTCACACTGCATATTACAGTATGTGCTGGTAGACACCACCTTGCACCTAAAATCAATATTATACGGTGTATGGTTTGTTTCCGGTGTCAAAAATTTTGTTTTGTAGAGCAAAATATGACTCAGAGTGGCAAAAGCTCCCTATTCATTGTAACAGGATGTGGGTTGCCCTCATGTTGGGCATGTTTTGACTGGGATCGGGGAGTCAGATTACCTCGTATTTCATTCAGCAGTCTGAGAGGCATTAATCATCCCGTTAAATCGAGACAGTTTTATAGTGTTGTGTGTGAGAGTGCTTATAACCCACATAACTCTACTGCTCACTTAAGACCTATGTACCCAAATGTCCAACTTAACAAGCTAAAATCTTTACAGCTGGGCATGCCTTCGCAGTACCAAAACTGCGAATGACCAAAACCTTCCTTCACAAGAGCAGTGGCCAAAACTTTGTCACTTATAAAGTCATTTCAGCTCTGTCTTTTTCTTACCTTCCTGGTTTTGTTGCTCACAAATGTAGAGACAACTATGAAGTTGTTAAAACTATAGGGTAAACACATGAAAATGTTAGTGAGCGATTCTACCCTCTGCTAAACTGAAGAACTATATATACTGTCAGAATAAGACCTTGTTCTCAGTGCAGTGATTTAAAGATGGCAGTGTTTACTGGTAAAATCCTTTCCACAATATGAACATTAATTCAGATCAATTCAGGACTGACAATATAGCAGTTGGAAGCAGTCAGGACTTTTACTTGGAATTTTTTTATGCATTCAAACTTGCCTGTTGTCCAGGAAATGTCTTCCTTGTGGTTTTAGGTGGGGTTTCTTGAAATAAGATTTTAAGAAATTGTGTTTGCCTGTGAATGAATTTAGAATTTTTTGCATGCTCAACTGACTGGCTTTTTACTGACAAACAACAACTAATTGATTGACTGGAAATGAGCAGATTATTACTGTATTCTGCTTGGAACAGGTGCAGTATATTTCATGTAATAGGTGTTGCTGGGGGAATTAGCTGAACGATCCTATTTACATTTTTTGAAATGTGCCCGCTGAAGATGAAACTTCATTCTCGACCTTAGACGAAGTGTTTTACCAAAGAAAATCCAACCAACCAAACAAACAAACAACTACTCAAGGTCCACTTACTATCGTTTTCACCTGCATCCCACTGTATTCCCCAGCAGCTGGAGTGTGCCCAGTCGCAATGGATGGAGAATTACTGAGTTTCTCAATTGTTGAGCATGGCCATCTGCTGAGACAACACAGTAGATGTGCTTAGTAGTAAGTGTATCCTTGAGAAAAGATTTTTTTTTTCTCTCTATAATATTAGGTCTTGACCTTTTGCTGTAAAGTTCCTTGAGATAATGTGTTTTATGATTTGGCACCATACAAGTACAATAGAATTTTTATTTACGAATCTTTCAAACAGTGTGCTTAATGTTACAAGTCGTAGTGACTTAAAATGTTTCTATGTATTTTTTTTTTTTTGCTTTGCAAATATTCCCTTGCACTAGAAATAAACTGTACAGCATTATTGTGTATCCGACTTAAAAATAATTTAACTATCTTTGGAAAGAGAGTTTTGGTCTGATCACATGCTTGGAGCTTACACGAATGTGCTGCGGGACAGAAGTCCTCTAACAGCCGAAATACCATTGTAATAAGTTTGAAAAGAGAATGCAGATATGAGACGCTTGGTAGTGTCTCTCAAGGAAGAGACAAAACAAATCATGTGGTGCTGATTGGTTATATACACACAGATGTTGTAGATAAATGTTGTAGCCTTTGGCAACTTGCTTACCCTCCCTTTAAACAAAGCAGACTTTGTACTAAAACTGATTCTACTATGAAAAACATATCCTTAATCAGAAGCTGTATTTTCTCATTAAATGTTTGATCAGAAACATAGATTTCTTGTTGTACCGTCTCTTTTGTGTTCATTTAAATTGTCTAGCCTTTGCCTGCAGCAGGTAACTGACTATAACTGCAGATTTTGCAGTGTGTCAGTAACAGAGGTATAGGAGCTTCTTTTCATGTGTAGAGCCAGCCTTAATTTGGCAGTCATTACATGTCTGTTTTGGCAATACAACCTTCCAGGTCTTTTCTTGTTTCTGGTCAGCTTTACTATCACCTGCCACCAGTTTCACAAGAAGTGCACGTTGGAGTTGTGGGTATTTATACTTTCTCTTAGAGAGGCCGCCTCATTTTTTTCTCCTCATTTTGTAAACTGTAGAAAAATGCGGCCATTTTACTCAGATGTCGGCCTTATGACATCGCTTCTGAAGACACATTGTGTAACTTGTATTTGAGTTCACCGCTGCCATCTTGGCAGCTGCAGGACCCTAAAAATCCAACTCTGTTCAAGCTCCACCTAACTTCTGAGCAGAAGCAGGAGCCAAATGGCTGAATGTCAGTCAAAATCCCAAATCTTATTGCCTTAATGTATTTTCAGCGAAATAGATTTTTAAATTTCATTTTCTACTATTACCAACCGAGGCAAACATTGTTTGAAGATCACAAGTGAGGTTACTTGAATCTTTTGTTAAAATATAAAGTTCAAATGCATAATTGTTAAATTGGGTTGGCTAGACAGACTAGACTGACTAGACTGACAAACATTAGACTTCACAAGCTTCCTTCAGTCTCCCCCGCTGCATTTCCACTGGGCTAAAGTTTAATGTTATTTAGACAGAAAAACTATAGATAAGAATGGCAGGGCTTTGTTCATAGTCTAGTACAAGAACTAAAGCTTGTTCGCTTTCCACAAGCAAGCAAAAGATCAACTTTTCTTGGAATTGCTTTATCTCCACTCTAATCATTGATTATACTCACAAAGACCAATATCTGCCCACAGGCTGTCATGTTTTTCATGTCTGAAAACATCAACAAATCTCAGTGCTGGCAGGAAGGTCTCAGTAGTTTTTTTTTTCTTTCATGTAGTTCATGTAGTTAATGAAGTTTCAGGGCCCCGACACAGCAAGTTGACTCCTGCGCCTTCGAGCATACTGTTGTTGGACTGTCCTTGAGTGTCTGCTGAGAGAGTCTCCTGTAGTTTGTGAAACATGTCCAGCACCATCACCTCTAGTCAGCATTTATCAGCGACATCTGAGGCAGTCGGTGAGTGAAAAATGCCTGACTGTTCGGTCAATTAAACTAGGGATTTTACCTCACTGGTGAAGTTTCATTGCATTCCAAACATGTGTAATCAGATTCACAGGGACATGAAAACAGTTTGTTTTGATTCGTTTTCCACAATATTCTTTTGGTTTATGAAGAACTATGTCTAGTTATATTTCCCATGTAGCCACAGAATGTGGGCTACATGCATGTTGTCCAGCAGCTAGTCGTTGGGTCAGCTTGCTGTAACAAGAGCGTTATTGATCATGAAGATGTTTGATGAGACAAGATAACAACAAAACAAGACAAAATGCCTGCAGTTATTTTAACAGCTTTGTAAAGTTTTACTTGGGCAGAATGGTTTTAAATTTGACCCCAAATCCTCAGAGTAGATGTTGAGCTATTGCCCTGGAAAGGGAAAACACTGACCTGCTAATGGAGCTAGATGAAAATTCACGGGACTGCAAAAGCCAGGCTTCATCCTCTGGGGATGATGAACGTCTCAATTTCATAGCAATCTATCCAACAATTGCAGAGATGTTTCAGTCTGTTGTGGACTGACCTTGCCGTTACCATGACTAGAAATAAATTATTAGAGCGCCAAAAGCCTTTACAGAGATTCGGGTTTTTGTTGTCCATACAGTAAGTGAAAAGGTTTTTACTTTCCCCTAAAATACATGTCACCTCATTTTTATCTATAGTTGTCTCGGTCTGCCATTGTGGTTTAAATCAACTAATGGGATTATTTTGGCCAGAAGAGCACCTCTGTTTTGTATAAGTACAGCTGCAGTCTGTGCTAGTTTACCCTCAATACCCCAGTGCCTCCACCACTCATACTTTATCCCTGCCTCTCATCAGATGTGAAGTACATTCAGCCAGCACAGTAACTGTTTATCTGTTGCACAATCCAAAATATCATGGAGGATTAATTGTATTTTGTTATTCAGAATTCTCACTGCTTTGTTTCTTCTTATACCAATTGCACACAGTCTCACCCTTCTGAGGGAGAGCAAATTATACTGATCAAAGCAAACCACAGTCTTTGTACAGATCTCCCACCCGACACTGTCATAATTATGAGCTTCGTCAGAAACTTGACAGACAATCAGAATGAGTGATTTGCGCAAACCGAGCTGTCTGGAAGACCGATCATGTTTATCCCTTGAAAAACTGGTCCAAGATTGAATTGTCTTCTCTCCTCTGGCTTTCATTACCTCGCTGTGGAACACTGTGTCTTCTGTGGGGAAATTGTACGTTCCATGTAATTTCATGCAGTGTCTGCCAAACAATAAGGTGCTGGAAAAGCCTGTCGTCAGAACGATCTCACACAGGGACTATTGTTATAAATGACCACCCTTCAAGAAGCCCCTCTATTTCTGGAGATAATTTGTTTTTTATTCTTAGTCATCATTAATGTTAAGAGTTCTCAGGAGAACCTATAGAGAATCTTATTCCCCCATTTGATTCAATAAAACTGAAACTGGTAATTTTGAGATGCAGCCATGTTTCCAATATATTCACTGCTCCAAAAGTGATCAAATGATGTGACAAATCTTGAAATAAAAGCCAGTGGTGGAGTACTAACTTCACTATGGGAAACTGTAGAAAACACACGGGAAGATGTGATTACATTTAATTTTCCTAAACAGGATGAGTCACAGGGTTTAAAGGATTGTTTCTGATTTTTAATTACCTGCCATGTGTATGCACGTTGAGAGACTCGGTGATTCCTGTAATCACTCCTCCTGTCCATACTGGCAGTTAAAGATTCCCGTTTCATCACACTCAAAGTGTTAAACATTACAAATAGATAGAACAATCTGTCTTTAAGGAAGGTAATATTAAAAAAAAAAGTGCGAGAGTGAAATTCTGGTGACAGTTGATCAAGTATGTTTTGATCAAATAAGATTAACTGCAAAAATATATCAGAGTTCTGAATGGGAAAATACAAATACAAAAAAATATAAAATTGAAGAAAAGCTGGTTTTTGTGGTCAGTGGCTTCCCAGTTCTCCACAATTATAGAAAATTGAATGTGCTATGAAGACCTGATTAAGACAAACAATAACTAGAAACACATTGCTCAAATGCATCATTTTGGTGGCACTGGTGTAGTGTCAGTGTGAGAAAATTGCTGTTCAGTCTGAGCTGAGTATTCAAATTATGTGAACAACGCAAACAAGGCCACATACTTCAGGCTTGTTATCCTGCATTCAGGAGTAGCCAAGTCAGAAAGTTCACATCAGCCACTGAGTTATAAATCAAAGAGGGAGATGCCTGGAATTTCTGACAGCTATCATACTGCCTACTCGACAAAAACAACTAAAGAAGTGTTGTCAAATTTATGGGGACATACGTAGCTGGAAAGCCTCTATCACTGGGGGTCTCTGCATCACTTATTAATAAATTACCTTAAATAATATATAAGGTGTATTCAGACCAAAAACAGCCCAGTACGTCGTTGGGGTTGTTTTAGTTTTAGTCAGTGCCATGGTTGTTTCATTTTCATCATACCTTTTTAATTTGTACGTTTTCAGTGCATTTTGAGGCTAAGGCTGTTGCCATACTTGTGTACAGTTACCACAGTTACAGGTGTCTCTTGCAAGCTGTCTATTTTATTTTGTGACACTGTTGAATATGACTTGGCCTTAAGATTCATTCATTCGTCACAGAATCATGAAGCCAATATGAGCTAATATGAGCTTTCAGCAGTCTTGAGTTAGCCAGATCATGTAGGAATTTCCCAAAGTTCCAATTTTTTTTTTTTTTTTTGCATTAGCTTTCCTCTTTGTGTTTCCATCCTTTTGCAGCAGCTCAGCAAGGCAACACCATTTGGGGGAACACAAAGAGGGAACTCCATACATGGAAGCTTGTAACTTTGGCAATGACCCACTCGATGTAGTTAACTAAGACATGCAGTTTTGCACGTAACAAGGACTTTGGCTTTTGCTTGTCATTTCTTACAGTATAGAGGCACTAGAATGGGACCATTTCAGGGCCTTTATGGACAGGAGATATAATTACAGCAGCCAGTAACTCTTAATGAACATGGGCTAGTCAGTACTGATAGACTTGTAAAACTTCCTTGTGTCAGCTTTTACATTAAAACCTGACACAAATAGTGGGAAAAAATGGGAAATGTTTTCGGTGTTTAGAATTCCTGGAGGTCGAAGTTCAAGGTCAGCTGCAGAATGGCAGCAGCTTGCGGTATGGACAGCTGCATGCCTGTTGTCACAAGGTTTCAAACACTGAACCCTGTCAGCTGATTGGCAGGGTCTTTGTTCACTACTAGAACGCATCACACAATAAAGCAATAAACAATATTCATAAACGTGACAGTTCATTCTGACCTTGGAATATGACAAAATAATCCCAGCTCGAGGTCAACTCGCTACCTTTCAGCTGCATCTTGTGGTCTCCAGTTGTCCAGAAGACTTCTATACTCCCATAAGTCACGTGATGACAACGTTGCCACCCCTTCCACCTCCAAGACAAATGCAACAACTTGTAACCATAACTGTAAAATGTATTTGAAGGACTGAAAGTGATTCTATAGATGACTGCAGTGAATTATACAAAGTGACTTGTTTTGGAAACACACTGATAGAGCTTCTCTCTAGCTTCTCAGAGTTAGTGCACAGCAAAGTAGGTCATACCTGAGTCCGAGTCTCACACCGCACTGTTACCATGAGCCAAACATCATGCGTTATGTTGTCTGAAGTGTCTGCAAGGCAGCCACTTTACATTCATATGTATTTTAAATTTATTATGCAAAAAAATCACTAAATCAAAGATGTAAACCAACACATCTGAGAGTCTGGGCAGCCCACTGGTTGATTACAGGTAAAGTTGGAGAGAAAGTTGAGCATTGCTGTTACAGTAGATAGTAGTATGTAGAAGTTAAAAAGCACCCAAGTGATCTGCAAGAAGGAGAAAAGTCTCATTGATTAGTCAATGGTTATGGAAATGCCATGTACAATGACCCTTAGATCAGCCACCCTCGAGCCCCCAAACAAATCCATGGGGTCTGACTATGGGGAGCTATATAGAAGGCAGGGTGCGCAGAGGAGGGGGGGGGGGTATATCCATGTGAAACCAGCCCAAACAAAGACTCCCTGTTTCTGGGGCCAGACAACCCCCACCTCTCTAAGCAAGATAAATAAATAAATACAAATGGAAAAAGAAACCATATACGCCCACTGAAAAGGCCCATAAGAGAGTGACTGACAGACAATTGAAAAGACAAATTGTTACATTGTCTTTGAGTGGGGGTGGCCAAGGGGTTGATGCGCAAAGGTAATTACGATGAGACGTGAACCGGGGGGTCAGGGGTCGCAGTATGTGTCTGACCCCAAGTTTTAGGGCATCACTGTGGAAGAAAGAGGCTCTGAATTGGGCCAATGTCTCTCTTACCCCTTTAGCTAACTCCTGCATTGGTCCCCCCGTGACACAAAATGTCTTAGCTCTCTTTTGGAGGGTTTTCTTTTTCACTTTCAATACTCTTTCTTTCAATACCCTTCTGCAAAAAAAACAAAACAAAAAAAAAAACAAAAACTTTTCTCTGGCTGAGCTGAAAAACGCTGACGAGGCATTTGTCCTGTAGCTACTCACCCATGTTTGATTTAATTGCTTTTCCACCCCTCTGTGCCACAGCTCTCAGCAGCCCGACTCTGACGGACAGTGCTGGAGGCCGGAGGGGAAGGTACTGTTATTTTGACAGTCAGGCGAGGAGACAAGGTTGACCTGACCCACGCTCACTTGGCTTGCTTTCCCATGGTGCTGAAGGGGCTGGGAACTGGATGGCTGGGAATAACTCCAGTCTTCTCCACATCTCTGCCTCTGCTACTTGGATTTAAAGGGCCTCCTTCGGTTAAAGGGAAGCTAGACTTGATCAACAATATGTCAACATTAAGCTCTCTACCTTTGAGTCTTGTTCTCTGTGTTTCAGCCCTCTGTCCTAAACCAAGCTTGTATTTTTTCTCAACAAAAATTGGGCTTTCAAACCTTAAAACTCCAGATGGGCCCTAACTAGACTCAGCAGAGTAACAACTATTCAGAACTAATGAGAAGTGTTATTCAACCATGTCTTATGAAGTGCAAGATGTTTATAGCATTGTGCTTAGCTGGACACACGAAAAGTGCCAGTTTTCACTTGTTGTCTAACAAGTGAAAAATGAAAGCTAGAGCAGTAAATACAATCCCTGGCTCCTTTCTCTCCTCTGCACAGCTGACAAATCACAGTGTGACATGGGTCTGAATGTCAAATTGTCCATTTCAAAAATCATTTCTCTAACTTTTTCGAAATAGAAAGGAGAGGGTTTCTGAGGCTAAGCACTTCTGACTGAGTATAAAGGTGACTTAAACCAGGATGTGTCTGAGCCACGCTTTCCCTGTGACACCCCCCTGCACCTATTGTTTGTCAAAAATGATGACAAAGAAGAGACTTGGCTGTCTTCCTGTTGTTTTCCTATTTCCATTATTTTAACTTTAATTAAAACATTTTTTTCTTCTCTCAGTTCTAATTTGTTCTCAGCTAATTCTGGATGGAAATACCAGCTTATTAAACTTCTTAAGATTATTAACTGTTAAATGCAACACTATGATCATAAGCTAGTGCATTGCATTCAAAACTGACAGATGCAAAATCAGGTGATAAGGTGAAAAGTTACATTTAATCTGCATGCTCAAACTTTGCTGACACACCACTGATGGTTTTTTAATCATTCAATCAAACTGCAGCTTCTTCACACATTATAAGCATATTATTCCACAGTAAGAGATCACATATACAGTCCAGTACAAGTTTGTGTTGTAAGCAATTTAAATAAAACTGCAAGAGTCGGAGGGTGGGGGGTGGGGGGGGGTCAAGGTTGATATGAATTTTACACGTTCTTAACAACAATGTCATAGGGAACATTGGAGAGAATCTCCAGTTGTGGAGAATAGTTGAACTCAGGGCAACATGCTTTCCTGATTAACTGCAGTTGGTTTATGTTGAACTCATACTGGGGTTGGTTTGGGGGGGGGGCTGGAAGGATTCACATTTGGTTGTTCTAAGACAAGAGAGATGCATTTGGCCTGCATCACCTTAGCTATGGGCAACAGCTTATGATAAATGCAGTTAAACCTGCTGGCACACAGGCGCTTTCCCTGGACATGTTTAATGCCCACTACTGTGACTGTTTTTACCTCTGTTGAATCCTGCTTCTTAACGCTGCAACGACCAGAAGGATCATTCAGTTTTAATTTAAGCTAATCAAATGTGCAGTTCATAATTGCAATTTGTGGCTTTGTGGCATGTGATTGTTTTACATAGATCATCTGCTGCCAGTATGTGAGCTTAGCATCAATAGTAATAAAGCAAAGCCTTTTTTTGCATTTGAAAATATATTGGCTAATCTGGACCACAGTATGGGCAGTTTCCATTTCTTCAGTGGGAGCGAGGAGAAGAAAAGGCCCCACACAGTCTCTATTTGGGTAGGAAGCAGAGCCCTGGTAGCTGGGGACTGTGTTTGTGTGTGTGTGTGGGTGTGTGTGTGTGTGTGTGTGTGGGTGTGTGTGTGTGTGGGTGTGTGTGTGGGTGTGTGTGTGTGTGTGTGTGTCTGTTTGTGTGTGTGTGTGTTATGTGTGTGAGGGAGGAGGGGGAGTGCAGCTGGGTTTGCTTACCATCCTGCATTTTAGTTGCAGCTTACCCGCAAGATGGGGGACAGGACATAATCGATTGCAAGAAAAATGGCTCTAAATTTGTTTTTCGTGAAGGTGGGGAGGGGGACATTTTACATGTGCTGTCACAAAGGCTCATTAATTGTAATGTTTATGCATGGTAATGCTAGCCAGAGCACCCTGTGAGCCCTGCTTTGTGTCAAATAGACAGCATGCATCATAGGAGTAGCTGGAGGGCTGGTGTGTGAGGGTGTATGGGAGAGTAGGGTGCCACAGAGCCCATCACTGTGTCCAAAGCACAGTGTGCACAGTGCAGTCAAGAGGTCCTCAACTGCTTTTGCTAAAGTGGTTTACCCACCTTGAGAGAGTGTTGCAAAAATGGAAAGTTGCTAAAAGGGTCCCATTAAGCACCTCCAGACTGCTATTGATCTCAGCTGTAAATAATTTTCTTGAGTCACAATGTTTAGATGTGAAGTCAGAGTGGAACATGTTGTTAGAGAATTAAATGGAAAACTGAGTGTTAAAGCTTTATCTAACATGTAGAAATAAACCCATTCTATCTGTCTAGATCGTCTATAGAAATCATGTCGAGACTGCATGAACATTCCATCACTACCATCACTAACAGAGTGTAATGGGGCTAATATGTTTTGAACAAAGTGCTTGTCTAGTCACTGAACATTCCCTGAAACCCACTGCCCCCACAACTCTCCCACTGCAAATGAAGGGGCTGTGTTCAACAATTTATGCAACTTTCAGAATATCACAAATTTTACAAATATGTCCATCTCACACAGTGACTGACTAGGTGTGCAGAGCTGTGAATGTTTACACAACTTCTTCCTTGTGTAATCCTTACAGTATGTTCAGGTGACTGGTGTGATTGCAAACAGTTGTAAAGGGAAACACAGAGATGCATCAGGGTGAGCTTGAAATGTTTAAATTTGAGCAAAAGATGTGAACTCATTGCAGAGTTTATCAAGTTTTGGGGTAAATAAACCTGACTGCCCAAACAGTCCAGCAGTCAACTTTGCTGGAAACTGCAGTTCACATTTATCTGAGCACAAGTCTATGTCTTGTCATCACTGTGAAGTTGTCTGACAACCAGGGGAGACACAATGAAGTCACAGCTCCCAGCCAGGAAATAGTCCCGCACATAATCCCCTCTAAAATCACACCTTTTTTTCCCTTTTATATATATTGTTAGATCTTGTGTAAACAAAATAGATGAAATTTTATTTAGAAAGTTTCTGGTAGAGTTTTGGACAGAGCCAGGCTAGCTGTTTCCCCCTGTTTCCATTCCTTTTGCCAAGATAAGATAACCAACTGCTGTAGCCTCATATTTAATGTAAAGACATAAGAGAATTGATCAATTGCATCACCTAACTCTCAGCAAAAAAATGAATAAAATATCAAACTATTGCTTAAAAGCAAAACCTGTTCTGGCCAATTTTAAATTCTGCTATCAGACAATTTCTCTATCAACACAACACAAATAATCCAGCACAAATTAAGGTTATTACAATTTGTGTATTATTTTCATAGTTTTGGCAATTTTTATCAATGCCATGATATCAAGATGGCATTGGACTCATCAAAGTAATTGCTGTAATCTGGGAACATGGCAACAAGAAACACAAGGAGTTGGATGATTAGACATTGTACCCAGATTATCAAAACCATTTGTTTGATATTAAACTGATTCTAAACTAAAAGTGAGTGCACATGAAATTTTCATAGTGATGCCTTACAACACACATCTATAGTAAGTATGGTGGGTCAAAATTGAGACGAGTCAAACCAAGTTGGTTTGTAAGCTGCTATGGAACTGACAGTAATAATAAATTATTACAACTGACAGTAATAATTTTACCATTCGCTTTTATTTCCTCTCCCGAAAATATTTGACTAACCTGGAAGTTAATTCAAAACCTCTGTGATTGTCGGACTGACTGCCTTAACAACTGATTGTTCGGACTGAACAATCCTTAACATAACATTAAAACCAAAGTTTCTAGCCATAGAAAATAGGAATGACAAATTTTGAAATTTATAGAAATTTATAGAAATCTTATCACAAGCACAACCAGCCTTCTGAAATGCCTAGTTAAACTTAGAAATGGCATTTAGATGTTCCTCAGAAGAAAAAGAAAATCTTAGGAGTAGTAAATCAATGTTCTGTTCAGAGAAAGTTGGAATCAGCATCATTAGATTTTTTTACTCTGTTGTCCAATGTTGGTAAAAAGAACCACAGACCTGCCTTTCTGATGGGCCAGATTGTGATGTAAGAATACTTTTTAAGTCACCTTGCCACATTTCAGGATACTTATGATCAGTTTTTCCATTTGCTTTCCTCTTACTGCCATTTGGGTCTATCAAAGTCACCATGTTTAGTCTTAGAGCTCTGAATACATAATCCGGGCTGATTAGAGCTCACTCTGAGTGACGATAATTATCCAAATATAAATTAATACCATGAAGTATGATGATGAATGGAGCATTGGTGAGGCTGAAATCAAGTCAATGTAATTATGCACAGATGGATGACTCTTAGTCACACTCCCCTTCTCCTAACCGCATACACACATGTAGTCACAGCACTTCCCCTGCTGTGATGTCTCAGTTTTTGGTGCCGAGTTACTTTCAAGATGGTCTTCCATGGAATTTCTCATGGTGGTTTGGCTAGCAAATTGGAGAACACAGATGAAATCATGATGAAACCATTTCATTGATACATAACTGGCATTGTAAGTATCTCGGGAGGAAAGCTGAAGAGCTGGTATGCACATTTAAAGTGGGTTAGCCTGGCCTTCTTTCTGTGTAGGGTGGTTTAGCATAGCTTCAGATAAGCAATTCTTACAGACTACACTTTCTGAAGCCCCTGTACAGGGTCCATCATGTTTTGTAATTTATTGCAAATTTATTAAAAATCAAATGCTGTGAGCTTCCCCCTTTAGGTCTCTCTACAGATTGTCAATAGGGTTTAAGTCTGGGCTGTGGTTGAGCCACTAAAGGACAGTCAGAGAATTGTCCAGTAGCCACTCCAGCGTTGTTTTGTTTGTGTGTTTCAGGTCATTGACCCGCTGAAAGTTGGGCTGCCGCATCAGTTTCGGGTCTTGCGCACTCTCTATACTTAGCTGCATTCATCCTTCTCTCAATTCTGACCAGTTTCCCTGTCCCTGATGCTGAAAATCACCCCCATAGCATGATGCTTCCGCCACCCTGCTTCATAATAGGGATGGTTTTTGCCAGGTGATAAAAAGTGCCTCATGTTTGCCAGATATACTTTGTGGAGTGTTTGTCTTATCAGACCAGAGAATCTTTTTCTTCCTGCTTTCAGAGTCCTATAAACACTGTCTGGCAAACTCCAAGCAGGCTGTCATACTCAAAATAGCTTCCATCCAGTCACTCTACCATAAAGGCCTGATTGATGGAGTGCTGTTGAGGGAAGGTCGTTGTTCGATTCCCAGCTCTTCCTGCCCACGTGTTGAAGTGTCCCTGTACAAGATACTGAACCCCAAAATGCCCCCAATGTATCATCGTCCATCCATCCATGAATTTTACCCATTCAAAATTTAATCTTCTTTAATTTAGTCCGTATGTAGTCTGTATGAGGTGAAGTGTTCTAAATACTATCTGAAGCCACTGTAAACGATGGGACATGTGTGAGAGAAATGAAAAATGTGTTTCACTGGTCTTTTTTTTCTCCTTGACACATATTAATCATCTCATCTGTCATTTCTGGCTTGCAGAAAGAAAACGTGTGGGTGAATATGTGATGAGAAATAAAGAAGCAGAACATATTACCATGCAGCTCACTGAGGTTTCTTCTGTGCTTTATCAAGTCTATAGTTGCACTTATCCACTATAAATCAGTGGTGTTGCCACAGAAAATGTTCCTATTTTCTATTGCAAATTTGCAGTCTTCACTTGATCCATCTATGTGCAGATGGACTGAGTGAAATCAAATCCCAAATTGACTGTAGAGGAGATTTGCTAGGAACTTTTTGCAAACAAAAACACATCAGTGTGGGATGCAGCTTCATTACTTATCAAAACCTACGATGAGCTTGTCTCAGAGTGGGACTGTTGGCTTTGTCGGCCAGATAAGTGTTCACCCCCCCCCACTGAGCAGTAATGCTGCCGGCCCAGTACAATCTATGAGTTATGTGAGAGGTATTTTGGCCTCCGTCTCCAAGCACACAGAGGAATCATTAAGCTAAAGCAACTTCAGTGCATTTTTCTTCATGCTTTTATTCTCCCTCTGTTGTTATCCAAATGTCACAAATTGCCTGCATTTGTCATGGCGAGAGCAGTGCGTCCAGGCGAGTCATCACAGGCAGCCGTGCCTCGTCGTCTTGCAAAATTTCCTCAGAGAATACCACTCACTTTTATTTGGGAGATCACAACTGGTAGCTGTACGCAAATACAAGGGACGTTTGTTGTTTTGGCAGAACACCTTCTGCAAAATAAACTGTTAACAGAACAGCTATGAAAAAGGCAGGTAGTCACTGCAAAAACCTCTGATATGTATTAACATACATCATACTGGGATTTAATAGAAGGTTTGCTTAATGTGCATCACCCTGCCTCTCTGAGCAATCCATATAACCAGCAAGGCTAATGCATCTACCCCCAGAAAACATGCCTTTCTCTGGTCTGCACAAATCTCACATTATAGGGTTAATTTAACTCTGTGTTAAGAGGAATCTGTTCAATTTAACTCTCTGTCAACAAATAGTTGACACCAGGAGTGTTAATTGGTTAAACACACCCCGAATCTGGAACAAAACTGCATAACTTTAACCACAGATGGACACAGTTCCCTTTGGATTTCTTTTGCTTTCCTCCGGTAAGTTAGGAAACATTCTTTATTGATATCAATGTTACTTTATGATGCAGACATTCATTTTTACCTTGATTAGTTTGATTTACATCATTATCTACTGTATCTGACCCAAACCCTGTGATAGAGATGGACTTTTTTTGCTGTAATACTGCTTAGTATCTGCTTAATCTACAATGATGGTATAGTCCAATTAAACTGTCAAGAAAAGCTAAATATTTAGACCTCTAGATTTGGTATTTTCCCTACACAACTTTGTGTAACTGATTAATAACTTAGCCATACGCAGTAGAAAGCAGGACTTTTTTTTCTAGTGACTCTAGGTTTCTTCACAAACATTTTCTTTTTCAAAGTTCAATTTTAATGACATAGTCATTAATTACCCTATTTCAGCATTAAAACCCAATCTCCTGTATTCTTAATATTATTAGGGTTAATTACTGATATACTGTACAGGACAATAATCATTTTATTTGGGGACTTCAACATTACACATTGTGTCTGTGGGGCCCAGTAATTATTGGGCCAATGTCATCCAAATAGCCCCAGTATTATCACTATAACATGGGTCAGGCTCCAAAAACACTGGATCCTACATTTCCCATAATGCAATAATGTTCATTAAACCCTCCATGGTGAGTGAATACTCCACAATCCCGATTTGAATGCAGGGTTTTTTTAAAATAACATTATAGTCTCAACACCTAAGCCTAGATAAGCCCCTGTTGACATCATTAGGATTATTTTTTTCTGACTTTACAAAGCTCCTCCAAAGCCACAAAAATTATTATACAGTAACAATGGGATGAGGTCTTACTCTGGATGATGAATAAACTGATCTGGTTGTATAAAATTGGTGGAGGAGCCCTTTAATTAAAGATAAACAAACAATTCATTAAAATAACTTCAGCAGTGGGCACACACACAACATTATTTTCAAAATGTATGTTCTGGCTGTCTTACAGATAACAGTTGAAGAACCTCTTTAGTCTTAAATGGCCGCAATAGTTTCTCAACTTCTTTGCACTTTCCACCTGGTGCTGTTGCTCTGAAACTAATCAAAAGAACAAGAGAAAGAAAAACAGACATGTATATCTCATTGGCTATCAACAACTAATGACTATGTTTGCCTGTGACCAGCATTTTCAGCCAAATAGCTTGCCGACCACCCACACATCAGTGCAGCTTCCTTGGTTAATTCATTGTGTAGCAATGAAAAAAGCATGTATTTGTATCTTCATTGGACATATGATTTGTTTGTTAAATGGATTCACTACCTCAGAGACCTCTGCTGCTCTATTTTTCTTTTCAAGATCGAGTTTTGTTTTTTAAATATTTCACAATGTCTCGTGATACAGAGGGAATTCAAGTCACACAGGAAACTGGACAATCAGTAAAAATGCTTTATAGTAACCTGGTAAATGTAAAATCCACATTCACCAGCAGCAGGTCTTTAATCAAATTAACCATGAACATTTTTTGGATCCACCAAGAACTCAACTGATTTCAGACATCCGTGTCTGTTTCCAGGTTTCGGGGCGTGATGCTGCATATCGAATTTTTATAAAGCTGTGTGAAGATTGTTAAATTTCCTTAAACGATATCACTTAGCTCGGGCTGAAGGCTCAGAATTTCAACATAAGGTGACAAAATTTACATTGTATGGACTCTAACACCCAGACTTTGAGTTCAATTATTTTGAAGACAAACTGCAAATGCAGGCGCTGTCCCTGCCCCGTAGCGCCCCTGTTCTGAGACATATATGTGCACAGGTGGTCAGTGCTCTACTCGCCCCTTTGCTGCATACCTGCTGTAACACCTCTCCCCTGAAAGCTATGCCATCCCTTTCTGCCACTTTTTTCACTACTGCTGCTGTTCATATTCAGTAGCATGTCAAGAGCCCAACCTCCACCCCAGCATCCAGGCTCTTGAGTCCAAACATGCCCATGGGAGAGTTATTATCATCACTGCCCAATCCCTGCTGTGGTGACCCTGTTGTGTTCCTGTGGGTAGTGAAACATCAGACCACTGACACCAAAAATCACTTCTGTAAATATTCCAAAGTCACATATTAATTAGAATCAGTCCAAAGATCAGTAATCTTAAAGTAAGGGTGACAGGAAGTCTTCACCAGTTCATCAGGGAAACTCTGAAAATGAGGTAGGTCACAAGTCAAAGGAGGGTTGAGTAGATTAATGTAATAACACAACAGTTAAAATGCTACAAATCATTCAACTCTATCCAGGAGACATTCTCTGCTCATGGAAAGTCAGGACAGGTCAAGTACACATCCCTTCACCATGATGCATTTCCTGAGACTTTAGAGAGAATGCAATTCAACCAGTAGCAGCACTCTATCACTAAACAGATGCCACAGAGTACAATAAAACTCAACTAAATAAAGAGCAGCAAGCTTTGTGAACTAGATGTTGCTCCCTGTGCTCTCCCAGTGTTACCTGAAAGAAAACAGGTGTGCTTATTATTTCTATATTTTAACATACAGTAGGTTATAATACGGCTTTTCACTCCAGCTGCATCCTCTGTGCACATACACCTCATCACTCTAAAGCTGATGTCGTGCTGTGGAGGAGATCCAGGGTTTATCCGGCGCTCGCTGATGACAGATTCTTAATGACATACATGTTTGTTCTGCCAGGGCCAAAATGCCCTTTCATGGCAATACATGCACATGTACGCAGCACCACGACTTTATACAATGCTGAATATAGATGGACAGCCTGTCATTGGGAAACTCCATCCTCCCAGAGGCCTGAGAGTCAAAATATTTAGTCTCTCTATTGTTAGTCACATGCTGTTCGAGCCCAGAGTTTGGAAAGTGAATGTGGTAGTGGTAACAGTGACATCCACGGCTTTGTGTTCTTGTCTGCTTTGTTTGCAGGGCTTTTTTTTTCTCAGTTTCTCCGTTGCACACTCATATGAAAGGTTAATGCGAACCTCTCCACTCGCTGCATTTTCTTTGTCTCACTCAGGTTTTGGCTTGTTGCTGTCCTGCTGGTGGTTTTTAGCAGGGCCTATCACTCCTGACAGGAGGCTACCTCATGCATTTGAGCAAAGCCAGGTCTAGTCTGAGAGGGAAAAAAACCCTCCTGTCTCCTGAATTTGAAGTTTGCTTTAGCAACCCTCTATGCACAAATCTATTGTTGGATGCCATTAGCCCATAAAACAGTCCGTGTAGTATCGCCACAAACACAGCTACCCTCATTAAACCATCAGTGTTGATTTGAAAAAGTGAACAGAAGTATTGTCTTTAAAGGACTTCAGAGAGTCCCTTTGAATTTTTTCAAATCATATTGCCACTTGCATGCGGATAGTTATGCAGAGGTCTTAGCTAATTCATAATTTAATTGGTGAGCTACCTAAGGTTGCATGATTCTTTCACATTTCATGTCAGCCTGATTCTGATTCGATTATAGCTAAAAATTGATTTGCTTTTATTTTTCTTTACAACTTTTGCACCCAGGAAATTACAGTAAGCTTTTGAATATGGAGCCATCTGTCACCAACCATCCATACCGCATAATGCATTTAACATTCTGCATAAAGTTGGAGAATATGTTCTCCTGGCCCCAGTTCAAGAAGTGAGAGAACAAGAAAACTTCTGGGTGAGCAGTGTCCTCTGTGGTGGAGACAGCTGCAAAACACATTGATCTGATAAATAAGTTCAACAAAGCTATTACTCTGAAAGGTCTGTGTTTGCTTCGTCCACTCTTAAAAATCAAATTAAGTGCTTTGTTTTTTTCTCTCTCTTGCTCTGCAAGAGCTGTTAACAGCACAATGGAATGCAAATTGGCCTACATTTAAATAGAGGGATTTCACACCTTTAGTCTTATCAGGGAGAGAGGCAAAGCTGGGAGGAGATGGACATTTGCAGCTCAGCAAATTGACTTTAGCCTGTAGCTTGTAATTAGGTTGGATAAAGAAGCACTTCCCCTAATGTTTGCATGTCCAGCAAGAACAAATCAAGCTGCATCAGATCACCAGCCCAAAGCTTATAAGATAATGTACCCAGGAAATCCTCTCGAGACAACTGTTTATTTCCAGATATGACTTGGCTCAGCACTTGAAAACTTTATTACAAAAGTCACATTCTCTTGCAGGGATTGTTGCAGTTAATATTAGTGAGAGAAACTATTTCCTCATTCTATTTGGGGAGGCTCCTTTCACAATTCTCAATGACTCGCTGTGTTCCCTGTGACACATTTTTGGAACCACCGAAATGAAAATAAGCCCTAGACCCAGTTTGTGCATCCCATGTATTGACATTATTTGAGCCACAGAGCTAAGTGTCAGATTTTCCATAAAATAAATATGTAGTCAGGGTTCCAAAATCCAAGAGGGTCGCTTCTCATCTCTCATCTTTTTGCTCGGCCAGACAGAAATCGTAGCCATGACTGACACATCTCCTTGCTTAGTTTGTGCAGCCAAACTTGTTTGATTGACTATCATCTAGATTTCTCGTTTTGTCTATATTTATGCTAATTTCCATTTTATTGAATTTTCAAACTAAATAACGTGTAAGCAGCACAAAAGGAGGTCAGCTATGTGAGTCCTGATTGCCTAGAGAGAAATACTTGAGAGAAGGATTAAAAATCTTTTCATGGTGCAGAAGACAGCTTTTTTTTCATCCAGATGATTAGTCCTTGAGGTTTCAAGAAATAGCTTCATAACAGCGGTTAATTAACAACCTTCTGGGTTTTTAATACGGGTATTTGTTTTTAAGAGAAATGTTTCGTTCCTTGACACTAATAGTAACACGGTAGAACTTGAAAGGCAAATTCCGTTTTAGGGAGCTTTTGAATAAATACGTAAAATGAATATGAGATTTCCTCACATTACGGGGGGAACTTCAGCATCTTCATGAGACTAATGTTGTTCCCTGTAGCACAAATTGGGATCTGAAATGAAAGCGAGCCCCCAAGAATTCCGCTTAACATATTCCATATATAAGAATAACATAGTTTAGCCTTTTTTGCTTAAGAACTCGCATATTAATCAGAATTGCGGGTCTATATGCATGCGCCCCTGCTCTGTATTTTGTGTAATCAAAGCAAGAACAAGCGGGGGAGTAAAAGCAGTAGTTAGGTGACTCTTGGAGTGTTTTACACGCTGGGTAATTAAACGCTTTGACTGACAGCAAAGTGCCAAAAGGCTCAGACGCACTCCGATTGGCCGGAGCGCACTTTACAATCTCCTCGTCTCCGAGCTCCGCACAGGCAGAGCGCTGTACCTCCCCGAACCCTCGCAGGAGCCAGACGCACCAGAGGAGCGCGAAGGGGCCGCAGCCAGAGGAGAGCGCCTGTGGACTTTAACCGAAACCCCGCACCTTTTACGCACCTCGATCGGCACAGCTCGGCCTGCTTTTCTTGACATTTGTTTTTCATTACACTGAATTTCTTCATGAAGTGAGTCTCTGGCGTCGTCTGTCTGACCCGCACTGAGTTGCATTCGTGATATTGCTGCAAAGATTGAGAATGACGGCTGCTTCCGAATCGTTCTGGAGGATGATCCGGCTGGCCGTGACTCTGGCACTTGTGTCAGCGTGCGGAGCGTCAGAGTACGAGTACCTGAGCTGGAAGTCGGACGCGTACAACGGCGGGCGCAGCTACGGCAAGCCCCCGCAGTGCGTGGACATCCCGGACGACCTGCGGCTCTGTCACAACGTGGGCTACAACCAAATGCTGCTGCCCAACCTGCTGGAACACGAGACCATGGCCGAGGTCAAGCAGCAGGCCAGCAGCTGGGTTCCCCTGGTGCACAAGAACTGCCACCCGGGCACGCAGGTCTTCCTCTGCTCGCTCTTTGCGCCCGTGTGCCTGGAGCGGCCCATCTACCCGTGCCGCTGGCTGTGCGAGGCCGTGCGGGACGGCTGCACCCCCATCATGGAGGCGTTCGGGTTCCCCTGGCCGGAGATGCTCACCTGTGACAAGTTTCCCCAGGACGACGTGTGCATTGCCATGACGCAGCCCAACGCTACGGAGGCCACCAAACCGACAGGTAAGTCACGGCAGGTTACAGGGCTGGTTCTCCGGTTTTTCAAATGCTGTCTTTCTACATTTGGGATTGTTTTTACTACATTTTCCCAACAGGTATTTTTCGAGAGAAGCCCTTTGAGTGTGCAGCATTCAGCATTCTTTAAAGTTAGGTCTGTGTGGGGCGCCAGGGCTTTTGGGTGGTTATTGTGCAGTTCCCCAGGGACATCTGCGGTTTGTGCCTTAGTCAGCAGCACCTTGATGGTGGTTGGTGTGTGTGTGTGTGTGAGTGTTGGGGGGGGGGGGCTTTCTGAGACTGTCCTCAGGGGGTAAGCAACGTATTTTGTCCTTTAGTTTCCAGGGCTTGTCTTTTCGTGGCCTCTTCCTTGGTCAGAAAACCTGCTTCTCTTTCTAATTGATCCAGGCATGTGTACTATTTTCTTTACTGATTAATCAGCTGAATATCTCCTCATTTTTTTTCTGCCAACTGATTTAATCTGTAACGTGCCAGAAAACAGTGAAAAATAATTACAAGTTCCCCGCGCATAGGGCCATAACCAGACTTTTCTGAAATACAAGATCAAAAGAAAACTTTTGATTTTTCATAGTTTGTTTAGTTAAATGTTCAGTTCTATTTCCTGTAGATTTTATTTTGCAACATGTTGGCTAAATACTTTTTCAAAGCTTTATACATTCTGCCAGGAATTGAACGTGGCCTAAAAGTAGTCCAATTTCATTTTTGTCTAAAAAAATACCATATGTTATAAAATAACCACCAAGTGCAACTTTAATTTTAGGACTTCCTCTAGGTTGCTAAAAAGAAAAGTCACATAAAAATACATAGGACACGACCTCAATGTTTTCAGTGGTTGCTACAGTCCAGCCAAACCCCATGGTGATGTCTGCAAACATCTTGTTTTGTCAGACCAACAGTCCAAAAAATTAATAATAATAAAAGAAAATTATGTGATATAAGGCACACAAAAGCAGCAAATCATCACATTAGAGGAACTGGAACCAGCCCTAATTTGGCATTTTTGCTTCCTAAATAACTTGTGTGATTAATCAAAACGATTAAATTTCTGTCATTCGACTAACACGCAACAGTTCAGGATTTCTTAATATAACTAACCCATAAACTCTAAACATTAGTATAAACCAGAGGAACTACTTGACTGAGAAACAGCCGCCACTTTTGCCACTGTGTAAAAGTCAACCCCCATGTACTTAAATGGGCTTGAGAATGTTATTTCAGGGGGGAAGGTGTGTTTGCAGATGCAAATCCCAACACAAACAAACCAAATACAACCTTTTGGGGTAAAAATCAGCCGTGAAAACCTGGATCTGAACCAGTTTTAACAATGTCAACCCACCCCAGCTCCTCTCCTGCTCCTTAAAAAGAGTCTTGTGCAGTTATATTTTCTTTTCAATCTATGATCTGTCGTATTAATGCTGGTTTTAGTCTGAACGTGAAGTTGCTTTATATTGACTCGGAGTGATAGTAATATTGAAAAAAAACTCTAACAGATGGTAGTCATTTATTTCAAGGTGTTTGTTGAGCTGGAGGACAATGCTGGGAGGAAGTCCAGTAGTGAAAAGGGAATATTCTATTAAGCCTAATAATTGCCATTTTCGACCAAGTTGTCACTGACAAATGTATTAAAACTGTTGAAAGATGAAAACATAGTATAAAATAACACACTGAGAGCCATGGCAACCCCCCCTACCCCCCACTACCCTGCCCCGGTTATCATCTCTCACTAATGGCTCCTTAGCCACAGATTCCCCAAACCTGTTGGGACTGTGTGTGGGTTGGTGTGGAGCAGAGTCAGACACCTCACGCAGCATCAGTGAAGGGGGAGATGTAACATAGTCCAGAAAAAAATGCTCTTCCAGCAATAACCTGATGAGCCAAGCTGACAAATACCAGAGAAACCCTGAAATATGCACAAAAACAACACGTCTGGGGAAGATAAAGTTTGGGCTGATTCAGAATAGTTTTGGTTTGAAGGTTCGGTTGCTATGTCCATGTCCTTGCCGGTCGCCTAGGTGAGGTGTACACGGGGGGGGGGGGTACAATCACCTCATTCATTTTAACCAAAAAATAGGGGGGAATTTCCATCATCACATCATCAACTTACTTATATTTCAATCTGAAACTGTAAATACACCACTTGAAGACATTTTCGCTGAACATGTTGGCAATAAATGGGGGGACTGTGGATCTTCCAGCAATTACACAGTGCTCACTGTATCTTTAGAGGGGACGTATCCCATGTGTGTTCGCGTCCGTGTTTAGAGGGGGTGGGTGTTATTGACTGACATGGTGGTATGGACGAAGGCCCATTTTTCTGAAAAAGCGCTCCCTTCTCAGGGTGAAGGGGACCACACAGAGCTGTACGCTCCCCAGACGTCACCTGTTATCATTTGTTGTCGGGAGCAGTGATAAATAAAGCTGGCGTTCTCTCGCAGGACAGAGTCGGGCCTGTTGGAGTCGAACCACTCACGGAATTTGCTTTTCTGCCACGGATATTCTCCTGGCACGTAGGAATATCTGAACTTAAGGTTAATAAAGACAAACAAAGGCAGCCTAATCTTCTGAGAGGTTCTCCTTAATTATCATTAGTAGAGGTCAGCTAACAGCACTTACACTCCACTGCTGAATACAGGCTGGTGATAATTGATTTAAAGGAGGACCAGGCTCAAATAGGCAAAGGGACTCCGTGACTCTGTAAACACTGTGTGTTTTCACAAGCTCTTTACACCTGGGTGTTACTTTCACAAGCTTTCGTTAAACACATGTAATGGACAACTGGCAATGAAGAGAAAACTATTTGTTTTCCCTTTTCTTGCTCCTCTGCTCAATTGATCCCGGTCCACGCTGTGACATGAATGCAGTTGGTTTGAATTAAATGCTGCAGGACACTGCGATCACATTGCAGGTCCAAGTTTGTTTGGAAAGTAAGCTCAGCTGTTTGGCATGAAGAGATCATTTGTGGTATTAGAAAAAAATTGAAAAATCGTGTTGGTAAAATATTCGCAGATATGCCTCTAGACTGAATTACTTTTTGGCAAAAACACATTTTGGCTCTTTGTCTTCAGTCAGGCTTTTGTCTTCGAGCTGGATATTATTACCTTTTCTTGGAATGTCAGAACATTCTTTTAAGCTTGGATTGAATATCATTACAATTTATTCCTCCTTTTTTTAATCTTTAAGGATGTATACATCACTGTTGGGAATTATAGAGAGATCCATTTTGAAAAGTGTCTAAATGTAAGGAACAATGAGGAACAGTGTTTACTGCAGCTCTTAGTTTCAGCTGGCTATAAAAGCTGAAGACATTCCTCACCGAGGTCAGGTCATTAGACCAGGCGACTGACACCAGACACTAGACAGGATCTCTGTTTTGTAGAGGGGTTAGGTGTGTAGAGACATTTGCAAAATAAATAATTTTGAATTGGAATTGATTTCATTTTTTTTAGTTTAAATTAGTTTAACTAATTTAGTTTAACACCCCTTCATTACAAATGAGAATTGACTGTTAAGTTTCCCTTCTGATTCTTTTTTTGTAGCTTTGCCCACATCCCAAATGGACGGCAATGTGAATAATTCTAACACGAAAGCATGTCAGTGATTTACTGCTGGTATCACTGCATCTCCTTTTTTGCCTCGTTTCCACTGATTTCCAAGCCGTGTCTCTTCTTTTTTTATTTTCTTCTTTTCGCAGGTTATTCTCCCATCTGCCCCCCATGTGACAATGAAATGAAAACAGACGCCATCCTGGAGCACATGTGTGCCAGTGAATTTGGTAAGTGGCCTAAAAACACCCACTGCGCCATGACACACACACAATGATATATACTGTGCACAACCCACTCTGATAGGCCTTGACATGCATCACAGCGCTCCAAGAAATCAGAAGAGCAGCAGGAGATTGCATCAACTGTATCTTCATCTTCAAGCTTTAAAACAGTCCACAAATTCTTAAAGTATGTAAAGCACGTAAAGTACGTTTTTTGTTTTTTTTTCCCGAAGTGAATCCTGTATCTGACCTGACTTGCCGATTTTGGCTATTTTTATGGTAAGATCAATTATGTCCCCCTTTTTTTTTGCAAAAGTTACATGGTTTTATCAGTTGGTCGGATTTGCCAGGCCTGTCTGGTTTGGTAAAGGATGATGTTCTGTGACTAATGAATTGGGGTCATTGAAGTCTTTATGTGGCAGATCCTTGCTGTAGTAAAGCCGGATGCCTGTTCTGCCGTCTCGGTGGACTGTTGTTGCGGAGTGTCTACAGAACATGGGGGAACATTCAAATTAAATGTCTCTTTAACAAAAGTAGTTAATGATAAGCTAGTATTTGTTTTTCTTCAAAAACGTATATCTTAAATACATAACTAAAGAAAAGAATCCTTCACTTCATTTGACACATAACCTGTGTTTGTTAGTAGGCTCAGTGGATGATGCAAATTCATAAAATAAAGGAAATGAAAAATGCATATCTTGCTAAAAAATGTTATGATGCCTTTCCTTCCTCATATTTTTCACAGTGTCTTTACCTCTGCAAAAATACATAAACAATGGAGGAAAACTCTAATATAGAGGCTAATGAAGACTAACAATGATTCAAATTTAATAGGGCTGCCACTTCTTATTAGACATTTAAAAAAACACTTTTAACTGTGAATTACATTACATTTAATATTGGATTTTTAATGATTGGTTCAATTTCAAAATTCACAGAATATAAATGCATCAGGTTCTGTTTTCCATTCAGAGGCAGGGCCATCCTAAAACTGCCTGTCCTAACCCACTGCAAGCCCTGTTGCCCTCAACTAGGCTATTGTTGTTGTTAAGTTGTGCTGAACGAATAATCATGACAGCAAACTGTTTGAAAAGTGAGTGGAAGCTTTGTGAATTCAAAAACATAGACGGAAAATGGCCTCTAGAGTGATGTTCTTAGGTTTCCAGTTTGGAGCGATATTGCAGAAAGGGAAAGTTAGAGAATTAGAGAAAACGGGAATATTTGGAAATTCAAGAGATGGATAATGCAAGCTGTAGCTGTTTTCACATGTTCATTTCACTAGAGCATCTTCAGTCCACCTAGATAGGTTACCAGACTGAAAGAAACATTAACAAAATAGGAAGGAAGGAACCTCTTTTGCTGATGGGGGCACTTGATTTAGTTGTGGAAATTTAGCAATTTGTGTGAGCCGCTTGCATTAAAAAAGACATAGAAAGCCTTGAGTTCAATTAAAAGCACTAACATCATCTGAATTGCGGTTATGAGGACTTCCAGGAATAATATGTGCATAATGCAAACAAGATGCAAGATTTTAGGCTTTCATGTTTTATTCACAGGCTGGACTAAAACTCGTGGCAGCTTGAATTCCAGGTGCCATACCGAAAAAACATAGACTGGATGCACATTAGAAACAGACTCTCTTCCAGTTCACAGGAAAAGTTTAAAGTTACATTTGTTTAACGAATTGCCTTGTTGTTTATGCTGCGGTGATGGGACTCGCCTTTTCTCAGACTGCATCCTGGTTTGCCAAGAGGAGAGTGGCACATTATTGGCTTGTTTCATCTCAGATGAAGACAGATGTTGTTTTCCTTGCTTGTCATAAGTCCCCTCACCAGCTGACATGTGAGGATACACAGACAGATTTAGTATCAGGCTGAGGATGAGACACTGTGCTGCTTATGTTGCAGGTTTGAACCCACAAGGGAGCGACCTCCTCTGGAATGCAACAAACGTAGCTGTGATTTCAGTGTGGGCTGATTGCAGCGGGTAAACAACTAATGCCTGTCAGCCTGACAAGAGATAGCACCACTGGTTGTATCACCAGCTAAGCTAAAGATTTGTTTGTTGCTTTTTCCAGCCGATGGAATTTAGTTTTGGTCTGAGGAGAAAAGTGCAACTATAAATATATCTGACAACAGCTGAAGTCAAATGAAAGTTAAAGTCTCAGAGAAGATGAAAATACGCAGATGGAAAAATCCCAAGCTTTAATCATGATGTGTTTTATCCCAGCAACGAAAGATAAGGCCATTATCTTTGCCTTCTGCATTCTGCTAGTTATGACTTGACTGAAAGTGGACGACGTGGTAGGTAGCAGCATGTTTTAGGAGACTGTGTTTAAAATCCAAACTGCAGACAAGCCTGTCTGTTTTGTTTGGAGAAGACCGCAAAAATAAATATGATAAATAGATTACTTGCCCTTCTCTGCGGAGAACAGAGGCAGGAAACCATGAAGAGGCTTGAGGAATGAATCAGTGACTCGCACTGAAGTCTTTATTAATCTGTGTGGACCAATGATGTGTAAAATATCTCTACCTTGGCAGTGAATTAGCATTTTTGTCCACTGAAAACCTCACTTACTGGAAGTTGTGAAAGGTCTGTTCTCAGTTAAGGTAGATGTTAAGTGTTTCTTTGCTAATAATAGTGTTGCACATGCGCATTTGACTTTTCCATCTGGGGTTGTCCTGATAAAAGCAGAGAACTCAGCAGCAAGACAGCTTTTGACTCGATTTGGTTTGATGTTGAGTTTCTCCCCGGCAGAGGAGGGAAGATTCTTGTAAGTGAGTTATGTATTTTCAAACTTATTCATCAGTTACTGTAACAAGTATCAGGTTTGTAGAGTAGCACTTTTAGTTTCCAGTGAGGACTGGCACTCCTCCTCTCCTCTGAAAACCTGATCATTCCTCATGTAACCCACACATATGCATACACACACATCCTATTTGCGGTACTCAGTTGGTAACAGATTTACAGCTCATCCCACTAAACACTTTGTTCCCACCACAATTTATCTCAGTGCTTAAGGTTTTACAGCACCTCATTGTTCCAAAAAAACTCCAGCACCCCTCAATTAAATCCCTCCTCTGCCTCGGACAGTTCACTTTGTTTTCGTGCCAAATTACTCCTTCCCTTTGCCGATGCAGTAAACAACAGGGCAGCCCTGTGCTGGAGAACTGATCACTTAAGCTTATCGGATCAGCTGTGTTTCCATTATTGTGAATGGAGAGCGGTGCACACCCTCCTGCTGGGTTTATGATACCCTGGGAGCTGGAAGCCTCTGAACCGGCACAGGAAATAAGGTCAGGTGTCAGGGACCAGAATAGACAAAAGGAATTTCCAGCAAATAATGGATTTTAGATACAATTCCTGGGATTATTGAAAGAAAAACTGTCATGATATTTTAAAATTACACGCATACATAATCTTGTTCTCGTTATTCTAAAAGTTGATGTGGGAGTCTAAATTGTCTACTTAATTCTACAAAATACGAGTCTAAAATAAAATTGTGTTGTCCTCATTGTTTTTCTTACTTTTCAAATTTTTATGAATCCAAATAAATTGCAATGATGTGATGAATTACAGAGGTTTTAGCTAAGCCATGTTAAGAGCATTTCCTTAAGTAAAAAAAGCAAAACCACATTATAGAATTACAAAGTACAGCATTGAAAATTATACAGTAATTAAGGAGAGAAGTATTATCAGCAAAATGTACTTAAAATGTTATAAACATGTAAACAGTATTTTAATGTTGGTAGATGATCAAGCTAATCTTCTAACAAGACGATGTAAAAATAACAAAGAAAATGCGGCAAAAGTGCTGTAACTGAAAAATTTTTGCTTTATCCTCGTTAAATAATGATTCAAAGTATCTATTTAGTCCTGTAAAACTGCTTCATATGAAAGAATCTGAGATGGAAAATCACATTTTTGGTTCCTCAAAACTTGTGACTAAACTATGGCCAAAGCCTATGATGATACTGTATTAGTAGCTGATGTTGTCATTTTGAGGGTTCACAAGCCAAAAAGAGCTGGAAGCATTGGTCTACACCGTAGAATCATATTTTATTATTGGATCGTGTGTTTTATAAGTAGAATCAAATGTTGCTAAGTATTGGCAGTCAGATGAATATAGTTAAGTAAAAAAGTATTGTTGGAGTGTGGAATTAGAAAATAGCAGAAGATAGAAGTGCCAGAAAATTGCACTGAAGTATAGTACTTGGCTACTTGTGTTCTTAAAACTTTGATCATGGAAACCTTTTCATTTTCAGCATATCAACTGATACTCGAGAATTATTTTTAATCTAAAGCCTTACAGTGATTTTAGCATATTGCACAGCTCCAGCTATAAAGTTTGTGTTTTTTGCTGGTTCAGTCCAACCCCTTTATCCTCTCAGCACAGTGTTTTGGTGACACTGATGCAGAAACACTGCCAGTTTACAGAACTTTACAGTCCGTGCTGAGAACTGAATAAGAACCAAAGCACACATTCAGTTCTCATTTGAGAATGTCGCAGCACCACCATTGAAGACCACCTACTGGATGGATTTCCATGCTAAATCTAAAATAGTTGTTTAAACACCTCACTGCTCTATTTTCCATTTTAATTATGTGTTGATACTTTTGAAATCCCAGAGGAAAAATATTACAGGAAAAACACCTAAAGGGACACTTTCACCAGCCATAAGCAAAAAAAAAATCAAAAAACAAAAACCATTTATCAAATAAACAGTTTAATTATTTGATGTTAACCTCTTACTGTATGATGTTCGAAGAGATTAGGCCCTCAAACAACATGAGGTGCAAAGAAAGTTCACAGCGTCAAAGGATTATCGAGGATGGAGGATTTATCAAGATGAAGTCTTTTCAGGGGTGGGCCAGGCCTTCTCTTTTATGACTCACTAATTATGAATGCTGCCCATTTTGATTTCACTGAACACTAAGCCTCCTCACAGAGACCATTTGAGACACTAGAGACAGAGGATAAAAGCCTTAATCCCTACCATGTGCACTCTTAATACTGGGAAAAACAGGGCGGCTCTTTTTTAACACTTTAATTAGCAATGGGACATATTAGTGCAAAGGAAGAGATGAAAAGTTTGGAAGTTTCTGAAAGTGCCTGTTCAGGTTTTTATGTCAAGCACGATCCGGCGAAAAATGAGTCAAGAGGGATTTGGTGTCTAACACTGTGGAGAAAATTAGACAGAAGATATAGATTTATCAGTCCAGGTAATTGCTGGAGTGTGAAAATGGTTCATGCTCAATCAGGCTGTTCTCTGCATTATAGGTCACAAGACTTTATCTCAGACATGACTCAGTGATTTATCCCAACACGAGCTCTGTCAGTTAGACTGGACATAGCATGCTGCAATTTTTTTTCTTGCACTGCTGTGTCACAAGGTCGTCCGTGCCACATACACATCAGTATATGTCAGTGGAAAAAGAGAAGATATAATGTGTGGAGGCATATGGAGATTTGGACCACCAAAGTCTGACTCGTGCTTTAATTCAGACGGGGAACTGGCTGAAACAGAGCGATTAGAAGGTTAAATAGAGTTTAGTGAAAGATCAGCAGTGTTATGGTCAATCTGAAACACAGATCAGAGGGAAGTAAAAGCCAAGAACGAAGGTGTGTACCAGGCAACTGCTAATAAGAACCAGACAAATACACTACTTTTGCTTTTGTGTGTGTGTGTGTGTGTGTGTGTGTGTGTATATATATATATATATATATATATATATATATATATATATATATATATATATATATATATATATTTACAAATGAATTGAAAAGGAAAGATAACATTAACATAAGTATTCAGACCCTTTAGTCAGTGCGTAGATGAAGCACCTTTGGCAGCCATTACAACCTTGAGCCTTTTTGTCCCTAAGACACTCCTGCTTTGTCTTGGTTGTGAGTTTCGGGTCGTTGTCCTTTTGGAACGGGAATCTTCTGCCCAGTTTGAGGTCCTCAGCTAAATTTCAAGTGTCAGAGCAAAGGGTCTGAATACTTGGGTCAATGTCTTCTCTCAGTTTTTCTTTTTCACTTTGTATACTTTTAAATGTTATCTTTCTTCGTTAGAAAGATCCAATATTTTTTTCTGAGAAAACAATGCCTGGATAAGATATTGCCTTATATAATAGAGCCAGGCTATACCACATTACTAGGAAGATTATTTTAGGTTTCTTGTATTCTTTATTGCTGCATATTAAAAAGTTTCAAATCATGAATTTTCTTTTAAGTACCTTTACAAATCATAAACATAACATAGTTTGCAGCTTCTATCAAGATTTTATGTTATTTTAAACTCATAGTATCGTATCTAACAAGATAAAATCAATCCACATCAGGTGCAATGGAGAGCTACTTAAATTTACTAGGCCAATATATTGGCCAATATTACCTTATTTTTTGTACATGTTGCCCAATAAGTGTCAAGATAGGCCAGTATCCTGTTTGTAAAATCCCATAGTGGTCTGTCTATAGTGTTTTGAGTGTAAAGTGGAACAACAGAAATGTCTTTATCCTTTAGTTTTCTGATGTCACTTGGTGGCACTAAGTTTTCTTACCACAGAATGTTTCAGACTATTGGCTGACCTACTTATTACACCTGATTATGTCCTTATGAGGATTTGATTTAAATGAATTAAGGAATATTTATAATTTATTTTTGAGACTTTGGTTTAATGTGGGCATCAATAACAACAACAACAGAATTTAATAATTGTCACTGGAGAGATGGTGCCTACTTGCCACTGATACCCTTATTGTGTTTCATTTTGCTAGCACAGAAGCTAACACATTCTGTACTAACGGTCTTAAGAGACAATAGTACTTTTAGGCCAAACATTTTGTTTAAGAAAACACCTTTAAACAGTTGTTTTTTCTCCTTTTCTCCACTTGCAGCTTTCAAGACCAAGATCAAGGAGGTGAAGCGAGAAAACATGGACCGCAAGGTGATCCTGCAAAAGAGGAAGAAGATGTTGAAAGCAGGGAACCTGAAGAAGAAGGACTTGAAGAAGCTGGTTTTGTACTTGAAGAATGGGGCGGATTGCCCCTGCCAGCAGCTGGACAACCTAGGACACCAGTATCTAATCATGGGCCGCAAGGTGGATAAGCAGTACCTCCTCACGGGCATCCACAAGTGGGACAAGTCCAGCAAAGAGTTCAAAAAGGCCATCAAGAAACTCAAGACCCACAAGTGTCCCGCCTTTGAGAACGTCTTCAAATAATACGACCCTGTTCCCATCCCTGGTCGCATCTCATTCTACATATGAACTTGCATTAAGCATTAAAATCTCAAACTTTGCTTTCTATTGTCCTGTTTATATATCTATATATCTTTGTATATTTACAGATATACTTTGAAATGTCCACTATTGTGTTTTAGTCAAATGTGGTGAGTGATGACACCACAAATAACTAAAGGGTTGGGTTTCCTTTGTTTCTCCTTCCGCTTAAGAAAAGGACATTGTAGTAATGGCCCTTCCTCACTGAAATCATTTCCACCATATGTATGTAGATACTTTGTTACACTCTTTCATCCTACGGCTCAGTGGATTTTGCTCAAAAGAATAGTTGGACATTTTTCGAAAAATACTTTGATTTCTTGCCAAGAATTTGATGAGAAGACTGATACAACTCCCATTTCTGTACAGTGAATGAGAAGCTAGAGCCTGCAGATGATTAGCCTATTTTAGCATAAAGACTGGAAGTAGTGGGGACAGCTAACATGGCTCTATAAAAATGCAAATTGTGTTGTTTTTACATTTATTTTTTTGTACATATTAAACAAATGAAATATACAGGATTATTATTGAGACTTAAATGTGCTGGTAGAGAGCTTTTTAGGACAGAACCAAGCTAGCGGTTTTCCCGACTTCAAGTCTTGCTAATGTAGAATATCCATCTGCTGGCACTAGCTCCAGATTTAGCAGAGAGGAATGAGAGTAGTATGAAACTTCTCATCTAATTCTTGGCAAGAAAAATGTACAACTTCTCCTTAAAACTTTCTCATTTTGATCATATAATAAATAATAAAATAACTGATTAGACTACAGATTTGGCAGTTACAGTTATTTTGAGCTTTAAAAGCCACACTGTACAGAGCAGCTCCAGAAAGTGTTCCTGTTGAATAACGCATTGACGGAAGTATGAGAGAGTGCTGACTGTTTTGTCGAACTAAAGACTGCACTACCAACTATTATGACGAGTTCCTTTTTATTTCTTAATTTCATTGTTAAATTTCATTTGTTACTTGAAAAATCTTAAGAGAATCCTAACCACCCATCTGCATTACAAGATAATGAGTAGACTTGTGTGGCAGATTTCTTGATTTAGTGTCATGCGTTTGTACCTTACATTTGGCTAAATATTATTACCACTTTGCCGCCTCTCTACGTCAAGTCTGATTGCAGTAATCAATATTCATTGGTAATGGCAAACTCCTTGTAGTTATACATGTTTATAAGTGCAAAAGTTATCAAGTGCAAAGATTGCAGACTGTGTTCTAGTTTGTTTTGCTGGTCCATTTCAGCACTATTTTGTTGCAGAATGTGAATGGAGCATTTTTGCCCATTACATGTACATACAAATTTTACATAAATATGGAAAAACTGTGTCTTTTATACCATTTCATTTTCCTTCCTTCATAAACAATGTTAGGTGGTCAGTCAGTCCACCACTTTGGTTCAATGAAACAGCTCAACAACTACAGAACTAAACAAGCATAATTTTATCAAGTCTTATAAGCTGCCAATATTTTTTTTTAAATTGTGAAACCAATGACACAAGCTCTCCCCCCTTTAGTTTATCAGTAATCCAGAACTGAGAATTCAGCTGACTAATAGTAACAGGCAGTCACTTAAGCTATATGGAGAGATGGTTACTGCAAAATGGAGTAATTTTTGTGTCACTTTTGCATTCATCAACAGCAAGTGGTAGCTGATTCAGCGAGTGTTTTGCACACCTGGTTTGGACAGTACATTATGCAAATTACCTCTGACCAGCAAACATGCACGCCCTGTGTATATACAATCTGGATGAGTTTTAAAGTAACTGACTGTGTATTCTACGCAATTAATTGACATTACAGGTATGGGTTGAGTCTCTATTCGTGACAGTTCAGTTCCACATACAACGGCATACATGAAAGATTTGATATTAGAGATGATAGAAACTTGAAGAATAACAGCAGCTAATGATAAAGCTATTCAGTTAAGTTTTTTTTAACTTCCATCTTTTAAAATTCCAATATACTTTATGTAAATATTTACATTATGATACAGATATACAAATATGTGAGCGACTTACCTGCCTAGAGAGAAGGCTTTAGGTTTGTTCCATTGAAGATAGTTGGCAACACTGCTAAGCCATGCTCATTTCTGATCACAATATGATATCAATCATATCAATTACATGAAGTGTGGAGGAAACATCACTAGGGCATATATAAATGAAAGAATGATTGATATAAGAAATATAGCCTGCATGTAAAATTCCCAATTTTGCTTTTCTTTAAGCTAAATTAAGCTTTGAGATGCAAAAGGTTTATTGTTTATTTTATGTGTGCATAAGAGCTATTAACTACTTTGGTTACTTTTAAACATCTGGTAGCTTAAAACTGGCTTTTAAAGACTGTGCAACCTCTTATCTTTCTCTTAACCATCACTTATGTCTCTTCATGGTGATGTGTGATGCAGTTAAAACAAAGTGGAGCATGAACTGCCCAAGCAGCTAGCCTCTGATTTGACAATCATGTCAAACAGAGAGCTCCATTTCCTAGCTGTGCCAATCGAACATTTTCACACTTTTTGAAAAGATAAAGCATCGCATTGCCAGATCTCCACACCGAATACTCTGTCACGCACGTATGTTTTTATTTCCCCCCGTCTCTCTGATGATGCTAAATTCTTGTCTCGGTGTCTTCTGATTCGGGTTCATTGTGGTTTCACAGGCTGATGGTGTCTCGGTATGTGGTGTGCAAATGCTAATCCTGAGATATACATCATTAACAGCTGATCCATGCTGATAATGAATTATAATATGCTCTTAACCAAAGGGCAGTGCTGTTTAATCATCTGTCAAATATAAAAGATTTCTTTTCGCAAAGTCTGTGTTGATGGATTTGGTTCCTATGCTAAACAGGCATAACATTCCCATGCTGGTTCATTTAATTTATGAACGGTACTATGTAAATGTCCACAGAATCCAAAGGACTGACAGACGCAGTGACCTTGTTAGCCAACTTGTATTTTCCCTGAGCAAGAAACCTACAGTAGATCTGAGTAACTTGATGATAAATGTTTTAATGTAAATACTTTTATGACCCGAAATCCATCATGTCACTACACACATGTGTAAACAACAAAACATGAAACCATTCTGTCAATAAAAAGGCTTGTTAAAAACCAGGAAGTATCAAACGGACCAACGTCTTGCCCATCTGGTTTCAGTAATGGCTTTGGTATTGGAAAATATATCTCAGATGTGGACTTTGCTTTCTAATCATTACTTCAACCTCCTTCAAAAGAGCACCAGAAAACCCAGGGCCAAGCTCCAGCTTTGTCCCATTAAGAGATGATCTGCAAAAAACATCCTGCTGAATTCGTCGTCTCACTGAAAACCACAAATTGACAAAGCTGATGAAGTATTATTTTGATTGGTTCCATGTCAGAGGCTAGGAAAGTATTCAATTATTCCTTCAATATTAATACCACACACTTGATTTCAGTGTGTAATAAGACACTAAGTTGACAATTGCAAGTCTGATTGTATAGAGATTTCTCAGTTATATGTGCATCAAAACCTGCGTACGCCGTTAACCAAAGAGCTGATGAAAACCTACACGTCCTTTAGTGCATATTGTCTGCTCAACAGCTGGTTAATAAATCAGTTTTAGAAATACACCCATTATTTAGTGGTCTATGCAAAGTGATGTGCTAGGCACAGAAAACTAATTTCAATTCAAATGACCAATCGTAATTTCCGGGGTGGGAACGTGTTCACCTGTACACCATACATTTAGCTCAGTATATTGTTGCTACAGTCTACACTCAAGTTAAACATTGTATACATCATAAGGACAGCATTTGTAATTTGCACAATTTTGAAGCATTTTAGTATCTTTTACCTCATTGTTTTGGTTTTAAAGCCATCAACTTGACTGTTTGATTCACTCTTATAGCTCTCATCATAGCTCTCTCTATAAACCTGCTGTACACCACTTGCCAGCACCAAACAGCACCCAGACTAGCTAGGAAGTTGCCACCTTGATGATGAACACAGTGGACCATTTAGCAACTAAAGAGCCAGGTATTTTTCTCTCATCCGGGTGGAAACCAAACCAAAGCAAAAGGAGACTCAATGCGGGCATTACATTTATCACAATTTCAAATGAATTGTAATGTTGCTTTTTGTTTGCTAGGCATATAAATAAGCCACTGTTTGCTTACTTATTTACTATATGAAATTTATAAAGTCATAACATATAAATATTGTGCTTGAATTTTGTTTTGCTTCCCCAAAAGCGCCCCCCCCAAAAAAAAAAAAAAATTCACATGTATGTTTAAGACATTCATTATATCCATTTCTGACACCACTTTTGACTGGCATTTTTTCAGTATTACTCAATTTATGTATTTGCATTCTGTACTGTCTCTTTACATGGTATTTTATCATTGTTACTGGCTGACTCTGCTGTTCTTGCCAGGATACACACTGCGAAATTACTGGAGGAGGTCAGATGAACGTCTGCACACACTGAACAAATGCAAAAGACAAAGGGCAGTGCATGAGCATGATGAAGTTCAGTGTTACTGCATTGGAAAATACTGCTGACTATCTTCTTTAGTCTGCTTCAGTTAAATAGATGTGACATGCTTTGCTTTGCCACACTGTAGATACACAAACTGTACTTCTTCAGTTACATTTCTAACAGAGTAGCAGCTCAAAGCATGTTTGCTACCCCAAGTAATCAGTGCATGTTATTTTGAACAGAAATCTGGGACCTGTGGTAGCAAAATGCACTTACCATAACCACCAGCAGCCACATGTGGAAAAATGCTAAACAATCCCACTAGAAGAGCAAATTCAACAACGAACTGATTGAACTGATGCTACTAATAAGTATTGTGTGTGAATCCAAAGCCTTATAAATCTTATTCCTCTGCGCTGTAGAGCTTCATCGTTGCCCAGAAATGATTAAAACACATCAGTAACCCACACCTTTAAACTGGGTGACACATTCCAAGATCATCATGAACACACACACACCATAGTTTATTATGACTCAGTCCCACATACACTGTGCTAATGCTGGAAATATTTACTAGTGCACCAAATGTGGATTAATCTGCGTCAGAAAATAGTCCCCAGCAAGGTTCTATTTCTATTTTTTTATTTGAACTGCAGTGCCCAGATGTTTTGGGAAACTACTGAGCCTCTTTTAAAAATAGAACTATATTTGTCACCTTTTAGAAAAGTTACTTCTTCAGCAGAACCCAGTGATCTTGGGGCTAGGAACCACAGACACACACAGTGTGTTTATTAGTTTTGAAACTTTTTTTGTACAGTTTAAAAAAATACTTCCCAGTAAAACTTTTTCACATTAAAATTCAAGAGAACTCCTTGACAAAGACTTTTCCAACCTCTGACATCATAGTGTATGTTGTCTGCGACAGAAGAGGCTGTACTTACCTATTTCTCCATTCTGTGTTTCAAAGACACATCTGGGGAACTTTTGGACATCACTGTCTATTTAAGATGCATCTCCACATCCTCACATTAACAGGAGGAAACAATAAAGTGTTATTAAGACTTATAGCACAAATATTTGGCAGTAAATAAGCCATTGTAACATGACGTTCTATTTTTTTTTTTTTCACAAGGTCCAAATGTTTTGTTTTATGGATCTCTGAACCATTGCTAGGCCTTGAGGTTTTAAAAAGTGAGGCACTTCTCTGTTCTTAATCCCTGTATGTGCCTTCAAAGCTCTGCTGTTTCCCCCAACTGTTATAAAACCATCCTTTGTATTTAATGGTATGGCTGTATTCTCTGTTTTATGGTGCACCATCGGTAGCCAGCAACTTAAAAGGGTCATTTTGGAGGACTTAGTGTGTGCAGCTCAGTCAACCATAACACGCTCGGTCAAAAAGCAGGAACATGTACACAAATCACATTTAGAATGTAACATTGAAATGATTTCCTGTAGTTACAAATTATAAAAAATAAATCTCTTTAACACAGTTTGGACCGGAGTTTGAAACTCTAAAATACAACACTGGCATGACTAGAGTGTCTCCAGAGTGTGTGATTGCATAAATTTACAAAGTCATTTAAATTCAAAAGTGTTTTTGGCTCTTGTGCTGAACCTGAGCTAAAAAGCAAACCATTAATGTCTCTGGCTTGTCTGAAGGACTCAGGAAGAAGGATGAGTCGGCACATTGCGTTTAGAGACCAGGTTCCTCTAGAATTCACAGACTGTAGTCAAATTGGCAGATTAGTCATATCAATCTTCTGGCTGTTAACCGTGTGGAACCTCAGGCTGTTTGCCTCGCGCTAGTGGAACTCGCAGCGTGATATTATGACTAAAACAGCCATCGAAATCCAGGGGGAAAAGGGGATAACCTGAAAGGAAAATAACACAGAGAAACAATTGTTTTCTTTTTCAAAAAGTCCACAAGGGAGCAGGAGGAGAGGGGTGTGTGGGATGGACTACACATGTGGCCGGTGGCCATATGTTTTTGAATTATAGCCATTAGTTTTAAGAGGATGATGTCATCGTAGGTTTGCTGTTCCAGTAACTATATTCCTCCAGTCCTGGATCGGATCCCTGAAATGACTCCTGCAACGCATGATTATTATTCTTCACTGAGGAAGGTGAGGAAATTTTTGCAGTAAACATGGATTGATTGGTGAGTGTGTTCCTTCAGCCTGATCACACAAAGTCATAATCAGATCAGGCTTTTGTTGCATTAGTAATAAGCCGTCAGGAGGAGAAAAAAAAGTCCTTCCAGCAGTGGTATACTTTTGGTTCACTCTGATATTAATTCATAGCTTTCAGTAAGCAGTTAAATCTCTTCCTCTTTACAAATCTCTCACCGAGGCTTATCCCCTGTGCCTGTGGAGTTGGGCAAAGATGTGAGCAAATATGAGTCCTTAAGTTGTATGGTGCCAGTGTCAACATGGCTGTGCTGTTTTGGAAGCACTTCACTGACTATCAATCACCAGTGAACAGCCACAAGTTGTGAAAACATTGGGTGAAAAAAAACGAGGATTTATGATTGGTCATTAAAAACCATCAAAACCTCTCTGAAATTACCACAGAGGGTAAATTCAAGTTGTGCTGCAATGGAAGCAGCTGGGTCAACTTTGGGGACCTGATCTTAAAATGCTTTGGATGATTGATTCCTAAGAAGACTGAAGTATTGGTAAATTCTTAGAACAAGAATCAGACATAGAAATTTAGAAAATTTAAAAATATCTAATATGTTATTCGTTTGTTTCCACTTCATTATAAGTTGGTATTGTAGTTCATCAAAAACAAAGGAAATGCATTCTACAGTCCTACAAAGAATCAATTAATGTAGTGTTTCCTCACAATGCCATAAATTCACAGAACATCAATCAGTTTGCTACTTCTAACTACAAACATTTAAACCATAGAAAACTATACTGCAAATAAAACTGCAGGGACACTAAGTTGGGCTTCCTTGTTTACAACACACACAAGGCACAAGGCACAAGGCACGAATTCTTCAGCTACATCAGGCGTACAGCAGTTCGGATGATGCACGAGCAGCAAGCTTCAAATCCATCATGACAGCCAGTTAAAAGTTCAGTTGTTGCTCAATAATGCCTCTCCTGCTTTCAAAGCCAACAATTTAAAGTGAATTTCATAGATTCTTCCCCCAATAAACCAGGAGCAGCTGTTACTTTGCAAAGTTATGACCAGGAGGAAGGGGGAGAGCAATCCACCTAAACTCACTTTCACCAGGATTTAATTGCACTCTGGAGTTTACTCATTCTTCTGACCTGCAACTTCATTACGCGTTGTTTGCATTGTTTACAACATACTGAGATCATTCTTTAAACGGTCACAATGTTGAAAATAATCGCCAAATCAGCCCAATATAATATAAAGAATAAACTTCATACTAATGTTGGCGCTGCACTACTGTTGCAGTGAACTAGTAAAAAGAGACTGTAAAGAAATAATTAGAAAGAGGGGTTAGTCATCTTGTCACGAAGAGTCAACAGACCCTCCAAATTAAATGACAATGCCCCTAGAACAACACATGGAAGTGGTTTCTGACGCCCCTACCAGCAGGAACACATCATTTGTCCGTGCCGTCCAAAACCATCACAAATCACTGTCCAAAAAATACATTTTTTATGATGTGACAATGGTATGGGTAAAGTTTGGTTAAACCAACTTGGGTTTAGGGAAAGACTGTGATTTGGGTTAAAAATTACATTTTTGTGAAGGTTAGGGTACTTTTGCCATCATGGTTAAAATAATGAAAATGTTTTTATGGCTTGGAAAAAATTCAGGTTTTGACTAGAAAGAAATAATGTTGGCTGTTGCTGGAAAGGGGAAACCAACAGCTGTCTCCTGTGTTACAGTCTGACGTTTTGTTGTTCCAGCCAACCATCCTGACCTCCTCTCTCTACAACCTTTTTGGCTCTTTAACATCATCAAACTATTTCCACCTTTTCTCCAGACAGAAAAGAGTCATAATATCTATGGTCCCTGGAGGTCTTTGTCATTTGCATGTCGCTCTGGGCATTTCTGGAAACAGTTAATGCTGTCCTATGCAAAAAAAACGTGATAGTTAGATTGAATTCAATATTTAAAAAACATGGCAGCTCTTAATTAAGTTTTTTTTTTTGTTCAGACTTTTATTCTCTCTTTATTGTTACACTGTTTGCACTCTCTGGAGATTAAGTATTTCTTGTTCATTGTACATAGTACAATGGTGTATGAAATAAATATATAAAAATATATACATAAATATATAATATAATTAATCTCAAATTATAAAGTTTTGTTAAAATATTTGGTGAATAACAATTTACAGCATGTACTATAAATACGGCAGTGGATATCACAAATAATGAGAGAATTATTTTGATTTGTATTGAGTTACCAGTACTGTCATAGTATTTTGAGATATAGGTGGGAGGGTTTTTTTTTATTTCATTTTGATAAAGACCTTTAACCAAACTGAAAAAAAAACCAAACCCACAATCAAATCCCTCTTTAAGCTCATTCAGTTGTCTGACAGTGGAAACAGAAAAAAAATACTTAAATCACAGCAGCTAAAAAGTGAGTATGTGCATTAAATTGTAATCTAGGTGATGATGGAAACCAGGCGAGGATGTTGACATCATCAGCAGTTTTCTGTTTACTGGAGTAACAAGGAACGAAAAAAAGTTTTGACATTAATTACTCATTTTAGTGTGGTTGAGGATTTTTACAAAAAAAACCAGCATAAAAATATGTACGTATTCTAACATCAATGGGGAAAAAAATTACGAATTATATGCTCCTCTTGACTTTCCAAATGTTCTTGGACCAATTGGATCAATTCTTATAATAAAAAAATGATTTCTCAGGTTCTGTGAGACTCTGAAAAATGTATCCACCGAGTTACAACTACTCTTTCTCCAGTGATTGTGTATGGGGAAAATGGGCCAGTGGGCGTCACCTGATAAACATAGAAGATGTAGTAACCCAGTTTGACCACTATGCCAAAATCACCTCGTAGTCCAGCTTTGTTGCTGGGAGATTGATGCTACTGCCTGAATACTAACAACATTGGAGTTCAGTGGTCATTCCCCGCAGTTACTTGCAGGGTATGACTTACAGTCCATCTGGCCCACGGAAAAGCAGCCGAGCCGCACCACATAGAATCTTTGTCCATTCACCATAAAAAGCAAACTCAGAAGACTGAGGTACACAATGAAAAAAACAATGGAACACAAACCAAAAATAGACCACACAATTTTTGACAGAGTTACAGTAGCAACAATGTAATATAACAATATAACCCCATACTCATTCAAAGTCCAAAATCCACAAAAGTTTATTCTAAATTCCAGTGGAGATCCGGACGTTTCAAAAGTTGCCAAAAATACTATGGTAAAAGATGAAATGTTTGTAAAAGGATGCAAAAGACATCTTCAGTGTTTTCCCTTGATGGAATGATAGAGAAATTAAAAACATCAAAAAAAATAAGGAAACTTGGAATAATTCATTGAGTTTCAGTGAAGAGTTGGAGCAAGCTGACACTTACAGTAAATCTGTCAGTGGAATAAGATAATAAGATTTAATTGTTTTGTGTTTTTTTTCCCTTCTGCCATTGTTGGATTCATCACACCGCTGTCTAGAAAAGAAAATCTCTTTTCTTTCTTTCTTTTTTTTCCCTGTGGTTACTGAAAGCTGAAGGCCCTAGCACTTGGTTTCTCCATTATTCTCAATGGAAGGAAGCACCTCTTAGACCTTTTGGTTTGTGTGTAATAAATAGCAGATGAGGTGGATAATCAACATGAGCAGCGATTACCACCAACTACCAAACAACATGACTGAGAGTCTACAGACATGTTTGTGACACTGTGAGGCTGTGCTTGAGCTAAATGCTAACATTAGCAAGCTAACAATAGCTTGTTGATGTTTAGCAGATGTCAACTCTCTCATCTAATCATTTTAGTTTAACATGTTAGCATGCTTATATTTGCTAATTAGCAAAAAGCACAGAGTACAGCTGAGGCTGATGGGTCCAGGTGGTAGAAGCCCTCTTCATGTTTAAGAGTTGACTTACAGCCTTCCTTTTTCATAAAGCTTATACATAGGCTGGCTCAGGCTTGGCCTAAATCATCTTGCCGTTATACTGCTATAGACCTAGACTACCAAGGGACTTCCCATGATGCACCGAGCTTCCCCTTCCTCCACCTCCTGTCGCTTTCTGCAGGTTTTTCTGCCTCTGATGCTCCTGGATCCATGGCTGCAAACCATCTACTGCCCCATGAGCCTGATCAACACCTACTGCTTTAATTATCATAATTACTACTGTTACCATTTCATTTAGTCCTATTAGTAATATTATCAGCCCTGTTAGTATAACTATAGTATATATAGCTATTAGTCCCATTATTGTGCTATGCTCTCTCTCCCCCCTCCTCATCCCTCCCTCTCTTTCTCTCTCTCAACCCAGCCGGTCGAGGCAGGACCCCCCCCCACCACCACCACCACCACCATGAGCCAGGATCTGTTCAATGTTTCTACCTGTTAAAAGGGAGTTTTTCATTGCCGCTGTCACCAGGTTCTTGCTCATGGGGCAAATGTTGTGTCTCTGTAAATAATAACTATAAAGAGTCTGGTCTTGACCTGCTCTATATGAGACAGTATCTGTTATGATATAGGGCTATATAAATAAAATTGAACTGAATTGAATTGAATTGAATGTCTATAGTATTGTGGGTCAGACTGTAAACCTTATTACTGGCTAGTGTCTCTTGGATGAGCAGCTCAGAAACTCTACATCATTGTCACAAACTACAAATCATTCACAAATTAGGGATCCACTGACTATATGTCTCTGATAATTTCAAACACCCTGCTGGAAAATCAACAGTGAATCCATCAAGGCAGCTGTTATTGAAGGTTAGTTAGTCATTTATAATGGCAGCTTTCACTGAGTACTGACTTTCTCCAGTGTTAGTTCCATCGCATCCTTGATAACTCCAGTATATTAGTGATTATTCTCTGAGTTGCCTCTCTAACTCATTTCAGGGACTGGCTTTGAAACAAGGCCACATACTTATTATGTAATCATGATATATTCATGCTAAGAAGACAGCTTTATGGGGTTTTCCACCAGAATGGAACAATGCAAATTTCGTTTTCCTGGCATGTTCCTTTTGGAAAGTGTTAAAGGCACAGATAGTCTTAAAAAAAATACTCATATTTATGAGATGCAATTATAAATGTACAAGTGAAAATATTTACAAAAGAAAAGGTGAGATATCTACCATTTGAAAAATGTGCATAGTTGTTTCTAGACTATAGCATTTAGTTATCATATGTCTTCTGTGATTTATCCATACCCACTACAACATCAGTGTCACCCACCAAACCACCCTTAACTTTGATACCAACACAGTCAATTTCAAATAAGCTCTTGGCCAACTGTGTTTCTATAAGGCCAAAGCCTTATAAAATCAACAATGAACAAGCTGAAGTGGTGCAAACTGAAGGTTTTGTTATTATCATTATTTCCCTAGATATAAACATCATCAAAAACCTGTGTATAGATCTCAAAAGAGCAAGACGGTCTGAGGATCTCACAGAACTAGAAGCCTTTTGTAGGGAAAATAAACAAAACAAACAAGAACCCAAACAAGAACTGGAAGACTTAGCTGTGACAAAAAGTGCTTTTGAACTCTGATAATTGCCAAAGGGGGTATACTAAATACTGACCATGCAAACTTTTGTTTCATGCTCTTTTCCTTTTACTTTGAAAGTGTAAAAGATGAGAATAAAGGATAATGTTGCTTGAAACAATAAAGAAATGTGTCAACTTTAGCTTCATGGTTTTTGGAGATCAGGTCATATTTTACTCACTAATCTACTCATAGTAACAGAAATGTTGACCAGGTGTGTAACTTTTTCATTCCACTGTAATAGCCATTTCAACCCTTTACACAAACAGAATAAAAAAGGAAAGCATTTCAGCTTCCAGTGAAAATGTATCACTCTGACAATGGATGGAATTAATGTTAGTATTTAGCTAGTTAATTCACTTAAGGGAAACAAACTCACAGGCATGGTCACTGTTTAATGTTGCGCGACTGCACAGGAGCTATTCCTCAGATGATGTCTGGCAGTCTGCCCGTAAAATCCTCTAGTTACCTACTTTCAGCTGCCTGTCTGGTTTGTTGACTTCATCAACAACAACCGTGTTGACTAAATATTTTGTATTAATGGCAGGATCATTCACTCCATCCACCTGCAAACAGCAATATTTTGAGGCAATTATCTTATGACTTTTATTATATGCACCTTGGAAAAAATGTCTAAACCTCAGTGACCAATATAGTGGATACAGCCATGGGAGTCGCTAGCCACCAATTCCAAATCCAGTGTTACAGCCCCTTCCAGGCCATGCTCTGTTTTGCATACATAATGTATACTCCGTATGATTATAACCCACAGAAGGTCAGTAGGTTATTCAAAAACAATCTTTCAAATTAGACTGTATTTGTTGTATCTCTCTCTTTTACCTTAAAACAAAACAGGAGAGAAAAAAATCATGAAACCCCTGATTATTGATGACTGAACATGTTGACTTAGCTATTCAGTGCGTGCAGAGCACACCTGTCTGCAGTGTTTCAACCGCACCATTTTCACAATAACAGTGGGCGTGGGGAATGAGATGAAAAGTTGAATTGTGCTTCTTTCAACACATATTTATATGTAAATACATATTAATTGTACTGTCAGTTATATAAGCCAGTAAGTAAATTGTTTTATTACATCTCATTTTAGAGGGAACCTTTCATAGGCCCCCCTTTGGCATCGTGTCAGGGTCATCTGTACCCTCTGAACCCATTAATGATGGGCCTGCCGTGCCATAATGGGCAGGATCAAGTACCAGAGGTTTCATTAGTTTCACTACAAAAGCTTCAATTATTAATGTAACTGTTAAAATGTAAATGTTAAAATGTGGATGTAGTACTATTGGCTGCAGGTGATGTAGAAAGACAGTCCAGTATATGTTTGCTTACTGACCTAAAATTTAAATTTTTGAGGAAAAGGGAAAAAAAATACAAGAAGTGTTGGTTATCACAGAAGGAACAGAGAGAGAAACTCATGGTAAGTCAGAATTAGGGCTTTTTTACTTACTCTTGGTAAGTCCAAAAGTATTGTTTCTATGTCAAACCTGAGATGCTAAATCATACATATAAGGAAATAAGACAAATTTGACCTCTTGACGTTAAATAGTAGGATTATTGTAGTAAATTATGCAATAGCGGG